>OZ038505.1:87227261-87272261 GCA_964036315.1 Acanthosepion esculentum | reverse complement strand
TTAATATCAATTATGTGGTGCGGGTTCAATTTACATTACGTGAATCATTCATACATGAAGCAATTCCTGATAATAAGTGTTGGTGGTTTTAATGTTCTATTGTTTCAGTGTATGAACATTTTACAGTGCATTCGTTCCCGTTTGTGTTAAGTTTTGTTCTTGGTGTTATCCGTATTGTTGCACTGTGAAACAAGATATTTTTTTTCGTACCTGCATTTTGAAATTATTTCTGATATTTCTATTAGTAAAGTCATTTTTGTGTGTGGATGTTTATCGTCATTTTTTTTAGCAGGCAAAGTAGACATCTCCTTGTGTTCTCTGAGTTGACCGTAGCTTTATATACTATGTGTGTTTGTAAATAGTTTCCTTGTAGTGGGCATGTGGGTTATTCCCTGAGGATGCATTGAGGGTCTTTATTTGTGCTATTGCAGGTTATGGATTATTGTTGAGTTTTTTTATTATTTCTGTTATGTTATTTACGTTGTTTTTGTTAAGTATTTTTGCTAATGGGGCTTGTTACCGGGAAGTGTTTTTCTATTTAATTTAAAAAAATGTTCTGCCGATGTTTGTTCTGACAGTGTTGTTGTATGGCGGGTTAACTCAAATTATATTTCTTTTCCTGTTTTCCCGTTTTGGTTGTGATGGTGTGTAGTCTACGTGTGTTCGAAGGCATGAACTGCGCCTAACCCAAGATTCTAAATATGGGTGTGTATGTCTGAACTAACATGCATACGCCTGTATGTATGTGAGTCTATGTATATGTGTATATTATACAAATAATGCTTTTTTGAAAAAGAAATAAGCCAGTTCTTCTGAAAATCGCGAAAGAGTCAAACCCACGGTTAAAAAATACTATCCATGAAACCATATATATATATATATATATATATATATATATATATATATATATATATATATGATAGAAATTTTGGATAATCATTCGTAGTAATTCATTGAGTCTAGAAGAATCAGCAGGAATATGCAGAATATACTGGACGGTCGTTTCCTCATATTTGGCATTCCTCACCTATGCGCATTCACTACCGAGAATCGAAACCGGACTGTTACGATAGAACGCAAGCGTCATACAACTTCGTTGACTAAGAAGAAAATTACTAGATTTAATATAGCGCAGATACTCAATAAATTCCGGTGGTGACAACGTCCATGTATATATAACCCAATGTATCGGTCCCCAAGTGCAAAGTCTTCTTTCACCAAGCTTCTCCGGCCAGAGCATTAGAAGTTGGATCAAGCAAGTAATTGACAGAAAATATTTCGGAATTAAATAAACATTCATAGTAATTCATCGATTCTAGAAGAATCTTCAACAGAATGTAAAAAGCACTAGAAGTTAGTGAGTCGCTGGATTCTTCATACCTGGATTTTTAATAGATGAAATACCACATTGGTAAAATATAGTTCTATAAGACATTTATTTTGCAATGAAAAATTTATGTGTTTTCCACAGTTAAATAAGTTATTATTAATAGTATTGATTTTCTTTCTGGAATCATTATTATTATGATGTTTGTTTAAGTATTAATTGAAAAAAAGTATGTTTTTTATCATTTTCTCTAAATTTTCAGTCCAACTATAAATTAAATTCAGCTTATTTTATTGAAGATTTACCATTACAAATTACATCTCTTAGTGAATCTATGATTTAACAATGTAGTATTTCATTTATAGAAAATCCAGTACTAAATTAATTATATTGGTAGCACAGTAAAACTTTTAATTTGAGACGGTACCAATATAATTCTTCCTTCAAAAACAATGGGTATATTAACCAAACATCCATTTCTAAATATTTAAAAGAAACAAATAAAAACAATATAAATAAAAACAAATAAAACCAACAAAGTAAAATGAAAATGATTTTAATAATCGAGAATTTGTAGGTCATTAAATATCCCATGTCTTCTATGCATACATGAAAAAAATATTATTAAGTTTCTTTAAAATAATTATTTATTAAAACGACGAAAATCGCTAAAGGTTTTTCTATGTTAGAATTAAAACATAATTAACAGGATACATCATAATACAAGGGAATTTATATGTTTCTATACATCATAATCATATATCTAATATTTGATTATATATAATGGTACATAAAATATTTAATTAATGTCTTGATTTTTAATTTTATCGTTGCCATGTCTAATGTACCATTGAATATAATACTTATTGCATTTCAGACCATAACAAATATATAAAACATTATTTAATCATAATAGACGCTCTTTTAAGGCAGTCCTTAAGTATTGTATATTAGATCAAAATAATTAAATATATAAAAGTGATTTAATCACACTAGAGTCTCCTTTAAGACAGTCTTAAAGATAAAAAATATTTTTAAAAATAATATGCCAAAATTAACTCATTGTTTGATTAATAAACCTCTGTATTATTTCCTTGTAACTTATGAATATATTCTTAACTGGAAGCAATGGTGACAACTGCTCATCTAGACAAGCATGAATTACAAACCCCACCCCTAACATCTAACCTACATTTTTTTCACTTTTCTACATTGCCTTAGATCTGTCTTTGGGTTCGTCAAATAAGACAAAGCCAATAAAAATTTTGAAATCTTATTCCCCCATCCTACTTAAAATCTCCAATATAATACCACTTCGCTTTCAAAAGTAAATCATTTTTTGAAGTTATTGAATAACGTTGAAAATGGAATAATAAATTTAAGTTCCGAAACATAGAAATTTCCTTGTGTTATGGTCCAATATCCTCGTCTCACTGTTATGGTCCAAGGTTAGGACCAATGAAGAACAACACGAACACAAGACTAGAAATAAGAAATATATATTACACAGAATAATAATAATACAAGATGTTGAAGGTGTTAGTATGACTGTCTGTCTGGTTTGGAGTGAACTACTATTGGCTCGACTCGGTTCCTTCTCGACTCGTTCCGACTCGTCTCGTTCCGACACGACTCCTTCCTCGTCTCTCTTGAGAGGCGCGGTATTTATAGTTTCAGGAAGAGTTCACTGTCCCATAACACCGTGTCTTGATGACAAAATATTATAATATCCCGCACTGCTTTGTATCGAGCACTTATTTAAAAAAGAAATTCTACGGATTATTAATCCGATTGGTCTTTCTCTCTCTCTCTGTCTCTCTCTCTCTCTCTCTCTCTCTCTCTCTCTCTCTCTCTATATATATATATATATATATATATATATATATATATATGTTTTGAGAGCGATTATCTAATATTTCAAAGAATAAACAGCACACACAAATACACACACACACATACACACACACACACACATATATATATATATATATATATATATATATATATATATATATATATATATGGATGTCATTAAAAAGCATGTTAAAAATGGTTACCCGTGATGCGATTTTTACGTTTTTGTTTTAATAACCTAAAATAAATAATATTTAGCTTCACTCTGTATTGAGCCAACTTTTAAATTTTACGGACATTGGGATTATACACCATTTGTTCTCATCTGACCTATATATATATATATATATATATATATATATATATATATATATATATAGGTAAAATATTGATATTGAGGCATATCGACAGTCTAGCAGTATAATAATTTAATACATTTTTTCCATTTCTGAATTTTATAAAATACGTTAATGTTTTGGTGAGAATTTATTACGAATGATTAAATTGGATATATTTAATTTGTTTTTATTTTTTACTAGTATCGGCAGTGGATATATTAGTATTTAGTAGTTTATTAACAACAGTATACATGAATTTTAATGCCCCTTGGAGATTTTATATCCAACAGAAAATATATGTTGGTCACTCCACTACTACGTTATCTAGACTTTTTAGCTTATATTAGAATGATATATCTAACATCTCTCTACATTTATAATATCATGCCTTTCTACGTAAAAAATTTAGAAAAATCCTCATTGAAAATACATCGATTCTTTTTTGTAAATAACAAAAATTACTTGAATATATCTATATTAAAAACTGAAAACAATCCTTCATAAAATCAGTTATGAATACTGCACGAATGTTTCAAACTGTTTAGATTAAATAGTTTTAAAATATCTGGGTTTTGACTAATAGCTTTAAATGTTTTGTTTTAGAAAAATAGTTAAACATCTCATTAATTAATTATCTTTCTTGACGTTAATGCATGTATATGCTTACATCATAAATTTATAAATCTCACAATACATAAATTTAGCGTTTATCACTTCACAGTTAAAAAAAAGTAATTTCCAGATGAACAGAACAATTTTGTCTAAGATAAAACAAAACCTGAATAAGACATTGCGTGAATATCGAACGTACTCGGAATAAAATGTGTAGGTGTAAACATGCTGTCTTCAATTATGAGAATAAGTAGACAAAACTTGTTTTAACTATTTAATGATACATCTCTCTATCTCTCTCTTTAATATATATATATATATATATATATATATATATATATATATATATATATATATATATATATATATATATATCTTTAAATATATATCTTTAAATATATATATATATATATATATATATATATATATACTAACCATAGTTGCGTTTTTCAACATACGACCATGTGATCTGCCAATGTTAGCCACAAGTTGATACACACGAGACTGCTTTCCCCACTGCCTAAAATATAAATAAATAAATATATATTAAACAATGTGAACAAGAAACTCCCCCACGACACACACTAGTAACAATAGACCTTCCTAATACTTTTACACCGACAAAACGTATAAATTTAAGTTTAGTTTCATAAAAAGTTTCGCACATCTTCGAAACCACACAGGGATCTGTTTTTAGCTAATAACACTATTTCCACTGGAAAATACCCCATCTAGAAAAAAAGTAATTCTGAATTCTCTGTGTGTTCCTCTGACCGTTGGTGAAGTAAAAGGACGTGTCAGAATATTCCGAATACAATATATATATATATATATATATATATATATATATATATATATATATATATATATATATATATATATATATATCTTCTGATATTTCAAGGAACAAACAACTGACACTCTATCTAACTCTTTCTGTCTCTCTCTATACATGCATACACAGACATATACATATGAGTGTGTGTGTATAATCCAGCTAGTAATCCAGCGAAACTGAATTCCAACACCAAAAGTTAGGCATATATATATATATATATATATATATATATATATATATATATATATATATATATATATATATATATGTGTAGTTTTGTGTATTTATTAATATATATCTTTGCTCTATCTAACCACATTGAACTGCATAAATTTTATGATTATTTATCAGCTTGCCCGCGTATACACACTAGCACAAGCGTATACGCTTGCTTATATCTGGCCGTTTGATTTATCTATCCATATATATATATATATGTATATATATATATATATATATATATATATATATGGGATTATATCCTGGGTGTGATGCTGATTGAATGTAGATGCATACCCATATAAGTACGATATTATATATATATATATATATATATATATATATATATATATATATATATATATATATATATATATATATATATATATATATACACATTGATACTTGTTACCATATAAGTACGATATTATATATATATATATATATATATATATATATATATATATATATATATACACACATTGATACTTGTTCATCTTGAATTTTTGTCAAGGTGATGTCATTCAACGTAAACCTATTTACCTATATTTCTCGATGAATAACCTACTATAAATATACAAATAGATATGTACACAAACACAGACATATGATTTCTCATATATACATTGGGTTTAAGTCTGTGTATATATGTTTATGAGTTTGCGCGTGTGTGTGTGCGCGTGTGATATGTCTCTGTTTTCTGTTGATATTTATCTATCAGTTTCATCTGGATTTTCTCCTAATGTGCTCATATGTATTGGTCAAACCTTTTTCTAAAACATATTTCGGAAAACACCGACGTACAAATGTACACGCGATTTTCTTCCTTTCTTTATCTTAATCCATCAAACTAGACGGATGGACTTTGACTTCTTTCGACCGTAAAACGTGAATTGGATCTCTGGTGACAGAAAAGAACAAAGCAATCTATAATCGAGATTTGGCACTGCCAAAAATATATGCCATTTCGCAGACATTTTACTCAGTCTTCTCAGGACATTGCATTCTGAAATGGATTTTTTGCTTCTTGCACAAACCTTCAAGAAATGGAATAACTTGAAATTGCATGTAAAAGCAAAACAGAAATATATATATATATATATATATATAAATATATATATATATATATACACATATATATATATATATATGTGTGTGTGTGTGTGTGTGTGTGTGTGTGTGTGTGTGTGTGTGCAGGTACGCAGAAAAATAGGAAAGAACACGTTAGGTAAATAATCCGGAGTTCCTTAGTATTTTTGCTTTTATTTTTAAAAAGACAGTGCTCTATACAGAGGTAGAGCTTATATTATAATATTTTTTTTAAATATGTTTCCTTCGCTACATATGAGTTCTCATGTTTCAAAAGCAAGAGCCGAGCCCCCTAATATAATTTTTGAAATTAAGTTGAATTAAGGTGTCTGGTCACGCTTCCTCGTCAAGCGAGCATTTGGGAATAAGCTATCTTGTGGTTAGCGCGTGTTTATAAGTATGGTCTCTTGCAACATTAGTTACTATGGAAACGGCTAGGGTCGGCTATATTGGAGAGGTGGTCTAATAGTTAAGAATTAATTTTTATCTACAGACCAGTCCCCTTCGAAAAGTTTATGTCAGGTTATATTGGGGTGCCTATTTCAAGTCTGATAGTGGGAGTGGACGTTTAGTTGGTCAAAAAGGCATTTTTCTGCATTAAGATTCTAAATAATGAAAAGTTATTAAACCATAGACAGGAGTTAACGGTTTTTTGCCGACACCAACAAATTTTCGCATTAAATAATTAATAAAAAAATAAAAAATATAAACAATAAATTCTATAGTTTAATAAAAGCCTTAAAACCTCAGCCCAATCATTAAATAGAAAAACCCTTTGTGGAGTCGGAGAAAAAATAGCCATTTGAATAAACAAATAAATAAACAGATTAATAGACATATAATAATGAAACAGAATCCCCTCGATACATAACGACCTGCGGCAAGGCCATAAAAATGCATATATATATATATATATAAATATATATATATATATATATATATATATATATATATATATATATATATATATACTGACCGAAAGTATAATTTCAGCACTGTTAGGAAAGATCAAGAATTTACTCTAAGTAAAGATTCTATACGTTAGTTTTTACTATATAATTCTGAAATATTTCAAAGACTTCGTCTAAGACCGTCCCTCTAATTCCTATTCTATCTGCCTTGTCCCTTGAGGATTTGGACGATCATGTATTTCCACAATTACACTTATAAATTATATTTTTTTTTGCTATCTCTCCTTCTGCCAAACCTTTAACAAATAGTTAGGTAGATTATTCTCTTTGTTACACCGTGTCTCTGGCCTGCTGTATGTCACGTGAAGCACAAAGTTTCTAAGCCTCTTTCCTCATTATGCCCGCTACAAATTTCAATTTTCTTTATCTGGTGCAAGGTATAAGTTTTCTTTTTGTTTTCATTT
This sequence comes from Acanthosepion esculentum, assembly GCA_964036315.1. NCBI lineage: Eukaryota > Metazoa > Mollusca > Cephalopoda > Sepiida > Sepiidae > Acanthosepion > Acanthosepion esculentum. The sequence goes on along the minus strand of OZ038505.1, from coordinate 87,264,609 downwards.
TTCTTGAAACATCGTCGATGATCACGTATTCAGTACTTTTTATTCTTAGCATTTGTAAAGAATCATTTCTGTAGTTCATTTTTTTAATGTTTTTTTATTTTATTTGGAATAAGATTGTCCAGTATTCACTGTCACATTTTTTCAAGGCCACATTTCGCTATTCAAACTTATTTCCGAATTTCAGTTTGCAGTTTTTTTCCTTTCTCTGTTAAAAATTTCCTAGATATTAGAATTTTTGCACATGCTAAATTTTGTTATCTCCAATTTGTAGTTCGCGTTTTGGATTGTTTCTTTTGTTGACAACCATGCATTTTGTCTTCTATGCACTTGATGCTTTCATCTTGCTTTCCCTTACTACGTTCTTTAGCTTTCTTTCACTGAATTCTGTCAACACTGCCTCATCGGCATATCTAATGTTATTAAAATAGTTGGCGCCAATAATTAATTCCCCATAGTCTTCTAATTCTCTCAGTATTGTTTCCCTGTAAAAGTTGAATAAGTTTGGTGAGAAGACACTTTCTTGTCTTACGACAAGAAAGTGTCTCTCACATCTCGCCTGTGGAACTCCCTTCATTATTCCTGTTTCCCTTACAAATACAATCTCCAACTATTTAGGTGTAACGTCAATCGACATCTCCAGTTGCCTTGATCTATCCACTTCCCTTCTCCACAACCTTTCACTTTTCATTCCTATCTGCTCACGCTCCAAATCTTCTGTAACCCCCTTGACTTGATCGATCCACTATCTTTCTCCACATCCTCTCCATTACCACTCCTATCTGGTCTTCCTCCAAACCTTCTGTGACCCCTTGCGTGCTAGTGGCTTCCAGCTTTGCTTGGGGTGATAAGCTTTAAAAAAAACAAAAAAAACGATCCTATATAGTTTTTTTTTTTCTTTTTAAATCCATTTTATCAGTATTCAGGCAGTTTTTTCCCAGTATATGCCATGGATAATGTTAATATCCTTCCCAAATAAAGCAAGCTCTTCTAGAATTTTTTCTGACGTGATTTATGAATAATCCCCCATGGCAGTTCAGAATTCCTCGTCTGAACTTCGGACACAGACGCCTATTACGATATTTTTTAACGTGACAAAGTTTCCAAGGGAAACTGGTTTCAAGCCTGCTCGATTAGAACCGTCTGTCAAGAAACAAAATATGGACTTCAATTAGCTGGATGCTGATTTCCGAAAATCGCTAAACATATTTATGGTGATATCTTTGTAATTTGATGTAAACAACAATTGTCAATTGAAAATTCCTAACCACGTAGAACAGGTTCTGGATGGCCTCGGATTATCGAGGATTATCAAGATCAGTGTATTTTTAAAGGCAGCGTCCAATTCCTCGAACAGAAAAAAAAATAGAATATAGACAGATATGTCAACATAGGCCGTTGTATATAGTTGATGGCTATCAGGACTGATAACACACATGGCTTACCAAGTTCTTGTTTTATACCGTAGTCCAAATAGCCAATCATACATTGAATATGCCATAAATATCGATAATATTGAATTGATGAATTTTATATTCTTTAAATACATCGACTATAAATATAAATATTTTAATATAGGTCATAAGAGAGCTGAACAGATGTTGTAGCAGATGAACATTTTTCCAGCATTTTTAGATATTCAAACCCAAAAATATGTACACAAATAATCATTATGTTCTTAAATAACTTAATCGGATCAAGACTTTCACAACAATGGGATGCATGACATCCAAACAATTCATAAGTTTTTAAACTATCATCTGGATACAAATATTTTCTTAAAGCAATGATATAAAATGTTTTCAAACTAAGTCATCCATTAAATCTTAAAATAGACCTTCCTTCATTAGACAGACGCTACAAAGATGAATATCTTTTAATACTAATCTTTTAATATATTTTGATATTTTTTAACATTAATGTTCACCCAGTAGACAGCCAAAGAGCCAATCACTGTTTAGTTTTACCCTGTAATGTTGTATGGTGATTTTGTAAGCACAACTTAGATATAGCACAAGATAGATAGTATGGAGCATACAGTGAGAATGTAACTGACTACACAGTTATAATGGTTCTAGCGAGATAAGCTTGCTAACCATTACACCAGATTGAGGTGTTATATGAGTGCAAAACAAAGCAAGAAATAAAGTTTAAGAACTTATGTATCCCTAGAATTTAAAGATGTGTAGATTACAATGATTTGGGAAACACCGCAGCAGTCAATTGGAAGAAGCTGTACGAGCGGAACTTCATTTATACTAATGAAACACGAAGGCAATGATGATTGATCCATATTTACGTGACAAGGCGCATCTCGGCTGTAGACAGTTGCCATGGAAACAGCGGTAGAGAAGAGAGAAGGTCCCGACGCTTCGTCCTTAGGATGGAGGTTGTAGATCGGGAAACATTTCATCGCACACGAGACCACGTAGATGCTTTTGAATTGTTTCAAAACAGACAAGTGAGGAATCGGTAACGCCTGTTAATACTCCATATTTGCTTTGATCAGAATTTGATGTTGTAAATATTTTTGTACAAAATGTCAACACAGGAACACTTCCGTCATCAGCAATAACATAATGGGTAGAAGATGTTTTAACCAGAGAAAATGTTTGAAAAAAATCAATATGAGAAAGAGCTATAACATCTAGCCAACATGACAAGTAGAATGATTTTTTTTAGCATGACTATCCTCGTCGTCTCTGGTGGTGTGGCAGTCGAATAATCTTAATGGGGTTCTGTCATATTTTGTGATTAAAGTATGTTCTTCCGATATGTGAGATACATTTGTATTTACAAAGTAGACAGAGAGAGCGATGTATTTCCGTGTGTATTCGTCCAAGAAAATCGGTCCGATATGTGGCATTATGAGTTCTGCTATCATTCCTGAAACACAAAAACGGTGTACACTCAAATGATGTCCATGAATTCGAGACACGTTGAAAAATATTCGACAACAATTCAGGCAGATCTATTTCCAAATGTATGGGACAAGATGGAATGATGACTGAATCATTCACTACACCATGTAAATTGTCATATGCATGAGTGGGAAAAGGTCTGTATTAAATCCCAAAATAGATAATTCAGTGAACACCTTGACCAACCAAATCAGTAGTTGAGGATTCGACTACGGTGGTCACACAATTCTGCAAAATTTAATCAATATCAGCATCCGTTCACTAATTTATTTTTTACGGCTAATCAACATTCTCTATGTTATTTAAATCCGAAATATAATTTTATTGCAAGTATAATTATTACATTTGTCATTATCTATAATGGATCAGTTAAAATTGATTTTTTACATTTGCAAATTTTACTATTTAAACAAAACTGGATTCATGCCTTTCCTGTGAAAGGCAGGAATCCAGATTTTGGTTAAATAGTAACATTTGCAAATGAAATAAAACATTTTTATATTAAAAAAAACTTGCAAATGTAAAAAAGTATTTTTATTTTATAGGCATCACCACATAAATGAATGTAACCAGTTCGAACTCAGCAGTCGCATTTCTCAATGCAATCCATCTCTCTCTCTCTCTCTCTCTCTCTCTCTCTCTCTCTCTCTCTATATATATATATATATATATATATATATATATATATATATATATATATATATATATATATATATATATATATATATCCGAAAAAACATCATAGAAAATATGTGTCCATTGACAGGGATCGAACCTGCATCATACAGAGAACCGTAATGTATCCCGGCGTGCTATACCATTTATTATAAACAGAATATTTACTTAAATATTTGTGTCTATAAAAATAACGTATAAACCATATATATATATATATATATATATATATATATATATATATATATATATATATATATATATATATATATATATATATATATATATATATATATATATATATATATATATATATATATATATATATATATATATATATATATATATATATACATATATACATATATATATATATATATATATATATATATATATATATACATATATATATATATATATATATATATATATATATATATATATATATATATAAACCGGTGGTCAGTCACTTATGTGCCATTCGTTATACACACTTATACACACTTAGGCGATCATGTGTCTTTCGTTGCATGACTGACGAGGCAAATTACTTAACGCAGTTAGTTGCCATTTCTTTCTGCAATAGACCAGTTGCCATCCAAGTTTATAGAACCCGTTATGTCCTGCTATTTAGTTTGAGGAAGAAGAAGAGAATTCATACCTTTCCCAAGGGTATTAGCACGAAAGTTAATGTAATGGATTCGACTGGAATTCGAAATCGGCTCTCCTTAATCCGAGCCGCTATCCATTACTCCAGCGTGCCCCCCATCGGGGGTCGCAAGTTTTAATTCATAGTCTTCATCCTGGTTGTTATCCATGTCTAGAGAGTATTGTCTGCTTTGCAATTTAGCCCAGAATTAGGCTTAATCATCTAATGTTATTTGCATTAAGGGCGGCAATAGTATCGGTTCCTGACGTACCACCGTGTTGTCTGCCTCCAAATTCTATCTGTCTTTAAGGTTTTCTTTCACTGTAGTCCCACGTCCATATCACGTTGCATCACTGGTTTTTGTACGATTAACGAAGTTAAGCAATGTCGAATCTAGTCAATAACTAGAAAGGTGACAGTATGAAAATAACTGGTGCAGTAAAAAGATTGAATCTGCTGTTGATACAATGGATGTCGGTTCGGATATGTAAAAATAAGCACCATGTTCCAATTCAAGTCGGGGTCTTTATAGTAATTAACGCACAAATATCGTTGAAAAAGTAAGATTTCGCCTATTCTTCTACCAGTTATTGATTTTTATCAGTAAATAATTGTTTGAATAAAATACAATCTAAAAATATTTTCTGACTTTGAGTGATAATAATTTGTATGTTTGTTTATCGGCTTATCAACGCATTGTGCATCATTTAATCTAATTGAATTTTCCCAGGATCATCGATGGTCCAGCAAAATCCATATGTAATCTTGCCCACGGTCTATCAGTACGAGGCCATGCCTGATAATTTATAGATACAAGTTTTGCTGCAAAATTAACATCATTATATTTTCGAAGTGTAATTTGAATATTTTTATAGTTTATCATCATGGATTTCATCCTAACTATTCCTGGATGTCCTACAAGGAATTCTTTAGAAATCTACTCTTACAAAATTACTCTATCAGAGATAGAAAAACTGTATTATTATTAGCCGGTTTAATATTAATTTCACTCTATTACGACTTAATGTTATTCATAGTTTTTTAAAATAAATATATACATTTTAGGAAGAATTTTAATATCATGCATATGACAATTTACATGGTGTAGTGAATATCATCTGTCATGACCGATCTGTCTTTAATAGTGTGACATACAAGGCTTTTAATCTCGATTCGAATTTCAGCAAAGTAATCACAGTATCGTCAAAATCTTCTTCACATTGTGATATAAATATCTGGACAAACCAACTGCGTGCCCATATTTTGTTTTTTTTTATGATAAAAATTCCATCTTGAAATCATACTTCAATAAAATCGTAGTACAACGCTATAGTTTGTTTGCAGTATGTGAGTGAATCCCTTTCTTAAAACAGAATATACTTAATAATGCACGGAGATCAGTTTGCAGTATGATTTCTCTTCCTAATATCATCCGTTGAAATTCCTTTACAGCAACAATTATTAAAAGCGCTTCATTTTCAATTTGACTGTAGCAGTTTTCCTTGTTTGTCAAACATCTTGAAGCGTGGGCGACTGTTTTCACTATACCATCTTCGAATTTATGGACTATTACCGTTCGAATACCCTATTCGTTCGCATCTGACGCTACTATTATGTGTCGGCGCGGTTCGTAACGTGTCACCGTTAACTCTGATGTTAGTAGTTTTTTAATTCCTTCAAAAGGTTTTTTGACATTCCGCCGACCAATTCCATTTCGTACTCTTAAGTAAATTATTCAGAGGTGCTTCCAATGTTTAGATATCTGACACATAAATAATTTGCTAATCCGAGAAATGATTTTAGAGTTACCAAATTTGTCGGGGACGGCATGCCTTTAATAGCACTTTTTCTAAAGGGATCTGTCTTGATTTTTCGTCGATCATCTGACCTAAATATTTAATCACATCCAAAAGAATTGGAATTTCTTTACATTGATTTTGAGAATATGATCATAACGTCAGAGGAATACTTGCGGAATCAGTTTAACGTGATGTATTTTTGTAGCGCTCTTAATAAGTAATCATATATGTAAGCCACGGCACCGTCTAGTTCAGCCAACAACGTATCCATTATAAACCTAGGGCTACTTTTACACCGAAGGGCAATATTTTAATCTTATAGAGTGCTTTATCTGTATTAATCGTCAAATACTTCCAGCATTCCTCATCCAAATCGATTTGATGATATTCCTCAGGCAGGTCAAGTTTCAAAAGTATTTACCACCATTTAATTTGGCAAATATATCCTCTAGAGTTGGTAGGAGATATACATGGGGGAAAAGGCAGTCATTCAACCCAGTCTAAAAATCTGCGCATAAAAGAATCTTATTTTTATTTCTAATATAAACCGCCGTCGTAGACCATTCTGAAGAATCTATTTTTTCAATAACTCCGCGGTTATCTAAGATATCAGTTCAGTGTTAATAGACTCCATCAATAAACAATAAACACCATAACACATTTTCTTTTAATTTGAAAAATACCTCTGACTTTTTACATTATCCCAACTACGCTGAGAAAGCATCCGTGAATTTGTATTTTAGTTTACTCAGTTTTTTTTTTAGCTATAATGTTTTTCTGTCTAGCTGATATCACTACTTTCAGCAAATTAATTTGTGCATTTAATTCGATTTTCGACTTGCAGTAACTTCGTTTCTGACCGTCCTTTCCACAATTAAATCATTTTGTAATTTTAAATGAACAATCTTTTCTTAAATGAAGGATATCACAGCTATAGCATGGTTTAAGTTGGGCAGTGTTTTAATTTCGGGTTTCTTCTTTTGGTACTACGATCCTTTTCGAAATATTTGTAATTATGACGTGTTATTTCGTTCGATTGCAACATGGAAATGTATCTCTTTTTTCATGTTCATGATGAGCGCTTATTTTGAAAATATACAAATTTACTACAGAAGCCGAGAAAATTCTATATATTTATACCATTTTTCATTGAAGTATATATATTAAAATATAAACTGAACTGAAAAAAGAATCAGTTTTACTAATTGTATTTCGTCATCAAATGTGGCTTTGATGTGCGTCCACGTTACACAGGATAACTACCAATAAATAAACTGAAAAACAGAAAAAGTTTAATAAATGGCAGAAATTAACTATTCGAACAATATATTCGAAAATAGAATATGTGAAATCCAGCCTGCACGTTATGAATGGATACACCCAACCCTTCATTCTTCTGTGCATATATATATATATATATATATATATATATATATATATATATATATAGTCATCCACAGTATCACAGTGGCTAGACATGCGAGTGCTTCAAGCCAGGAGTGAAACCCAACCGATTTGTTATCAGTCGGATGCTCTGATCCTTAGGCCGTTATATATAAAATAAATAAATAAAAACAAGTAAAATAAATTAACAAAAATAAATAAATGAATAAACAAACTATTCAGGCCAAAATAACCGTCGGAATGGACTACCCACAATGCACCACTGACCATTATATATAAATCGTCGAGAAATAAAACAACATACGTAGCCTGTCGAATAGGTCTAGCATGAAACAACCTGTCGCCTCTGAGTTTTGGCTTCAATTTTCACTTTTATATTTACAGACACGCCGTCTCTGATATTGAGGACTTTATCGAAAAATATACAGAGCTTAAAACTATATTTCTTCATAATTGAAATATATATTTGCTTCTAAAATGTGGGTTCTCTAATGTGCCTTCTATTTGCTAACTTTTCATTTTCGTTTCAAGGCTTCTCGTGACATAGGAACTGAAAACACGTGACAGCATCCTTAAAAATAATAATAAAACAATATTTATCATTGGCATTTTTTTTGCTATTATATATTAACTTTTATTCTTTCTCCTGTTTTGCCGACAAAATAAGCCTTCCTTTTCGTTTTGTCTGTCCTTTGGGAGATTACGTCGAAAAATGCATATTTTGAAAAAGTCCAAACCCTGTCAACAAACAAGCGCGTCGAACGAAGGACGCCGCGGTCTTACCGAACCTTGTGGAGGTCTCTCGACTAAGGAATGTCTTAGAAGACTAATACATTTTCAGAAGGATATGACAGGGATTGTATTCTTTTTGTATAGTGCATTGCCTAAGCCTTGGAATTCCGCATTACGTCCGTACATAAACGACATATTGTCTTCGTTTCTTGTTGGTAGGTTTGGATTGGTGGCAGAGGGAGAAGATAAGATTTTGTATTGATGTTGTCAGAACTCAAGAATTCTCCAAGAAATATGCTGGAAAATGTAAGAAAGAAAGAAAGAAAGACAGAAAGAAAGAAAGAAAAAAGAAAGAAGTCAATGAAACTGTATAGAAAAAGAAAACTGCAAAATTGGATGGAATAAAAAGTAAATGAAAACAATGATAAAAATAAAAATTAATTGAATGAATGAAAAACTACATAACAACGCCAAATAAATAATGTCTTCATAAGTTTACAAATACCAGAGTAAGTGAAAGAAGGAAAGAATCCAAGAAAGACAAGGAAGGAAGAAAGAATGAAAGAAAAAAGAAATGAATGAAAGAAAGAAATGATGATATAAAAGCCAAAAATTCAAATAATCAAATATGAACTAATATATTAAGATCTTGGGGTTAATGACAAAATAGAGGAAAGATAAGAAAAAGGAAAGGTTATATGCGAAAGAAGAAATAAATAAATAAAAATTAAGAAATAATAAAAGAGTGATAATCTTGAAAAAGAAATGATATTAAATAAGGAAATCTGAAGGAAAATACAGCAAAAATATAAGAACGAAGAAAAAATGGAGGAAATAAAATAAAAGGAAAAGAGAAAAATATAGATAAAAAAAAAAAATTATTTTTTAATGTTTATTAACCATTAAAGCGGAATATATATTTATTTTGCGAGAAATATTTCATTATTTTTTTTTCAGATAATCTTTGATTTTCCCTTTCAGGTCCTGTTTAGTAGGCAACAATTATTTTTTTAAATTGCCTGTGTTTTTTTCCAAATGATTTAGGACAGATTTTCACCCCTGAATCTGAAAATATCATCCGTTTATCTCATGTGTTTGCGCTAAGTTGAGATTTTAAAACTCCGATCTGACTAAATCGATTATATTTTTGTGACATTATCGATTAAATTTTGTTAATATTTCTCATACAAAATAAGTTATTAGGTGAAAAAGCTTTCTAACACAATCTATTAATTAAACATCGATTACAATAATATGAATAGAATACATTGATACATGTAACAATATGTAAATGGCATGTTACGTTATCGTTCTTCAAAATTATTCGCCCCCTTAGAATGATCAGTGTCGGAGGTGTTACTCGTCAAAGCCCAGCAATAACCAGCCATCATGATTGCATCCTAGCGTCCTTATACCTGGTCTCCATCTCGTTCATGCCCTGATTTAATCGCTTCTCCTTTTCGTTGCTCAGTGAACGTAAATTCTCAGGAAACCGATACATATGTCGGAATTAATAATGCATTCTCATGCTCATGTTGCATCCGAGATTTCTGAAAGCAGTCAGAATATTGATGACAAGTTTACGTAGTTCCCGGCATTGTTGTTGCCTAGAAAGTTCTTCACAATAAGAACAAAGCATTCCATGCTTCCAGTTCCACTTCGTATATTGAGTTTACAATCCCTGGATCTCTGATGAAATGACAGATGCAAGGACCATCAAAGATGCAAGCTTTCAACTTTTCCATCGTCAATAGTAAAAAAGCCAGGCTCGAGTAAGTGAAGCAGCCATCATACTTGTCCAGACCTTTGGTAAACTGTTTGATCAAGCCGGGCTTCCTGTGCAGCGGTGGGGCAAGTATCCGGTCTCTGTCTACCAGATGCTTATTGACGTTGTTGCTTTGCGAAGCATCAATTCCTTCCGAATAAATGAGTACTTTTTTGTGTAATGCTGAACAGTGTCTCTATTATCCCACAGGCCCAGGAATCATGATTAATGGTGAACCCGGAATGTTGTCCCAAAAACAATTCATCATTTCAGGTCAGCGCAAGTAAATCATTTATGCTGACCATAATGTATTTTCTCCAGCACATATTTCACTACTTTCATATTTCTCCTTCAGGGTTGTCAAGTGAGCGAAGGTTACAGAGGAAAACTGGTTACCATTATGCATCGGAACACTTTTCAGTGATCGTTTGCTTCAGCTAATAAAAAGTCTCCAATGTTTGGATTCGTACTCTAACACTGCAATTTTGTACAGAAGCTGCGAAATATCTGTACAGTACACAAAGTCCTTCTCCTTAGAGAAAAACGAAGCTACTCTTGATACCTGTTGCGGGAGATGATGCGTTCACTATCAGAGAGGAGGGTTTTTTTTCCTTCGGTCTGGATGCACAGTGGAGGTCTTTGCCAAGCTGAGTTGTAGCGCTTTTTGGGGAAATGGGTATGGCGCATCATCTTCAAAAACCACTTCTTTTTCTTCATTTTCTTGAATACTGGAGAAATCTTCCTCACTAGCGTCAGGAAGATCTCCAAAGAAAGGTGTTGTAATTTAATCACAAGGAACTACAGGCCATCAATAGCAGAGTAGAAGTCGGAGCTATCGTTTGATGGCTCCCGCCAAACCATAGAAATTTCAAACTTCAGACAACATTCTTGGCCTTGGATCTCCGACTCATATATTCGTTTCATGTCTTATATACAATGTGTGGCACCCAAGCTTTATCCTGGTCACCTAGTTTAATACCAAAATAAAGAAAGTAAGCATGCTGTATGAAACTTGTGACTTCCTGTTAGTAACAAGGGTGCATTCGCTGCACAGGTAGCAAAATACGTCAGGATTGTTTTTACAAGCTCGTCTCCTCAAAGCCAATTTCATTCATCCGTAAAATTAAAGCCCCAATTAAACAAATTAGCGCATTTATCTTGTCAGAGTCCGTTTATTTCAATAAGTAAAAAATGCATCATATAAAACGAGAATACCTGTGCATGTTTCAGGAATCCGTATACAAGGTTTTTACTTAAACGTGTCGGGATTCGGTAATATAATATAAAATGCAGCGGGATTGCTCGTAAATTGCATTTTAAAACAATTCCATGACATAAAAGAATGAAATCACGTATAAAAACACAACTTATTAATAAGAAACAACATTAGTTTTATATAACAAGAATTCAAACTGGAATATACAGTTGGTTGAAATGTATTGAAAGTGTAATGTCTTTTTTCTGGTTGTTAAGTGTTATTGTGTATATTACAAACTATATTCCATTTGTATGTGAAAACCGTGAATATCATTATACGTGTGTTTTTGTGAGATGTTATGAGTACGTAGTAGTAATAGGTATAATGGAGAGAGATAAAATTAAACTCTTATGGTAGATGATGTCACTGGTGTCTGAAGGCGGTACCTTTGATGTTTAGTCAGTGCTACTGAGTCGCTTTTGATAGTGTGTGTGGAAGTGAATGAAATGTTCAGTATCAACTGTTATAGTGACATGACTCATAGTGGAATCTGAGAGCCTCTGTCGTTGAGATCAAACGGCGTAATCTTTATAGAGTTATTCCTGAAAAAATGGCTCCTGAATTATATAATTTTACTTATTCCTAATTGGCCCTAAAATTCATGGGGTATGCTTAATACTACGTCCGTGCGATATTTTTGCGGTATACCAAAATTATAATGATTCTATTTTAAAAACTTAGGACATACCACCGTTTGTTTGAACCCACCCAATTTTCAGGTAACGAAAACATTCGGACGACGTAACTGCCAGGCCTTTCTTGTTGCGCGGGTGTCGGATTTTAGATTTATTATTCATTAAATACGTGTGAATGTCTATTCATGGTTGTAGCCTTGGATTTCCCCTGTAAAGACTGCATTTCTTGGTAAAAAGAATAACCCAAAATAAAGACGAGAGAGGTGTCTATGGGAGACAGGCAAGCCATTGTGATGCTGAGAAAAGATGGAAAATCAATCAGAGCTATTGGACAAACACTGAACTCTTGACTCATATAATTTTTTTTAATCGTAAACCCAAATGTGTTCAGTGATCAACAAAAACAAAAAAATGGCGTTGCTTTTTCAATATTTCATGAGGTGACCTTATTTACTATTAGATATACCCTTATCCCTGTTGCGTATTGAGTATTATATTTTCATGTAACGTATTATTTTCAAGCTAATAAAAATAAAAGTTTAAATATATGGCTTGACAAATAAAACAATTCTCTACTTTAGTTTCTTCTTCTGCATTACCATGGTTCTTAAGTTATTAAATTGTGTTTTCCTCACTTCAACAATTTTACTGTCATTTTATCTTTTCATTAAAATTTTCGTTTCTGTTTTCATTCTTTTCTTTTCGCCGTTTTCACATTATTGTCTTCCTTCAGATTAGGTTATTTTAAAGTTTTTCTTCATTTCTTCATTCATTGCTTTCTTTCTTTCTTTCATTAATTCATTCATTCATTTTTTCTTTCTTTCTTTCTTAGAATCATCTAACTTTTTTTCGTTTATTCATTACTCCATTATTTTTACAATTATTTCTTTACATGTTTTTGTCGGTTTCTCATTAGTCATGTGGGTATTCATTCATTTTCAGCTAATTTTTTAATATTTTTTTCATTTTTCATTTATTCATTTTCATTTTTTATTCTTTTTACGTTTATTTTTGACACTTTTACAATTTTTGATTAGTTGCTTCACATTTATTTCAGCTTTCTAATTTGATATTATTATTTTCTTAAAATAACCTCTTCATTCTTTCATTCTTTATTTGTGTCCTGGGTAAGAGGATAAACTAAGTCCAACAGCAAGGCCTCTGATCAGGAGGTCTTGAGGAGCGTAGAACCACCTCTTAATGGCTGGTTTTCCCAGTTAGAACATGGTGGGATCGTAGCTATGGAACCATAATCTGTGGTCAAAAGCCTACGAAAGTGTAAAAATAGGTTTTAATATCAGAAATACGTTTTTTGTAAAAATTATTGCCAGAAATAGATTATTACCAGAAATGTATTTTTGGAAAAAAAATATTACCAGCAATAAAAAAAGTCGGCATTTAATAATTCTTTGAGGTTGATATGCCGTAAAATAAATCTAACCAAATCATATCAAATCATACCAAGCAAACCATCCTTTCTTTATTTATTTAGTCATTTACTCTGATATTATGTTCAATTTGCACTATTTTTTTCTTTTACTTTCGCTATATATTTTATTTTTTACATTCGTATATATTTATCATATACACTTTTTAACATGTTTATTTTCTTTCTCAGTTTCCAGTTGTTACATATGTTTCTATTACATAGATTCTTTTGGCCTGACTTTGTTTTCATCTTCGTTTTCTTATTTTTTGTTATTTAATTAACCCTTATTTATTTATTTATTTCCAGTATTGAACGAACTTATAAATCTAACAAGTTCCAACGAAATCAAATTCTTACTTTTGCTCTTTGTCAGATATGTCCACCCAATCCTGTTGTTTATGATCACCCTTCGTATAAATCGGCAATATTTTGAAAAGATGAAAACGTTATCATCAACGAAAAGATGACTTTCAAGATACATTGTGATATATTGTTGTTATGCATGTGGTTATGTATGAGATATTGTGATTGAAAAATTGAAAATGTAAGAAAAGAATTTAGAGACTTTATTTTCCTCATGAAATTCAAACGAGATGAATGGGCCCACAATTAGCCCATGAATTTTCTACCGTATATTATTTACATTATTCGGACTATTGTCCTCATCTTTGTTGCCATATTTCTTACAACATTTCGGCCGTTGTACGTTCCAGCCTTCTTCAGGTATTTGGAATGTCGAAATGAACCCTTTACTTCGCTCACTGGGGTAGACTGTTCTAGTTCGACGTGCCGTGTTTAATGGATGTAAGTTATCAATTATCTCCTGTTAATTTTAACTCTGAAATTCTCCATTGTCTTAAAAAAGGTATTGAACTCACACTCTTTGGGTCCTGTCACTGGATCTAACCAACAATGTTATCCACTGTGCCATGTGTGAGTTCAATACACGGTTGAGGCAGTGGAGAACTTTCAGAGTGAAAATGAACAGGAGATAACTGACATCCATTAAACATGGCACGTGGAGCTAGAACAGTCTACCCCAGTGAGTGAAATAAAGGGTTCAGTTCGACATTCCAACCCCCTGAAGAAGGGTGGAGCGTACAACGGCCGAAACGTTGTAATAAATATGGCGACAAAGATGAGGACAATAGTCCGAATAATATAAATAATGTAAAATAAAATAATAATTAAATGAATCAGAATTAAGTTGGAAGAATTCATTAAGAGAAATGAATATAAGGAAAATCAATCTAAAGAAAAAAATAGAATCGGATAAAGAAATAAAATACGGAATAAAAAAAGATAAGTGTAATCAGTAGAGAGAGGGTGAAAAGAGAAAGTATATGGCAAGGATGAAGAAGGAAGCAATGAAGGCTTCGAATGGGGTCGTGTTTTTATCTTTTCTCTGCATGTTGACATATATTGACAAGAAGCAGGCAAGATGTTTGAACATAAATACTATCAATCCCCGGTTGTATTTGAATGAACGAAAGTAAATAAAACCTTTACATGAATTCAAAAGGGCACAGAGTCATACAGTTAGTTTTAAGGAGAAACAGCCAATAGGAAAAACAAGGAAAAATCATATAAGTGCGACACTTGCCTGAATTCTCTCTGCCGATTCTCTGGAACTATTTAAAGCAAGTGGCCGGCTTCTCCAACGTAATGGCTGCATTTTATACAAAACAAATAAATAAATATGAAAAAATACTAGAGTTTCATTGTTTATCTAAACCATCGTGATATTGCAAGCTTGGAGATACAAGATTGGAATAAGAAAGATAGCATGAAATGCAAAAGATTTACTATATGTATTATTTAAAGCTATATCTTGTTGATTAACGTTAGCAAAATTGAATACAGTTTTTTTCTTCGGAATACATATATTTTTATATGCACGATTAAATAGTTTTCTCTAATATTTCATATTGACATTATATGGGAAATTTCCAGGAATAGACTGAAGTAAAACTTATAGGATTACTCAAATAAAACATATATTACATTAACCAATTAAATTACATCGATATCCCCTTTGAAAGGATTACTTTTGAATGTATACAAACGCTAACTTCGATTTTACATATCAAAAATACAGAAAAATCATATTTCTGACGGATGTTCAACAGAGCAGAATATTTTTGCGAGATCCATCTCCTACTTTACTTGACGGGGAATTCAGCACCTTGTTCTATTCGATACATTAAATAACTACTACTCATGAATTAGTGGAAATTTAATTTATACTGGTCGCCAAAAACAAATACTCCCTCTGTTCCGAAATAGTTGTTACATAGCCGGAAATCTCATGTGGAATATACTAATTCTTAGTCGAATTATTTACCGTTTACATTAACAGGTTAGCATTGATGTTCCTCAAGTATTTATATTAGCTTATTCAGGTAGAAAAATTTGAAGCGCAAATTATATCACATTTTCACCATATTAAAATTGAATTTTTTTCAAACCACCCGCTAGCAAGAGATTATGATGGGAGAAGAGAAGCCAATTGGCAGAAATGTAAAACGGAATTGAAAGAAGCACGAATTGACAAATAATGAACGTAGTGCTGTGTTGCAAGCACTACTGGAAAGATCTACAGATCGTGTCCTGAAGCGTGTTGCAATAAAACAGGGTGGAGATGAATTAAACGTAGCTGCAGAACGTCTTGGTTTGCAAATTGAATTAGTTTGCCACCTTCCAAATAGTCCTGATCTCAATGTCCTTCATCTGGGTTATTTTAATGCAATTCAATCAATTCAGCACCCGACAAGCTTCAAATAATATTGACCAGCTCATTGAAGTAGTGGAGGAAATCTTCAATAAACTTCAGAAGTCGAAGCTTAACAATACTTTTCTAAGTTTGCAGTTAGCAATGGAACAAGTTATTTTAGTTGACGGCGATAACAACTATAAACTCCGGCACATGTCTAAAGAGAAGCTTGAAAGAGAAGGAAAACTTGAAGTATCCATTTCTATTTCTGACGAGTTGCAACAAAAACTGCTTTTGTTAACGTAAACCTTCCCCAATTATTTTTGTTATTAATTTAACTGTTTTTGTATATCAGTTTCGATATATTTCACACTTATTTATATGACAATTCACTAATATTACTCATTTACTATTGAGTATGGGAATAAATGATAATTTTTGATTTTTGGGTGTTTTTTAATCTGCTGGAACAATTATTTTGGAACAACATGAATTTTTTTTGGTACAACTATTTCGAAACGGAGGGAGTAGATTATTTAAAACAAAAACCTCGACTAGATTTAATACGTAAGTCGGAATAAAAAATACAAACAAAAATGATGAAATAATTATATAGTAGTGGTGTCGACTTCTCTGAACTCAACTCAACATTAGACACTTCAATAGGTCAGCAATTTGTAAAAATCGTATTACTTTTAAAACATATGCATATAGCTTGAAAACTATTGTCAGATCGACTTAATAGTTTGGCTACTAATGTGTGTTACTTGAGCTTACATTTTTATTAAAACGTTAAATCAAATCAGATATTGTCTAAACATTCAGAACATCAAATTCAGTACTTAGGTTAGATATGCATAACCAAGCTCAGGATTCTTATGTTTTTACTGTGGCTTGATGCCATTCATGTGGGTGACATTATATTACCGTGTATAATGTAATCGTCGTAAAATACAATTCGAGTCGTAAGCTAAGACTATGCTACACATACTATTTACATACAATCACGAAGAAAGTTATCGTTACAGAACTTTCTGAATTTTCTGTCAAAATCTTCTATTAGTGAATTCATAATATCCTAATTTAATCATGAAAGTAATTTCCCAGAACGTCTGTTGACTTAACTCACCCTTCTGATAAATTGTGTAAACTATAATGCTGATTTTGATGTGTTGCGTTGTTTGATAATTTGGATGTGTTAGAACTGATGGCCAGAAAAGTAGTGTTGGATGGTTTAATATTAGTTCAGTTTATGGTATATCAACACCTTAATGGGTTATTTAATGCCTACAATATTTTAGGATATGATTGTATGAATATAATATATATTCTTTGTAAGAAATCAGTTTGTAGATCAGGTTTCATTGATGCATTTTTGGTTTAGATAACTTTGTTTTACGGCATATCTACACCTTATTTTTTAAATAGAGTTTTTGTCGATTTTCAGATATATTGCTGGTAATACTTTTTCAAAAATATATTTTTGGTAATATATATGTTTTTATAATGTATTGTTTGTAATATTTTTTTTTAATTTTAATATATTTTTTATACTTTCAGTGTGGTTCCGACCCAAGATTTGGGGTTAACACTTTGCCCATAGCTGAGACCCTAACAGGTGTTACCACCCAGGTTCAGTATAGCCCTTAGAACAATTAAGAAGTGTTTCCATGATTCCGATCAGAGGCCTTGCTGACGGATATATTTTATCCTCATACCAGGAAATATGTTCGATGATGTAAGAAAAGTAGGTTTATCTTAAGGTGATATGCCTGTTTTCTAATCGTTCTATGACTCTTGCAGTCTCAGTTTGAAACTGGTCTTAGCAGGTATCCTATCCAACATTAGATGTCCATTGACAGTAATATGGTTTTCCTGCATAAGCAGGATTTTACAGTAAAGATTTGTACACGTTCCAATAATGCAAATTCCTTTTGGCCCCACAACATAGAAATATGTTTTTCTTCATTATATACTTTCTTCATGATATACTTTTGTATGGAATTTATGATTTTTATTTCATATTTATGGCGAAAATAAATGATAAAGCGGAATTCTTTTCGTTTCACACGTTTCGTCTTTTAGGATTTCATCGGACTAAATTTGATATGTTGTTGCAACCACACATGCGCATCAACAAGGGATGACGGTTACCTAATATATATATATATATATATATATACATATATATATATATATATATATATATATATATATATATATATATATATATATATATATATATATATATATATATATATATATATATATATATAATCGAACGGATTTCATTTGGATTCTTTTTCTTTTTGTTTCCATAACACTGGTTATTAGATAATCCACACTGTGATAATCCTGATAAAACTACCAAGAATGGTAGAACAAGAGCATGCCCAACTCTCGATGACCTTACGATCAAGGTAATCTCTAGTCATTTTCGTCATAGTTTATTGTTTCTACTTTGATTAGAGTAACATTTTTGTATGGTGGGCAACCAATGGATTTGACATATTGTGTTGTATAATGTTCCATTACTGTTTATATTATCTTTAATTTCGGTTCCTTCAGGTCACTTCTATGTATTTTTGTGACGTTTATTACAGGCGATTGCTTCATCAAGGTTATGGCTTTGTTTCGTTCTGCGCATGAATTTTATCGATTAAATTTATTAGTGACAAATTTTATTTAGTATAGATAAGATCTATTGTAGGTGTGATAGATTGATCGATATATTTTTGTGGTTGATTATACACACACACACACATATATATATATATATATATATATATATATATATATATATATATATATATATATATAATGTTTTGAGAGAAGCCGACTTGTACATCGGTATCAAGTGCCTTAAAATATTAAAGATAGTTGGCAGTATTCTAATCCTGTTAAAGATAGACTTATCTTGCGCTGTGGCTTTCTCCTGTGCAGTAAATAGGCCTAGCTGTCCAGTCACGGCAACAGGTGATAATTGATGCTCAACGACTCGAGAAAAACAGCTCAGCAATATATTCCATCTGTCTACATGCTTCACTGCACCTGCAGGTCTCGGGAATATATGCATGGCCATAAAAGTTGATGAACATTTTATTCTACTGAGCCCTCATTTATCGTCCTCAACGAGCATAAACCAACCCCACACAAAGCCACACACATACACTCACAGAGACAGACACACACACATACAGACATTCACAGACACACTCACAAACTCATATATATATATATATATATGTATATATAATAAAAGGGTAATTTTAAGGTATATTTAAAGTCTTCAATATTTCAAGGATAGAGTGTGTGTGTCTATATATATATATATATATATATTTATATATATATATATATATATATATATATATAAATATAGTCTTAAAGTGTACTATATTTATCGGATAAAGTTCTCAATATCAGAGATAGAGAGTGTGTAAATATAAAAGTGAACATAAAACTCGACACTTAGAGGCGACAGTCTGATTCATGCTAGATGCAATCTAGCATGAGACAGACTGTATACATATAAAAAAATGCTTGGAGGTACAAACTCTATATACTGTTTTAAAAACAAAGAATTTATTAATGATAATAGTCCCTAAAGCCCTTTCCTCCAACATCTCATCAGAAGAAAATCGTTGGAAAAATTTATTAATTAAACGAAAAGAAGAGCAAAGAAAATGAAGAGCAAAAAAAGGGGTGGGGAACACCCTAAAATCAATAACGTATAAGTATATATACTTATAACGAGTGGAGGGGAAATTGCGTGTAAATAATTAGCGAGGGACAGTTAAAATAAGATATATTAAAATAATACATACATATATATATATATATATATATATATATATATATATATATATATATATATATATATATATTAAAAAGAAGAGAGAAACCGCAAACGTGTTTGGTTGTAATGGTGAAAGTGGATATTTCCAGATATTATTAAAATGAATTTGTCTCCTTATGTTTTTAGATGTTAGACATTCTCTTTTTGGGGGGTAGTAGTAACTCAAATGTTTTTCTTGGACTCATAGTAAGAAAATTCTTCTGCTTAAAGAGTAATAAACAATTAAGTTTGGTCCGAGAAAGGACGTGGAAAGATATTTGTATTATCTTTGAATGACCCCTGATTCTATTTCCATTATTGGGTTTCGTTTGTGCGTTTTCGCTTGTATGTTTATATATATTCCCTCTGTATTCGTACATACTCTCTTATTATAAGGGATTAGTATACACAAATGCATAAACTCCCAACGCACACAAATATACATACAGAAATATAACTTAAATTATAATTTTTATTTTATTTTATATATATACTAGCAGCATGGCCCGGCATTGCCTGTGCTTGATTCAAAAATCGTACGACTCATTCAGCAATCTCTATCACTTGACTGAAAATAATTTTGCCCTTCCTTGCCTATAAAGGAGTGCCCTTTGCCGTACTGATGTTGCTACATGTCTTACTTCTTGTCTATCTCACACTGCGAATTTTGTCTAAGCTCTATACTAAACATTAAATCTGTTACAAAAAAAGAACTAAACAAAATGAACACAAAACGATCAGCTTTAAAAAAGGTCTCGTAACTGGAAAAACCGAATGAAAAAAGAATGTTAACAACAAATATTTTTTCACACCCAACCCAGTTCTGCGGAATCAGAATCAACGTTGACTTTAAGCAAGCGAATGAGCCAGTTGGAGTAAAGTGCCATGCAAATTTAAATTTTTCCCACTTGTAACGAATGCAGCTATCGATTTTTTTTGCATGCTAGCATGCTAGTTAACATTCGTGTCAGTCAGCTGTTGGCTCTCACGCTGGCCAAGAGAATCTTCCTTTCCCTTCTTTGAAGCCGGCTATAGGCACTCACTCTGGCCAGTAGAAAATGGACACAAACCACATGAAAACTGCCGTAGAAGCATGTAAAAATAGATTGTTTCCACTATCCATGGGAGTTGGGAAATCCAAAGTCAGTCTTGGCCTTTTCACTAACTTGGAGCATGTGTCTGTAAATTTTGGCGCAAATCCGTCGAAAATTGCGGCCGTGCATTCGTTACACACACACACACACACACACACACACACACACACACACACACACATCCTGCCTTATATATATGTGTATATATATATATATATATATATATATATATATATATATATATATATATATATATATATATATATATATATATATGGACACACTTCCTATGTAGTGCAGGTTCGTGTGTGCTTATGAGTAGTCTGTTCTTCCTATGTTGTGTCGGGTTCGTGTGTTTAAAATATACATATTTCCACGCTGCAACAACTATAACCTCTTAGCTACACACACATACACACTTGCACACACACACACACACACACACGCGCACACACACATATATATATATATATATATATATATATATATATATATATATATATATATATATATATAAACTAACGTTCACTTTATAAAAGCCCAATGCCTATTGAACGTAGACGGTTACTGGTGTCGTTTCTTGTCTGAGTGGTAGGAATCATTAGCACAGTCCATGCATATATGTCTAAAAGATAACAGTTCAGTCTAGACTTAATGAGGTTCAAACTGCAGTGTTTGGGGAAGTATTTAAAACAACTGTTGTCACCAAAGAACCAGACATATTATAGTAATTTTATAACTCAAAATTATTCAACGGTTTGAGCTTACCCTCGAGAGCCGACTCACGTTTTGAACTCTTTCACAATCTTCCTAAAATTTTCCTGAATTATTATATTGCAATCAAAATGAGTTTATTAAATAATGTTATAAAATGAATTTGTTTGTCACAAGTCAAATATCCTTACTGCTCGAAGTAGAAAATAGATATTTCTTTTTTCTTGGTGCTTATCTTTGCTTTTTCGGACCTAAAATATAAAGACTAAGGGAGATCGATAGAGGAAAATGTTTTCTCATTTGGAATTGTCCTCATTGAACAAGTAATAGAATTCCATCATTTAGCATTTTTCTGCTTGCATCCAAAAGTTAGTTTTTAGCTCTTACTATGCCTGTGATGACATGCTATATTTAGGACAAATGAGGCCCCGTGCTAGTAAAGTTATGAAGCCCTTTAATTGGGCCCTGAATGAGGTAGGTTGGCATACCTACAGAGGCATGGAAGGAAGATGCTCTTCCTAACCAACAGGGCCCTGCGCTTAAGCACACCTAAGCACCATGTTAAATCCGGTATTCCTAAGATGTCATCGCTTATGAAGCTGGAAGGCAAACCATGTTGTTGATTATGCTACAATAAACCGCGTACGACCTTAAATTGAACAATTATACATAAATTATTTCTCTGTAGAAAACGTTATTTCATTTTAGTTATTCTGGAAAACCTATTCGTCCTTGTTTTGAATATTGCTGTCGTATATGACCTGGTGTGCTTTCTATGTATTCATAGATCCTTGATAAAATCCAAAGAAGTATCTGCAATATCACTGGTCGCTTTTGTAAGAACAATCAAGTAACGTTAGCTTAGATGAAGTGGAGAGATTGCTATGATTGCAGCTACGAATGTCTTGGGCTAAACAATAATTTTTCGCCAGAATCTATGTTACATATTTATAAGTCTACCATTGGTCCATACGTTGAATTTTGCTGCCAAATATTGCTTGGTTTTCTGATATGCATTTAGATATTCGTTATAAAATACAAAGGAGAATCTGCAATGTTATTGTTCGTGACATGACATCTTCGCTACAGTCAATTTCTCACCACTGTAACGTATTTTCCCTGTGTATTTTCTAGAAAGAATTTCACGTTAATTGTTCTGATGAACTCTGGTACCTAGATTGAATTTAATCGTAGAACCAGGTTGCAGGCAAGTTATCACCATTTTATCTTTGAAATGGCTACATGAAATGGTAAGTTCTATGTTCACTGTTTATTTACTTGTACTTCTCGTTTATAAAAAATTCTTTCCTGTCAAATCTGATCTACAAAAAATAAATTCAGTGTTAATCTTCTGTCTTCTTATTTGATGTTTTTGTTGTTCTTACTCCATTAATAAAATATCTTAGTGGAGTTATTCCCTTGCTGGTTGTGAAATGATTTAAAAGAATGATTTGAAGCATAATGCA
Source organism: Acanthosepion esculentum (assembly GCA_964036315.1). Classification (NCBI taxonomy): domain Eukaryota; kingdom Metazoa; phylum Mollusca; class Cephalopoda; order Sepiida; family Sepiidae; genus Acanthosepion; species Acanthosepion esculentum. The sequence continues at coordinate 87,241,520 of OZ038505.1, read as the reverse complement.
GTATCTTTACAAGAGTCTGATTAGACCAAAATGTAATACCTGAATTGGAGCTACTCAATCTTCCTTTTCTAAGCCTTGAGTTCAAAATCATTTACACAATTATTGACGTATCTTTCCGAGCTTTTATCGCTATTTCCCTGGCAAAACTTAACGTGATCTCCATTCTTTATTTCTACCAGTTCAGCGCCCTTTACTGCTCGGATACGCCACCTCATCAAAAGGTAAAAAATCCACCAACATTTCTCTCGTGTTAGAAACGTAAATAGAAATTCAAAACTTTTCCCACGAACAACTGATTTGTGAAAACGAATTCTGCGTAGGTACTTCGCTGAACAATACAATATTAACCGCTGTAATTCAAGGGGCAATGCATTTTATATATATTATCATCGTATCATTCACAACCTAGAACCTCCTCTTTAAATTTTATCAAACCTCATTATTAACTGTTTTAACAGTTGCACTCTACCTTGAATTGCTCTCAAACCTTGTATAAGTTGCAGTATTACTATCAACAACATAACATATATTACCGGCTTTATTGTTAACTGTCGGCTGCAGTATTTACGTGTATGTGTTTGGAAATACATTTAATTTTATATTCAGTTTTGTTTAGTGGTCGTTATCAAACAGGGCTGTTGCGTTATGTTTTCTTCCTCTTTGCCAATTAGTACGCATCAAGCTTGGCTGGTTATATGGCCTTTAGAAAGCCAAAACATAAAACATAGTATTTAGCATAGATAGTTATGGAAGTGACTCACAGGATAAAAGATGCTTTCCTGACACATGGGAAAACACAGCCTCTTGCAACATAACGTAGCGGAATTGTGAATAACGTTAGAATCTTAACACCGAGTTACTTTTCGATTCATTGTCAATGGAATACAAAACGATTTTACCCTTTATTAACATACTCTCTTAAAAGAAAATTAAAAAAGAATAAAACTTATTTTTCTCTCTCGTTGATCTATTTTATTATTATTATTATTTTTATTTTCTTTGATATATGGCGTTTACACATTTCGTTCCGGGTCCCGTCCAGGGACCTAAGGTTAGAAATGTCATCATGACACTGAAAAAAAAATTAAATAATAATTACATAGATAAACCCCTTTGTAAAGTGTGGGCTGTACTTGTCAGAACAATTTTTTGTATCTATTTGAGGCATGGACTTCCAGGGATCCCTTCAATTAATCTACCGGAATCTTTTCCAACCAGTCCAAGGGCTCCAACTACAACAGGGATTGTTGATGTTCCCATGTACCATGTTTTTGACATTTCTATTTCAATTCTTTGTATGTTGACAGTTTTTTCGAATATCTTCAAAGATACATTGCAGTCTTCAGGGACTGCCATATCAATAAGGAGGCACTTATTTTGTTTGTGGTCTTTAATTTATTATTATTTTTATTATTATTATTATCATCATTATTATTATCATCATCATTATTATTATTATTATTATTATTATTATTATTATTATTATTATTATTATTATTATTATCAATGTCCGTGTAATTATTCGTAGCGAAGGCAGATCTGACTACGGTAATCCACATATAATCAGTAAACCCAGCAAAGTTCCTAAATGAAAAATCAACAAATTATAATCCAGCTTTATCTCTTGATGTTAACGGAATTAATAAACATGGGATTTTTGGAAAAAAAACATGAATGAAAGTTACATTTTCAACATAAACGTATTCAAATAATATTTTGTAAGATTTATATTCCTAAATCATTCATTTCTGTTCATATAGCTAGAGGCAAGAGCTTATGTAAATTTCTCGAACAGTTTATATACTTGAAGGCTGACAGCAGAAAAAATTAATGTTAATTTTATAGGATTCTTATATTGTGTGATTTCTGCGAATAGCTCCCTATTGGCTGGATAAAATAGACAATACGTGTGTTATGTAGTATGGGGTAGGGAAATTTATTCCCCCAACGCCATAACGAATTTTCTAGGCTACTGGAGCGAAAAATATTGAGGTTAGATGATCAGAATCTATAAAACAATCATATCAGGAAGTAAAGCAGAGAAAAATCATTAAAATTTGAAGAAATCATGAAAAATGAATCTGTTTGGCAAAATATTTTAATTCTAATGATCTGGATATAAGGGAAGTAGGAAGAAATGCAATAAATGTACTGTTTACTCGGAAAAAGAAACAATGATAAAATTTCTCTATCTGTCTAGATAGCTGGATGGCTATTTCAGTCTGCTCATATTTACTTATGTGCCATGAATGATACTCGCTTAGGCGATAATGCAAATTTCGATAATTAACTGACGAGGCAGATTTATTCCCGCAGTAGGTTGCCATTTCGTTCTGCGGAAGGCCAGTTGCAATCCAAGGCTATAGAACCGGGTTTATCCTGTTATTTACAGTTGACATAGTTGACAGGAGATGAAAAGGATTCATATTTTTTCCAAGGGCATTAGCACGTTAGTGAATGTAATGGATTCGACTGTAATTCGAACTCGGCTTTTCCGATTCGAATGCCAGTCGAACCCATTGCATTAACTTACCTACTATTATCCTTAGGAAAGGAAAGACTTTAGAAAACGGTTTTGGTTTCTTAAGTAATAAATTATTTGTCTCTTTATCTAACTCTTAATCTGCTTATCATCTTTCCATCTCTACATATGTATGCGTTTATCTCGGGCAGCTTGGCGTGGTGTAATCGTTAGCAAGCTTGTTTCGCTAATAGAGTTATGACTGAATAGTGAGTGGGATCCTCACTTGGTGCTACACGCTCCTGACCGTGTGCCACGTGTAAGCTACGCTTAGAAAATCATATGGGAAACTCTAGGCTGTGTTATGGTTAGCGAGTTTGTCTCGCTAAAAGAGTTACGACTGAATAGTGAGTTCGATCCTCACTGAATGTTCTACACTCCTGACTGTGTGCCATATCTAATCTACGCATAGGAAATCATTTTTGCAACTCGAGGCGGTGTAATGGTTAGTGAGCGTGTCTTGCTAGAATAATTACGACTGAGTAGTGAGTACGATCATCACTCGGTACCCCCTATTTTCGGCCTTGTGTCACCTCTAAGCTACGCTTGGAAAATCACTATGTATGCCTTTATCTATCTGTCTATCAACATTGTCTCATATCTATCCTGTCTCTCTTAATCTGTTTATATCTGTCACACTCAAAACGCTTTTTATTTTTAAAGTTATCAATTCTTAATCAATACCGATCTTTCAATCTATTTATCTGCCACAGCCTGTTCATAGTAATGCATTTATCTATCTACCTATCAACATCAGTTCATATCTGTAAGATTCTTATGCTATCTATCTTAATATTTTCATATCTATCAAAGTGTCTTGTAATCTTATCATTATCTCTCTACCCGATAGAGATGGATAGATAAATGAGGCCTTATTTGCATTAACTCGTTCATTTGTAGGATGCATCTCTCAGATGATGGAGAAGTGTGAAACACACCAATGTTTAAGGGAAGACCTGCCAATTTCTATTGGTCAGGAACAAGTTTGAATTCTAAAACTGAACATACGATGCCAGTAGGTCCGTAGAGTTCACTTACGATTGCTCTAATTGGTCAATATATCTCTTCACAGATATAGATGTTATTTTTCTGGAAACTCCATTTGTTTCCACAAATCCTATGGGAATATATGAAGTGCATTTTGTACATGAATATATAAGCTATTTATGTTAACTGTGGCATTGCTTTTCGATTTATTCAAGGGCATTCTCATCGACGTAACTTGGCTTCACTCTGTGTTATCTAACAAATAATTTCATGACGACTGTTCTAGTGACACGCCTACACAAATTTAAGCGTGAGTCTGATTGGCAATTAGGTGTCACCGTTTTACTTTTGAAGTAATAGATGCAACCGCCACTTCTATTCGCTTAGCTTTTTTTTCTGTCGTGTTTGAATTCCTTGCTTCACTGCTGCCTACGGATTCAGACATTTAAATGCAGCGTCAATCGGCATCATCTGTCTTCCTGAACCCTGTACTTTTATTATCCTTTTATCTTTTCTCATCCTTAATGTCTTCGTATTCCTTTCCAATGCCTTCAATCCCCTGGGCCCTAGTGATATTATCACCTTGATTACAAAAATAAATAATCGAATGTTTTATTCACTCCCCTAATTGCATATAGACTGACAGTAAATTATGTAAGTTAAAAATGAATTAGGAATCAAAGTTGAGATAATTGCTGTATAAATATATATTAAATTATTCAGCTATTGACTTCCATAATTTTACAATGCCTATACGTTTAGCCAATCATTTATTTTCCTGGATAAAAGCCTATATAAAGTTATAAAATTTGTTATATTTGACCTATAGGGTGTGTTCTAGGAATATTCGTCATTCTGTGTATACGTCCGGCATTCCTCCCCTCGGAACAACCAACTGTTGATAAATAATTAACTAATGAATATATAATGAATAACTGATACTAATAACGACTTAGTGTATTTTTTTATCTTTGATTATTAATGGTACCCATAACGTATTTATTTTTTATTCTAGGTCTACTGAGGACATCCTGACACGCTAGCGTTATTTCAATTCTCTCATACACCAGGTTTTCTCTCTGTCTATTATGTTTGCCTTATTTTACAGGAGTCCATCAAGAACTACACTTTTCCCTCCCTACTTGATTAACAACAACAGATTTCATTTCCTTACCATTAATTATATTTTTTCATTGTTCATTTAACCTTTCTTTTAGAAGTTGGCTAGTTTCACGTTTGCTTTCTTCGCTATAACTGCAATAAATAAAATACACATAGTATTTTCTTTCATATTCTACTCTGTGTTATGATTCCCTGTTAACTTATTTTGTGTACATGATGTAACAAGTGATACAACCAAAATGACCTGACTCATTTTATAGTTTACCAAGAGAAGGTTAACCAATCAGGAGACGTGGAATATTCGATCCGATGTGTATAAAGGCGGCCATTTTGTTTATTTTTTGACGGAATATCCGCTGCCAACCTCTGATATGAAAGACCTGCAGAACTACGTTTTCCTACTCTATCCGAATATCCACTGCCAACCTCTGATATGGAAGACCTTAAGAATTCCTGAATAGCTGCTACTAGACATTGGTGCTGTTACATTGAACAAATTACTTCCTACATCGGACTTATACATTCAAACTACATTACACATGTTTTAATGTAGTTTTTAATGTATGATTTACATTCACTTCAGAGTCAATCATAATGCATGCAAATGTTGAAGGTCACATTTATGTATACGGATACCATTACCATTTGTGCTGCCATATATCGCTTCAAAACCTGTGGAAAATGGTTTCAACGTAGCGTAATGAGAAACTAATATCGGTTAACGTAGAAGCACCTGTCTTCCAATTCATGCCTAGCAAAGAAAGACGAAAAGAATCAATGGCGAGGAAAAGGGAAATATAACGATTCGAAAATCATAAAATAAGCCTGTACAATGTTGTACATATGAATGGCGTATCTGAAATATACAGTAAAATAGAAAAGTAATATTCCTTGGATTTACTGCTTTACTTCAATCGTCATGTTGCAAAAACGACGCAGCAAATGATTTTAGAATTGTGCTGGAAAATTAATTCCCATTCAGTATATTCTTCAAATTAAATTCATCTGATTTTTTTTCTTTCTGGTCATGATGTGGTTGTAGTTAGAGTAGTAGGAGTTTCTTTTCCTGTTCGAATGGGAAAATGATCTCTGATTTTTTTGTTTAAGTGTTTATGTTGTTATTAAAAGAATGACTGGCCATATTCTAAATAATATATAGTTTATTCTGAAAATTGAACAATATTACAAAATCAATTAATACATGATATATAAAAATCAAACAAAATTAATAAATAAATAGAATGTACAATTTCGATGTAATCATTGTAAATAATACAAATAATTAGCTCTAAACAAAATAAAAGGGAAAAGTTGTTTTCTTTCTTATCTTATTTTCCATTATGCACAAAATACAATAGTATACAGTCCAGTAAAGTAGTAGCCGCACTTAGTCTTACTAAAGTCTTAAATTAAGGGTACAGACTGTTTATACCACTGTATCTGTGTATTCAGTCCTCTTAGCATTTACAAATTGCATAGCATAGCATAGATAGATATGAACATATTTAGATATTTAAACAGAGAGAGAGAGAGAGAGAGTTGATAGATATGAACAGATTTAGATAGATTCGAATCTCATGAGATCCGGGTTCCGATTTCATCATTTATGATTTCTTAAGAATGTGAGTTCAGCGTGCGACATTTTAGAAACGTGCCAGAGAATCATATTATGGGTTGCCTCAACCCTGCCACTGAACCTGGATAGAAAGAAACGCTATGAATATGTCGAGGTTGAGCTGGCACGTAGTCACAAGTCAGTGTGGAGTTGTTGTTCAAATTACTTACCATGTCAGATTATGCACACACGCACTCCCACTCTCTCCCACTCTCTCACTCCCTCTCTCTGTCTGTCTCTCTGTCTCACTCACTCCCTCTCTCTCTCTCTCTCTGTCTGTCTCTCTCACTCCCTCTCTCTGTCTGTCTTTCTGTCTGTCTCTCTCACTCCCTCTCTCTCTCTCTGTCTTTCTGTCTGTCTTTCTGTCTGTCTTTCTGTCTGTCTCTCTCACTCCCCCTCTCTCTCTTTGTCTGTCTGTCTGTCTCTCCCTCCCTCCCTCACTCTCTCTGTCTCTCTCTCACTCCGTCTTTCTCTCTCTCTGTCTATCTGTCTCTCTGTCTGTCTGTCTCTCTCTCTCTGTCTCTCTGTCTCTGTCTTTCTGTCTCTCTCTCTCTGGAACCGTAACTAAGGTTTACTCAGTATAGTTAAACTATAAACACATATAAGCGAACACAAACGTCTGTGACAGGAATTGGTTAGGCACCGATCCGAGACACAAGAGAGAGAGAGAGAGTGAGAGAGAGACAGACAGAGAGAGAGAGAAAGAGAGAAAGAGAGAGAGAGAGTGTGTGTGTGTGTGTAAGGTTCTGAAAGATTCTAGCCAAAATGAAACTGTACTTGTGTCCATTCCCAAGAACACCTTTTAAGATTACAATAATGATCTCCTTGGTAGCAACAGAAAACGCCGTCAGGTAGCAGTAAAAGTTTGAACAGGAAACTTTAGAGAAAATTAATACCTGTCTTTTGGAGCGAGTGACATCTTCAGTTTCGGATGGATTCCCTCAATAATAGAATTAAGTTTGGTCCTAAAGTTGACAAATCAACCATACAAAGAAATTAAATTACGACAATTGAAGAAAACGTAATGGTCTCTATTTTTGGAATTATAGAATTCTCCTCCAGCGTCTAACCTACTAATGAGGTTTCATTACGATTTTATTTGTACACTGGAACTTTTTGTAAATATTTACGACTTTTATATGACTTTTAAGTGAGCGATTCCAAAGTAAAAATATGATTTTATTGAAATAACATTTTATGATATAAATTCCCGGTTCCAATTTAGGCATGATCTTCGATCGCTACTAATCAAGAAATTATTTCAAAAGTTATGAATTGAACCCAAAGATTATTTTAAGAGAGATATACTGAACTTTATTTAGGATGATGCATGGTCGGGCACTTTATCAATTTTGCGAATTTCTTTTATTCGTTTTTGATTAACGGCAAATGTAGAAACTATATATTTACTTAGTCTAATTAGAGTTGACGTTATAAAATGATAACTATTTATGAAAACCAGCGTCTCCGAAAAATGTATCATTAGCTAACACAGTATGATACCGGTGTCCCTCAGGCTCTTGCTTTAGATATCCCGAAAGCGTTTGACAGTGTTTGTTATGCTGGTCTTCTTCTCAGGTTGAAGGGTCATAGTGTTTCTGGCTGTTACTCTTATTTAATTCTCATGATATTACGTAATAAATGTTCTTTTGAAATCCCACTAAGTCACAGCATATTTTATTAATTTTGGAATTTCACAGAACTCTATTCTTTGACCCAATACTTTCCTTATTTCTGTCAAGAATCTTCACGATGTTATAAGTTCCTGAATCCGTATGTATAAAGAAGACCCAACTAATTACTCCAGAATTGATAGCAAGTCAGATATGCCCGACAACATCAAATTGGAAACTGATCTCGACAATAGCAGTTGTTAACTGGAGTAATTGATGGCTTGTGAATAGTAACGCGTCCAAAACGAAACTGCGCTCTGATAATCATCTTAAAGAATCATTTTGGCCTTTCATCAGTACGGTTGATGTTAAGTTCCAGCAGAGAATAACTCTACGTCGTTTTGATTTCACGTTTCTCATTGACAAGTGGAGGAATTATTATATTGATGCAATTGCAATGTTTCTTGCTAGAAAGTTCGGTCCACTGTGTCGTCCGCGACAGTTTTTCTCACCAGAGTCTGTATTGCACATTTATAAGACCAGCATTTGAATCGGACGTTGACACCAAATCTGGCCTCTTGCTTCTGTTTTATATCTACAGATTCTAGACAATGTGCAGATCCAAAGAATATGCCACGTTATTTGACTTTACGTCCTGCCCTGGCAAAAGTCACTTTCCCACTGTCCTAACGTACCTTACCCTTTGCTTTTTCTATAAATATTTTTACGGTAATTATCCTGAGAAACTTTTCTCGTTCGTACCCCGACTTCAAGAATCTCATCTCAGTACGAGAATGGCAATGAAGTCTCGTAATTTCACAGTTGAAATTAATATTTGTAACTGTGTTTTATGCCATTAGTTTTATTCTCCCACACTTGATTTTCCTGTGAATCACGATCTGCAAAAATGTCAATTCGATGTTGACCGTCATTTTCTATCACCTTGAATTCTTTTATTGTTCTCTTTGTTTCTTTCCCTCTGGGTAACCCCTTCTATCCAGGAGGCTTTCATTACTTTGTCTGGGGGGATAATTTAAAAAGAAATACCTATTCGGCACATACTTTGATCATTATTATATATCGATGCAGATTATACCAGTGTATATGATTGCATCGCTAAAACTATAGATGATCAGATCCTCATAGCTGAGCCTTACTCTGACCGAGTTCAATGGAAGAAAAACTGACTTGTAATATTCAATCGCTGAAAATACAAAACTAGTAATGTTCCATCATTACCGAACAGACACTGGAATTTCTCCAATCACGATAAGCGTTTATACAGAAAATAAGACTCCATTCTTTGAATTTTCACTCCTGATATGAAGTAGTATACATGTATACTATTTTAATATATGTTTTGTTTATACGACATTTTTATAGATAAAAATATTTAAGTAAATGTTCTGCTTATAATAAACAGTATTAACATAATTTACCGGTCTGAATGCTCGAGACATCTCAAAGAAAATTTATGGTCCTCCGACAGGAATCGGACTTGTATTCTTCACGTAACCGCCATATAGCCTGATGTGCTATGCCATTTAGCCACAGAGAAAGAATCTGGTTAGCGATGTTAAATTACTGTTTTTGAACTACAATCTTTCCATGATTTCTCTAGAACGCTCATATATGCCCGAAGCTTATCTTAACGTAATCAAATAGCATAATATATTATGAAATGGACTAAGTCCGACAATAATTTTAATTGTTCTTAATATTGTTTCTTATTAACAGAGAATTTACTTAAATATGTGTATCTATAAAATATAACGTGTAAAAATATATTAAAATAATTGTCAGACTTAGTCCATTTCAAAATATATGTATACTATCCAACTATAAAGACGATAAAAATGGTCGGTTCGTTGCAACGTTCCAGCTTGTACTTGTTTACATCTGTCATGCAGTATCGTTACAATAGTCTGATCAAAATGAAAGTGGAATAATGCTGTTATACCTAAGCTGGAAATGGTTCCTAATCTTGACAGAGGTCAAAATCATTTACCAAGCCCTGTCGGTGATAAATTATTATCAACCCTAGAGCTCCTATCCCCGCAGAGAAAACGCCGTAAGTCTATAGCTACTTCCATTGAAAATCTTTAGTGTTAGAGTTACATTATTTAGATCCACCAGTTCAGACCTTGACAGCTTGGACCTTCATGCCACATGCACAGGCTCGAATCTTCCTCGTCCCCGGCGTATTCATTTGGTAAGATGTAAGTTCCACTCAGAGAGTCTGTTGTCTTGAGAAGCCACTTTGTGTAACAGTCTTTCAAAAGAATGCTTCCCCAACCATGACGGTCATAACGTTTTCAAGTCTACTTTCAACAGTTATCTGTCCAATATATCGCATTACTTTTCCCTTACGCCTTCCTCTTTCGTCCTCCTTTAACGTCCATACAATTACATTATCCAGTAACACTCTTCATTTTCGTACTGAGAGAATATCTATTAAGAATGCGTCCAGGCACTACGTAGGCTAAAATATATATTTAGAATAAACTGATATATTTACAAAACAATGATGGGTTTATACTTAGAAAAAGGAAAGTGCAAATCGCAAACTTTTAACATGCGACTTATAACAACGGTTATATAAAGGTGACTGAAAACTTAGATTAAGAGTTTTTTCTTTAATTCTATGTTCTGAGCTCATAACATAGTCAATATTATTATAGAGGGTGTCCATAAATTATGAGCACTTAAGATATCTCATTAACCATACATACATACATACATACATATATATATATATATATATATATATATATATATATATATATATATATATATATATATATATGTATGTATACTTGAATTCTATAAACAACAGCCACCTGCACTAATGCAAAGCTCTTCAGTAAAATGAATGGAGCACTTTGGCTGATGGGCATTTGTTTACATTTGTAAAAAATATACGCTAGATTTAGTTGTGTAACTCTACCGAGTGAAGTTAGCTCTGACTGACACCAAATTAGTTGTGTTTCAATCCTGGCTTGAGGCATTCGGAAGTCTAGACGCACTGAGGAGCTGTGATACAGCGAAACAGTACTGTCTGTGAATGATATATATATATATATATATATATATATATATATATATATATATATATATATATATATATATATATATATCTTTTTGAATTGGATAATGCCCGACAATTTATTTTAAAGACATTTATGATATGTTTAACATTCTTTTTATTAACAAAAAACAGAGCATTTGCTTAAATACTTGTATCTATAGAAAGAACGTCAAACATACAAACATATCATAAATGTCTTTAATATATATATATATATATATATATATATATATATATATATATATATATATATATATATATATATATATATATATATGTACTGCCATAGATTAAACATGGTTTTGTCGAAAGAAGAAAGAATTTTCTTTTTTTGGGGGGGGGGATATGCCAAAGAAAAATTTTCCAATAAAAATCACAGATGCAACGCACTTGATTTTACGTATAAAGAGTGATACTTACAAAAACCGGCCATGTAGACTTATTGCATCAAGTACACTTTTATCTTGCAAAACGCATTAACCTTTGCATCACAAATGATAGAATACATATGGAAGATAGTATTTGTTAATATTCCAGTTCAATAATATATTGATATTTTAATCTTTTGGAAATATGCATTTTTGCCTACGGTGTCCAAACATTAGAAACATCCTGTATAATATAGACGGATATAGAGAAAATAGAAGATATACGTACAGGATAATGCTTGTCATAGTCGTGTAAAACCTCATGTCAAGATGCAGTGTGAGATTATCTCCCTTTAAATAAAATAAATTCACGGGGAACAGGTAAGAGTCGGTGAGTGTCGTCAATTCGTGTGGTGTTGCGTCCTAATTGTAAAGTAGACCGTGAGGGAGAAAGACATGATTGACAGCGTTGGTTAGGAGAACGGAAGAAACTACCGTGTCCCAACAAGGAACATAAAGGTAAAAACCGGCCTTTCATGCTTGCCCTCCGGAAAATGTTACAAGTAAAACAGATCAGCTTACTGCCCGTTCACACTGTTTACTTCCATGTATATCAGAGTTTCTATGTGTAAGACAAATATTGAGAAAAATTCGACAGAGTACCAGAATTTACAGTAGGCATAGATGAAGTGAAGACGTCGCAAAACGTATTAAATTACGATATTTTAACGGCTTTACATGATCCCTTTCAGTTACGTTCCCATTCATTTATATTAATTTAATATTTACCATAATGTTCACTCGTGTGTTTTCGGACAACTTCAAGCAAAAACTGCTATTTGTTCTTGTTAACTAATGGAGACTGTATATTTAAAAAAAAATCACGGCCTACCTCGAGAGACAATCGAGATCATAACAATAATCGGTGTATATTGTCTTAATTCGCAAAAAAAAAAGAATAAAAAGATATTTCGGAAGAATAAAGTTGATAATTTAGGAAATAATCTGTCTATATTTCTGAGATGAGGCATTGTAACTATTTACACTATTTACATTATTCTAATAGTTGTACTCATATTTGTCCTAGAACTAGAACAGTGGACGAAATAAAAGGTTCGGTTCGAAATTGCAACGTATATCACCTGAAGATGACCGAAGCGTACAACGACCGAAACGCCGTGAATATGACGATAAGCAGACCGAACGATGTAAATACTCTAATTAGGAAAAATGTTTATCTGCAGATGTGCACTGGATGATGATGTTTTAATATCTTTTATTTTCTACTGTATGAATGTCATGGATAATTTTTTTTTATGATAACATAGAGGAAATTAGAAATATGTCGAGTCGATTGATACTAGCAGAGGAAATTATGCAACGAGAGAAAAATATTGAAGCAAAATGCCTCTTTAGAGTAACCAGGAAAAGAGAAAATACATCATATACGAAGTGTGAATATGACCGAGTGTATTTGTGTGTGCGTGTTATATATATATTTATATATATATATATATATATATATATATATATATATATATATATATATATATATATATATCTTTATATATATATATATATCGCGAGAGAGAGAGAAAGAGCGAGATAGAAAGGGTAATTGGGCATGATTAAGTGGGCGGAGTTACACTTCATACACTTTCCTAAAAAAAAAGTGCCCCTAGGTTACACTCCTTAAAAAATAAGTAGGATGTGACAAACTCTGCTTCTGTCTCTGTCTCTGTCTTTCCCTTTGTTCTCTGGCTTTAATATGTGACTCCACCTAGATGGGAGCGGTGCGGCTGAGGAGCGTTCGCTTCTCTTGGTACTCTGTTGATTTTTGAACTGTCTCTCTCTCTCTATCCATCAGACACACACACCGAGACATACACAAACACACGCACAAATACACATACATATATATATATATATATATATATATATATATATATGTGTGTGCGTGTGTGTGTGTGTGTGTGCGTGTGTGTGTGTGTGTGTGCGTGCGCTTGTGTGTCATAAGCACCTTCACTAGTTTAAATATTTTCTTTCATATTCATTGTTTTGTCACACGCAACAATATTCATTTGTCTATGCATACCTTTGTTTTGTTAATACATATATTGCCTTTTCTCATATATATATATATATATATATATATATATATATATATATATATATATATATATATATATATATATATATATATATACTTTTGTTTTTACTTTGATCATTGATTATTCGGACTCACCTTCTGTGTTCGCCATTTTTGATTTGGGATAAATATACCAGGAGACACGTTTTTCTGACTTAAACACAACCAGCATTCTCGCATCAATGCCCGTTGAAAGAAAAGCTAAATAAACGGAAATGACGAAGTTTCCAATAAAGAATAACACAAGAATGGAAAAGAGCAGAACAATATAATGCCAAGAAAATAATATTATACTCTAAGAAACAACAGCAATAAGGCGAAAAGTTCAAAAAGTAGGTATCGTGTTAAAACAGAAAAATTACGAGGTTAAGTGATTATAGCTTTCTCAGTTAAGGACAATAAAGTGCAAACATATGCAGATGAGACCGAGACGTAGTCATTTATTGTCTAGGAAGAAACCCCTGCATGCAACTTCATGTCTGTATAAATTTGGGAAGGGGACGCTTTCAGCCGTTATTCCAATTATATGTATTCGATATATATATATATATATATATATATATATATATATAAAGGAAAAAACAGTAAGTTATAAAATCCGGGGTTCTTATAGATATTTTTATTTTTACACAATAGTGCTCTATGTAAATTTAAATTTACAGAGCATTAATATTATAAATTAATAGATTTAAAATATGGTTTTACCGCTACACAGTATAACCATATTTCAGAAATGGAAGCTAAAGCCCCTGAATTTAATTTTGTTATTAAACCAAAGACATTAGTTCCATTTCCT
>OZ038505.1:87162261-87222261 GCA_964036315.1 Acanthosepion esculentum | reverse complement strand
TATTCCACTTGGATTTTGTCAACGCTTAAAATACACTTTCTATGGTTTCTTGTCATTTAATATTCCGTTTAATAACCAACAACGAGTTTACATGATATTTATGGAGTGCTGAGGGGCATTTATTTATCAGAATTGAGTCCATAATTCTCATTAAACGATGTTATGGCTTTTATTCACAGTTCAATGGGGATTTTTTTTCGTTTTCCCCGTTTTGTACGAACCAAGGCGGGGTGATTAAGAAGGTGTCGATAAGAGAACTTAATCAAAAATTGCACGAACATTGGAAACTGACATTTACAGGATAGTGATAAAATCGCACTTTATTTGTGTAGATCGATATTCAACAATTTGGGAAACGTCATAATATTTTAATACTAATGTTCGTACAATACAATAAACAAAATCCACTCAAGTTAAACCTTAAAAAAGAGCCAGAAGAGAAGTTAATGCAGGTATGCAAGAAAGATAACACCGGACTGTATTGATTTAGGAAACATCATGTCAAGAGTCTGTTCCTTAAAGATGCAGTCTATGAAGAATCGGTCCGAATAAAACATACATCTTGCAAATTCACAAAGTATATAACTTGTTTAGCATTTTGTTAAATTACATCCCCACCCCTTTTTTATTTTTAGGAAACTATAATTTGTATGATTTATGTAAGCATCTGCATTACATTAGTCTATATCTGGCTGCTGTTAGCTGTCAATCTCTGGCTCATGATCTACTTGTAAAAAAAAATTTTGAATTTTCGCTTTTTAGTATAATTTAAATATAACGTACGTCATATTTGATTGGTTGATCAAAGTAAACCCCATAAACATTATAACCCAATTTATTTCTTTTTCTCGTAAAAAGAGGATATATTGTGATTCTAAATCTAAATAAATTGTTTACATCCAAACAATATATATATATATATATATATATATATATATATATATATATATATATATATATATATATATATATATACCATCGCCTGTTCAGATGCATTCATACGCTTCGAAACACTACTGCAATTGTGTAGCGATCTTTTCGGTGTAATACATATATATATATATATATATATATATATATATATATATATATATATATATATATATGTGTATATATATATATATATATGTGTGTGTGTGTGTGTGTGTGTGTGTGTGTGTGTGTGTGTGTGTGTGTGTGTGTGTATGATGCAATAGGAATTAAGATTACTTAAGGTTAATGATCATTTTCACCTTGTAAATTGGAATAAAATTTACAAGGATTTTTCAACCAGTCAATGGATGATAAATCTTTGAAAAAAATCACCCAATTATTTAGCATCCATTGACTGGTTTGAATAGTCCTTGTAAATTATATACCAATGCACAAGGTGAAAATTATCATTAAAATAATGTAATCTTAATTCCTACTTTATGGAATATTTTGCTCTGTTTAATTAAAACATGTGTGAATCAGTTTTAATATTTAAATATTCAATATTTAATATTGTATTAGTTGGATTATATATCAAAGGAATATTACCTGTACATATATATGAGGATCATTTAATCTCTATACCTGCCGTTTTGATCCAATCATTTTAATATACAATCAGGCGACATTACTTTTCCGTCATCTGTTCTTAGGAATGATTTGCATTACTGAATTTTCGTTGTTAATTTGTCTTTGAGATGTCACCTTCATTTATTGCACTACACCCGGATACGTCAGTTGAACACCAGACGTTTGGAATTCACGTCATATTGGTAACTACATCTAATTAACCAACATTTTTCCGTTTCTATATCACTTAGTCTTTTACGATAAAAATATTCTACCGAAAAATATATCCCACTGTAGTTGTTTCCATTTTTTAATTAATATTACGATATTATTTCTCTTTATAACAATGTTAAAGGTCATTTTTGATCACATAGTTATATCCATCGACATTATTTCTAATTCTTTCTGTCTATGCTTTAAACATAATCTTTTTTAAATCATCGATGGAAGATCAAAACTCATTGATGTTTTTGAACATTAACAAAAATACGTAATAGTAAATAAGACCAAGGAAAAATTAAAACGCAATTTGTCTAGCTTAACGCGTAGAATTGTAGACAAGTTTTGACATTGCTGTATTGTTAGTATATGTATCAAATTATTCTTTAAAATAATATGAAACATTGTAGGAATAATGTCTACGGATAACACGGGCAAAATATACTGTTCTTCTACCTGTCGCATAGTTTGGTCATTAACGATAAAACCGGTTCCCTACCTAGCTTTGTCTTGTGAGGTGGTGGTTTTACATCAAACATGGCTATAATCGATGCCTTTTAAAAGGCGAATTAAACTTATTGTAGTATCAGCAACAAACGAGGATAAAGTTAGACTGGGCCCCGTCACCGGGTATGCAGCCAGTGCATTGACGGCATTGCATCACTGACCAATGTCGCTCGTAGACTGAAATTAACGCCTACAGAAATTTGCACTTACGATGTAATCAAATGTTAGGTGTGCGTTACCAGAGTGAGTCTTCAAGTTGTAGGATGTCGACTTTAATTTAACCTGTAAATCGATAGGCTATGCTAGGTCTACTTGGCCAATACATGAATAGATCTGATATGTGCAGGGAATTCGTCCGCTGCATAAAGATAGTGAAATCACACCTCGTCATGGGAGTAATAATTATGATTGTAACAAGCATACATGTGACGATAAATATTCGCACTTACCGGAGTTAAAGCGCCCAAGATGTTTTGCTTGTCAGGCTGCTGTTTTGTAAAAGAAAAGTACATTCTCCGAAATGTGTTATTTTATGCTGATTGGACGAGCTGGGGACTCTGATTGAGAGCGAGGCCAACGGCAATGATTGGTGTGTTGGCCGTATTTTCGGTCAATAAAAACGGTCATGGACATTGGCTGGCAGTGCGGTCGGGACCGTGGTGACGCGCACTATTATAGAGTTTCGTATTAAGTTACGACTCTGTTTATTTTTGTCTGGAAGCTGGACGCTAGCTTCAACCTACTGATAGAGTGAGCTGTATATATACCAGTGTCTGCCGAAACGTGGGACGAACACACGTTTTAGCTGGCGAGAAGTGAAGATTGGACAGGTGACACCAGTTTTGTTGTTTCTACGAGGAGTTATAAATCAGAGTAAATAATTATAACCCCACCTCTAACATTGATATATACAAAAAGTTATTCGTAAAAATGAGAAACAGCAAGATGTGGAAACACCAAAATGAATATTATATACTGTCTGGTTGTTATGTGGTGTTGAAGAAACGAAATGCAGTGATAACGAGTAAAATTGTTAGTTTGGGGCAAATGTAGATCAAATATAGAGCGATACCCTGAAGACGGATAAGATAAAGAATAAATAAAATGTATAATTTGTGTCGTATGTTATTTGTTATAGATATGTGTAATGTGTGTCAAGATCAGATGTCTGAAAAATACGAGAAATGTCTGAGGTTCACTTACTTCGAATATTTTTGAATGTTAAAAGATACATGGTACTATTATGGACTGAAAAATGCACTAAAATTTCGATGACGCACGTGTTAACGATGTGACTGTGTGAACTGCTTGTCCGATAGTGAGTATGTCACGTATTTGTGTACGTAGAAGAGAAAAGTGGGTCTATTCTCATTGGTTTAGAATGAGTAAATTAACGATAATTATAATTGTTATACTTATTTTCGACTCTATAATTAATTGTATTTATTTATTTTTATGGGCATGACAATATAAATGAAAATATTGTCTCCTACTTGTTTTTTTTTTGTAATCGCTTTTCATCCACTAGGGTTGGATTCGTCATTCAAATTAGACCAGAATCCCGTTAGCCAAGAGGATTTCCAAAATTCCTACTATTATTTTGGTTTCATCTCCCACAGATTCGATGTATATGTGAATTTTAAAAGCTCTCTAATGATTGACGCAAAACGCGGAGAGTAACGTCACCCAGCAAAAAATGGCGGAAATGTGGCTGTTAGCTCTGAACGGAAACAAATAGAGTAGATGCGTGTCTGTAGTCAATAACTGGCATACTTCAAATTACAAAAGTAATCTTCCATTCAAACGTTAGACAATAATGTTGGTAAAATGAAACGTGTGTCTAAATATATACCAAAGGAAAGATATTAATAAGTTATGGAACCTTTTGGTGACGTTGTTCAAATGTAACGCATCCACTAGAGTTGGGGATGAATTGCTTTCATCCAAATTGAGACAGCCTGACTTTCATGACGATAAGAAGTGATTACTTGTAATATACATTTTTAATGATCCAATTTTCTTTGTTTAACGAATATCAGAAAACTCGGAATTTATTGCACTTTTCGTAAAAGCAAAAGCATCTGTAGTTAGTGACAGAGGCTTCAGCTAAATAAATTCAATACATTTATTTCTGTAGGTTTTGGATACGCACATATAAAACAGAGCAAATCCAGACGCATACATGAACACACAATCACACTTATATATATATATATATATATATATATATATATATATATATATATATATATATATATATATATATTTGTGGTGTCCTATCTCTAATGAATCTAATGTGGACTCTTCGATTTACTATAAAATTAGTAGGAAAGTAAGCCTCGGGAGAACTGTATAGATTGAACGTTGGTCAACCGACACACACTCTCAAGTCGTGTAATACTCTTTTGTTGTTTTTACTGTTTAATATATGATTTATCTGCAACCTCTTGTTTTGTGGTTACGACATTATATATATATATATATATATATATATATATATATATATATATATATATATATATATATATATATATATGATATTTATTTAATTTAAACGTCTTATCAAGTGATGATGTTGGACAACCACCATCACTTGACAAGACACCAGCAGTGTTGAAAAAAATTTCAACTTTTGTATTAATCTTATAACATGTATATGCTATAAATTTGAATAAATGCAATTGTCTCCAATTTATAGTGAGTACTCTTTTAAGCATAGTGTCTTTGGTTATAGGAATTTTATTCCATGATTACCATTCTATTCAATGTTTTACTCAACACATGACCATTGTCCACTGCGAGACATTTACAGCAATATTCCTGTCCAAATTCATAGTATAGAAAATTACTGATTGATAACCCAACTATACTACACATTGAAAATAAATTAAAATTACTTATCCTCGAAGCAATCTACATTAAACATTGAAGCCTAAATTGAATAGGGAAAATTTTAATATTGAGAAGTAGCTCGAATAATAGCTTGTCAAAAGTTTAAAACCGTATTTAAACGAAGATTTAATTAGTAAAGACGCAACAAAATTACGTAATTTCTATTTTAAGCATTAGCGCAACATCTCCAACTGGTTTCTCCTGCGTTGCATTGATTATAAACATTGGAAAATGCAGAAGAATTATCAGTTTAAATGCGGGGAGATTGTCAAGCTGCAAAAGAAGATCACTGACAACGTGTCGGCGCTGGATGGTGAGATTTGGCACAGTAAAATGCAGAATGAAGCTACGAAGCGTCAAACATGGGGCACAGAAAAGTGGAAGAAGATCTTGTTCTCTGATAAAAAAAGCATTAACTTGTATGGTCTAAATGGCTTCCGACGTTACTGTAATGATAAGGTTATCCAATTGGAGAGATTTCTACACAACATTGTGTAGGATGATACATCATGATTTGGGTACTAAACTCCGTCCAAAGAACAATAGACCTTCGTACATTAAGTGGCGTCAAACGGTGGCTTTTGATATTGGCATGTTGGAGAGAGTATTTTTGTTGACTGAAGGCCCTTGCTCGTGTAGAAATTCATAATGCCCGCAAGGTAAAGGACTGTTTCATGGCGAATGATGTGATTCTTTGGACCCTCTAGCTCGTTCGCTCGAGCTAAACCCCATTAAAAATGTTTGAGGTTGATGACAAGAGAAGTCTATAGAAACGGACGTCAATTCCAAAGAGTTCATGACCATCATGAAGTCATTTTCACCATTTGGCATAACATTCCAGTCAGTCTTCTGTAGTTTTTGATGTAATTCACAATGACGGTAGTACACCTCACTACTGAGGGGTCATGTTTGGCATTCCTAAACAATTAGGACGTCTCATGTATGGTTTTAACTTTATGATCAGCTAGTATTTAATCTAATTTATCAGTATTGAAAGTGTCTCTATTAAATGCTAAAAAGTATTTACTTTTATCTTTTCATTTTTAGTTTCCTTTTTTGAATCTGTATTCGAATACGTGACTATGACTAATAACGCAGAAGGTATAGTTTTGCATTAATTCCATTGGTCTTAAGATTTTGGTTAGCAATATATGGTTTTATAATGGTGTCCAGTCACTACAAGGCGTGAGATCCACTCAAGGCAGAGTGTTAAAGGTAAGTAGGTACATTATTATTCGGATACATTCGAAAGTTAACGGTTAACCTAGATTGAACAGGTTAAGATTGTAGTGATTTGGGAAGCAGTCCCTTGGGAGAGCTTTCCACAAGGCAGTGATGCAAAGGTTTACACACAGAGATACGTTGACACATACGATATTAATGTTAATTCTGGCAATGACTGCAGTGCATATCTATGATAATAAGCCAGATAAACATTTGTATTCGAGCAGGCAAGGATGTTTCCCGCCTCTCGCTACCATGAGGCTAAGGCCAGATGAACGTGTTATATGAAATGAGGGAATGTAATTATAACAGCGGATTAAGATCAAATTTTGTTTAGTGATTGGTAAACTGTTAGTGTGGCGTTAATCATTTTTAAAAGGATTTGTATGGAAGAAGTCTTATAAGAAATCCAATGTTTTTAATGACTCAAGTGGTGTAAGTGGAAGCACACAAACGAAGGAACATATGCTAATCTTTTCAGAGTGAAAATATTGGCGTGTTCATAGCAGGCATCTTTAAAAGATGGTTTCAGTCTCAAGCAAGTCAATAGAAACATTAAGACAAAATGAGTTAGCAAGTGTCTGAGTATATGAATTCCAGTCGATTTCATTGCATACACTTACGTGTTAACACTCTTGGGAAAAGTATGAATCCGAGATTTTTCTACAGCATAAATGGATAAATAGTATGGCAGACTAGTTTATGTAATATTGGTTGACAAACGGTCAAGGAGAACCAAAATCTCGGAAGTGAAATATGTATGTAGCCCTGACGTAGAACATAATACGTGGCTAATGATAGTATCGTTCGAATTGACGTGATGGTGCCAACTACGGTTGAGGTATCTTTTTAGAGAATATGATAAAAATATATTCTAAAAGAGAAAGGACTATAAAAAACAAGAATTAAGAAGTCAAAGATAACTATAGATATTGCATTTAAATTTGTGAAGATCAAATTTGACTGGAAATCAAGAGGAAAGATCAAAAAGATTGAGAGAAGAAACTATTATAAATTACAGTTACATCTAGTCATTTCAACTGAAAGAGAACGATACCTTGACGCATATATATTACTGCGTTTAAATTCATAAAAACTAGGTACCCTAGAGAAAAATTCATCAGAAAAATTGTCATGAAAATATTAATAGAAATGGCACAGGCATTATGTCTGTGGAAAAATGATTGAACACGTGATGAACACGTGATGACACGTCAGAAATAATAACTTTGGTTTTTATCAAGAATATCTAAATATATAACAAGGACACCAGACCAGAAGTAGCAACTATATTCAAAGTAAAGACGAATGGTAAACGCATAAATAATATGATAGAAATATGGCCAGAAATATTTTTCCTCTAGACATGAACCAATTTTCCTTGTTGCAGAAGTTAATATAAATAAATAACAATTTTTATAAATGCGAATAGAGTGTTTTGAAATGAGGAGAAAATCATCAAATGAGATACTTTGAATCTTGGGTCTGACCAGAAAATACGTCGCCTTCAAAGTCCACGTGATCCTAAACAGAGTCGTTTGCGATTAAATACACACATATATGTCAGTGAGTACAAGAAAAAAAAAAACTGTTTTTCGCTTTCAAAATGAGAGGAGAATTTATACCAAATTTTTTGAGCAATGAGAAATTGCCAATGAATATATTTATTTGGAATGATTACAAGAACCTGTTCCGTAGAAAACATTTAAAGTCAGGTCTGACATGATTCTTCTACACAATGACTATTTTCCTGCAAATGATGCATTTGAATTTCGCGAGTTCATACCTGAAACACCCATTATGAAAATGAAATTTCGACTTTTTCATCTAATTTTCTCCCTGTCAATATGGACTATTTACAAAATTGAAAAATTCCGTGAAAAACAAAACAAAAAAAAAAAACAAATATTTGCTGGCATACCTAATATCCAGTCAGACGTAACAATATTCACTCAGTTAAGTGGCATACGCAATACACGCATGGGCGAACGTGTCTGCTTCGATTCACGACCGACTAGGCAGATAATTTCCCCGCAGGAGGTTTCCTTTTCTTTCTGCGGTACACTGGTTGCCACCCAAGGCTATAGCACCCATTCTGTCTTGCTAACGGGAGAAGAAATGGATTCATACGTTTCCAAAGATTATTTGCCCGTAGGTGAAAGTAAAGAACAAAACTCGAATTCGAACTCGCCTATAATACTGATAAATATCCCGGAAAACGTGTCTATAGAATTCTATCGTCGCATTTGAATAATAAAAGGCAGAAACGTTAACCTATAATAGAGATATCTAATTTTTATATATAATTATTAGTAGATATTTTCAAGCTTTGTTACCTTTGTAAAAGTTTAGAGTATACTCGGGGTGACTTTATATTAGTCTGTTTTATATCCGGGATATATGTTAGGATAGGCCGTTTATAATCCCGAGTATAAAATGGTATGTTCTATAATATACCTCGATAGGGTAGAATATATCTCTTTTAGCATGGAAATATTTTTTTTTGCATTGATTTGTTTTGTTTTACGGTATATCAATCTCAATGGGTTATTTAATACCGAAAGATGTTTATTGCTGGTAATATTTTTTTTTTCAAAAATGTATTGACGTTAATAATTTTTCCCAAATATGTATTGCTGGTAATAATTTGCTTTTTTTTCCAAAAATGTATTGCTGGTAATATTTATGTAATGAAAACAGGACAAGAGATTCTGTCTAGTAATCTTATTCAATTAAGGATCTTACTTCTCGTCTACTTGACAAGCGGAAATGTACAGCTTTTATAGCTTGGATTATCAAAGGGGAGATAATCCATATTCACAACAATTTATTTTCTTCAAAAATGTATTGTTGGTAATAATTTTTTCTCAAAGAATTATTGCTGGTATTAAAACCTATTTTTGCACTTTCATAGTGTTTTGACTCTAGTTTTAGCGGGGAGTAATTATTAGATCATAGCTTGGACCCGAAAAGGTGCTACCATCCGAGATCAGGATGGATCTGGTAAAACCAGCAATTAAGAGGTGATTCTACGCTCCTCAAACCGCCTTACTGTTGGACATATTTCATCGTCTTACCCAGGGCGAGGATGTAGTTTATCGTCTTACACAGGAAGGGAATAAAATTAATATTATTTTGTACTGAGATGGTAGTTGGGGATACTATGAATGAGAAGGGCTGCACGTGTTCTTAGTTTTTCAGACGACCGTTTTATTTTCATTCCTTGATATGCATATTATTAAGCCTAATGTCTGGATGTCTATTGAAGTTGGACAAAATGTGCTCCTTTGAAGAACAAATTACTGCTGACTGAATTTATCTCAATCTTTTTACCAGTTTTAAACAGGAACTGTCACATAATATTCGAGTTGATAAAATGAGACTGATACTAATATTAAAATTAAGAATAAACCTGTGTATAGGAAATATTTTAAACAAGATTATTTTATAGTTCAATAAGTAGGTTCTCCTTAATCATGTGCCACGTGTTATTTTGGTTTGAATTAATCACATCTCGATTATATTATGGAAGAGGTTTAATCTGGTTTGTTACAGCGGAATTTTATAAGCGAATAATTCTGAATTTGAAGAAACCTATCATTAATGTCGTATTTTCACGTTTTAATTTTTCATAATTAATAAATTATATTTCGGTTGATATTAATGCATTCAATAAATTATATTAGAAACTAAAGTAAATAAAAAATAACATTCATCCTCTGTTGCAGGGAATGTTGGACAATCACCTGGCATATGAAGAAGAGACTTAAAGCAGCAGAGATGAAGTCCTGTAGAAGGATGTTGAGGACACCATGTATTAAACAAGCGAGCAATGACAAAGTGTTTCAGAAGATGGATAAAAAAGTGACAATTATAAATAGATTAAGAAAGAAACAATTGAAGTTTCTAAGGCAGATAATGAGAAAAGAGATGATAAAAGAATTGACACTCATCGGGATATTGAAGGCAAATAACGAACGAGAAAAGCAGCACATAACCTTATTAACGAGCGCGTAGGAATGGTTGTCAGAATAGGGATCAGAAGAGATAACAAAAAGATATATGTTCTGAAAAGTTACAAAGGTTAAGAAATTATAGAAAGCCATGATCGACGGCATCCTGAAGGGGAACGATACATAGAAGAATCTGGGAAATCTGATACTAACAGGGCAGTTTGAAGGTGAGAGAAACAGGAAAAGAAAATAGAACTTACATAGTGACCTTGCTTAAATGTATGGCAGAACAGGGTTTAGGGATATAACAAAAAGATAAAAGATATTTAGAGCTACGAGAAGCAGTAAATTTTGGGCGCCTACGTCCTGAATAGACATGGAATTTAGGAGAATCGTATTACGAAAAAAGCTCAATGTGCGCACATTGCCAGGGATCGAACATGCGACTCGATTTGTAGAAGTTAACCTTTAGATTGGCTTGCTTTACATCACGGCTACGGCGAGTTTTGTGGATCAGCAGATTTCTGATTTACATGCTATCAGGAAATCACATCTTGAGAGACAAAAGTAAGTATTAGACGTTTATACGAGTATCCACTATAATAGCATTTGAACTACATATATATATATATATATATATATATATGTATGTGTGTGTGTGTGGGTATATATATATATGTGTGTGGGGGGGTATATATATATATATATATATATATATATATATATTGGTATATAATCCAAGTGAACCCTAATAATATAAAATAATAAAACTGATCCACAAAGATAGCTCAATGTATTTATTACAAAAGACTTTATAAATTACATAAAATAGAAATGCAAACTCACCCTATCAGAATAGCTATTTCAAACAAGTTCTATGTTGGCATTTTCAACTCAGAAGTTTGAAGGTATAAAATAGGAACTTAAAATTTAAACATTAAAAAAAAAAGAATTATTTCACAAAATTCTACTAAACATTTGAAAATACCAGCGTCTCTCGTTCAAACGTATGTATAATCACAACAACGTCAACAAACCCAGTCCGATTAAGTCCTTACGGATGAAAAGCGTCACAAGTAAACTTTTTCATTTACCTTAACAATCAACTGACTTCTGATATATTGATGATGCTTTATGAATATATTCCTGTGATACTAACATACAGATTCTTGTAAGTAAACCAATGTCGGTCATACAATATAATTTACATACGAAATGGGTGAAAACAATATTTTACCTTTCTTTCATGTCGTTTTAAACTGAGATAACAGCAAACTAAAAATTAGTATCCACCGAAAATCACCTAATAAAAATGATCAGATAAACATCTATTCCGACCACAACAAC
The DNA here is from genome assembly GCA_964036315.1 of Acanthosepion esculentum. Taxonomy (NCBI): domain Eukaryota; kingdom Metazoa; phylum Mollusca; class Cephalopoda; order Sepiida; family Sepiidae; genus Acanthosepion; species Acanthosepion esculentum. Next base: position 87,210,577 of record OZ038505.1, on the reverse strand, counting down.
GAAATAAAATACAGAATCATCAATGCATTCTTATTAAGAACACTAAGAATTTGCAGCATTTCAAATTTACAAGAAGAGAAATATATTGAAAATACTTTCACCACCATACAATACCATCACTATTTCATAATCAATGCGAAACAAAAGGGTTATAAAATATTCCAAACTAGAGAACATGTCCTTCCTTTCAAATCCAACGAATCAAAAAATAATATATTATTCTACCTACCAACTCTGTCAAAACTACAAGCAAAAGTAATTTATCGGAACTCAACATAAAATATGTCACAACTACATTTAATCAATAAAAATCAGCAAAAAAAAAACAAGAATCAATAAACAATACAAATGAAGACGACAAGCGAAAATTTGAAGGGGGAATTTACTCTATGAACAGCAGTGATTGCCAGAAAGAATATATTAGAGAAACCTCAAGAATTTTAAACAAAATTCTATATGAAAACAAAATAAACATTGTCAAAAACAACTCACAAAAACAACTCACAAAAACGCACTGGCTGTTCACCGTAACAAAACCGCAATTTTGACATAAAAATGCTACTCTAATTAAAATAGGAAATTTCACTGAGACGAAAATGTTTAGAAAATTCTTTAATTCAGCGACAATAAATTTGCCTTCACGTTCTTAAAACGTTTCACCATTCTTGACAGATTCCCTATTTTCTTCAATGTGGATATTCAAAAACAAATATCATGGAAAGAAAAAGAAGAAAGAAGAATTAGGCGAGATTGCAAAAAAACAATTTAAAAAATCTTTCAAAAATTTATAAACTACCAGCATCTTTCGTTCATGTGCATGTGTTGTGATAAAAACGTCAACAAACCCAGCCCGATTTAACCCTAATGGATCAAAACGCGTCACAAGTAAGCTTTTTCCATTTTGTCTTAAAATTTCATCAATAATCTTCTTGATATATAAAAATATACATCGTTATCTTATATATATATATATATATATATATATATATATATATATATATATATATATATATATATATCATTAACTCATGTATATATCATTATCTCATATAGATATTGTAGAAATAGAGAAAGAAGGGGTTAACAGTAAAACTCTATTGTTCACGATTATATAGCATATGTATTGCCCTAGAGTTAGTTATGAACAGACTGAGATAGATAGATAGATAGATAGATGATAGATAGATAGATAGGATAGATAGATAGTATCTCGTCACCTTTCAGCATATATAATTTAAATTATTTGCTGTCAGAAGATGGCAAATTGTCATACACCGATAGATGGGTAATTTTCAAAGCTACGAAAATTTCATTTTTGGATATATCTTTGTAAGAGTAAACGTATACACAAGAATAGTGTTATTTAACGTGAACAAATGAGTCTGACAGTGAAGCATTAATCTATTGAAAAGCAAGTTATTAACTTATTGTCAAATGGTGCCGATGGCAATGCAGCGTTTGTAGAAATCTCAAAATTGTTTCAATAACGTTGTCAGGTTACATAATAATCTAGTGTTGATGCATATGAAAAAGGACGTTCTTACAAAAATGGTGAATCATACAACTGAGTAAATCGACGTCGTATTCATAATGATGAAACATTTGAATGGAAAAGTTGTTTTTAAAAATGTTGGTGTCATAAAGAACATTTGTCGGAGAAACTTTCGAAGTGATCATCTTTTAATTGTTGAATTCTATAGATCGACATTTTTATAGCATCTTTCTTTCTCCTACATTGTTCTGTATTCTTTATTTCACATTCATTTGCGACATTTTCTTTTTGATTGTCTTAGCTTTTTTATTACAATGAAATAGCAATTCCGTTCATCTCTTCTCAAGATCTTTACACAAAGACATTTACTCTGTACCATTTAAAAACTTTTTATTATTTTATTACAACTCTTGTTGACTGATTTTTTTCTTTACTGTTTTTGGTAATTATTTATTAGAAGACATTTATTAATTGCATTGTCGTGGTGCTTCGTACTAATTTGCCTCGAAGACTTTAAACTGTTGGTGATGCTTCCTGTGTGCACAGTTTGTGTTTCGCTTTTAGATTTTATAATGCTATGGAGTGTATTTTAATTAGTTTTGTCGATATAATGAGAACGGTAAGGATCCTGATAGTTAAATGGTGGTAATAAGAAAATAATAAATACAAATGATTTGAAAGAAAATAAAAATTGATATCACCTGAAATTATTTTGATAAATTATGAGAGACGGTAGAATAAACAATCAAAAATATGGTAACAAAGAAGAAGAAGAAGAAGAAGAAGAAGAAGAAGAAGAAGAAGAAGAAGGTGAAGAAGAAGAAGAAGAAGAACGACGAGGAATAGAAGGATTAGGAGGAAAAAGAAGAATGAAGGGGGGAAGAAGAAGAAGAAGAAGAAGAAGAAGAAGAAGAAGAAGAAGAAGAAGAAGAAGAAGAAGAAGAAGAAGAAGAAGAAGAAGAAGAAGAAGAAGAAGAAGAAGAAGAAGAAGAAGAAGATGTATGATGGGGAGAAGAAGAGGTACGAGGGGAGAAGAAGAAGGATTAGGAGGAAGAATGATAATTAAGGAGAAAGAAGAAGGATGAGGGAGAAGATAAGATAAAGAAGAAGAAGAAAAAGAAGTATGGGGGGAAGAAGAAAAAGATTGAGGGGGGAAGAAGAAGAAGGATTAGGAGGAAGAATAAGAAGAATGAATGGGGAAGAAGAAGAAGAAGAAGAACAAGAAGAAGAACAAGAACAAGAACAAGAAGAACGACGAAGAAGAACGACGAAGAAGAACGACGAAGAATAGAAGGATTAGGAGGAAGAAGTAGAATGAAGGGGGGAAGAAGAAGAAGAAGAAGAAGAAGAAGAAGAAGAAGAAGAAGAAGAAGAAGAAGAAGAAGAAGAAGAAGAAGAAGAAGAAAGGGAGAAGAAGTATGGGGGGAGAAGAAGAAAAAGAAGATTGAGACGGAGAAGAAGAGGTACGAGGTGGAGAAGAAGAGGGTTAGGAAGAAGAATGAGAATGAAGGGGGAAGAAGAAGGATGAGGGAGAAGATAAGATAAAGAAGAAGAAAAAGAAGAAGAAGAAGAAGAAGAAGAAGAAAAAGAAGAAGTATGGGGGGAAATAAGAAGAAAAAGATTGAGGGGGAAGAAGAAGGAGGATTAGGAGGAAGAATAAGAAGAATGAATGGAGAAGAAGAAGAAGAAGAAGAAAAAGAAGAAGATGATTAAGAAGAAAGGGACAAGAAGAAGAAGAAGAAGAAGATGAAGAAGAAGAAGAAGAAGAAGAAGTAGAAGAAGAAGAAAGGGAGAAGAAGGAGAAAAAGTATGAGGTGGAGGAGGAGGAGGAGGAGAAGAAGAAGAAGAAGAAGAAGAAGAAGAAGAAGAAGAAGAAGAAGAAGAAGAAAAAGAAGATGATGATGATGATTAAGAAGAAGAAGAAGAAGAAGAAGAAGAAGAAGATGATGATGAAGAAGAAGAAGAAGAAGAAGAAGAAGAAGAAGAAGAAGAAGAAGAAGTAGAAGAAAGGGAGAAGGAGAAGAAGAAGAAGAAGAAGATGAAGATGAAGAAGAAGAAGTAGAAGAAGAAGAAAGGGAGAAGAAGGAGAAAAAGTATGAGGTGGAGGAGGAGGAGGAGGAGAAGAAGAAGAAGAAGAAGAAGAAGAAGAAGATGATGATGATGATGAAGAAGAAGAAGAAGAAGAAGAAGAAGAAGAAGAAGAAGAAGAAGAAGAAGAAGATGATGATGATGAAGAAGAAGAAGAAGAAGAAGAAGAAGAAGAAGAAGAAGAAGAAGAAGAAGAAGAAGAAGAAGAAAGGGAGAAGGAGAAGAAGTATGGTGGGAGAAGAAGAAAAAGAAGATTGAGAGGGAGAAGAAGAGGTACGCGGGGGAGAAGAAGAAGGATTAGGAGGAAGAAAGAGAATGAAGAGGGAAGAAGAAGGATGAGGGAGAAGATAAGATAAAGAAGAAGAAAAAGAAGAAGAAGAAGAAGTATGGGGGAAATAAGAAGAAAAAGATTGAGGGGGAAGAAGAAGGAGGCTTAGGAGGAAGAATAAGAAGAATGAATGCGGAAGAAGAAGAAGAAGAAGAAGAAGAAGAAGAAGAAGAAGAAGAAGAAGAAGAAGAAGAAGAAGAAGAAGAAGAAGAAGATAGGGGGAAGTAGAGGAGTATAAGAAGAAGGATGAGGGTAGAAGAAGAAAATGGAGGAGGAAGAGAAGAAAGATGGGGAGGAGGAGGAGTAGAAGAAGTATTAGTAGAAGGAGAAGTAGGAGGGGTTAAAGAGAAGAAAATCGTGTTATAGGAGTTAGAAAAGAATAGAGATCGATCGATAATAATAATACTCAAAATCTGTGTTAATTCGAATGCAGATTCTGTGAAGAATATCCAGACCACAATTAGTCATATTGTATCAGGCTGCACGGTATTAGAATCCAACCAGTAACCATGGCATAAGATGGACAGCATTAGTATCTGTAGACATGGTGTTGGTTAATTTTAGGGGCCGAGAGATGAAACGAGATTTTAATTATATTTTAAATACACCTTTTTCTACACCGTCCAGATATTCTATAACAAATACTACTGCCTTGTTAATCATTCATTCCGTGTCGTATGCAGAATAGTTTTCAAGTTGTTTTAATAGTTTATCAGTAAATTACAAACTGCTCGTGGTTTTAACCTGAAAAGCTGTATATTTCCGCAATTGTGACTTTTACTAGTTAAGAGTAAAAAAATAATTTTCCTTGATGCCGAATGAAAAGTGTACAACAAGGTTGCTTATTTGGTCTCATCGCTTTATTGTTTAAATAGATGTAACCGTAAGTTCTATTCAGTTAGTTTCTTTTCTTAAACGTCTCACCTGTGGAATTCTTTTTTTTTTCGATTCCTTGCTTCCCTATCATCAAAACCCTGCACACAATTGCATGCAACTTCAATTACTGACTGTCTTATTGATCCTAACCTGGCATCTCGACTCCACTCAATATCCCTCTGGCTTTTCTATAAATATATTCGTGCCAGTTGTTCTAACGAATTGTCATCCTTGTTACATCGACCGCAAGGGTACTACGAGATTGGCAACTAGGTGTCATTATTTTAATGATGAATTACCCAGATTTAACCGTAAGGTTTATTCTAATAGATTTATTTTCTGGCACTGATTGCTGATGGAATTCTAGTTCCCCAGTCACCTAAAAAAATCAGACATTGAAATATATCAATCACCATCGAACTAAAGTTGTTCATTTACTGATATTCTCCTCAGTAAAGTTTACGCTTTTCTTTTCACTGTCAGTACCCCCATGCGTCTTACTTTTTTAAAAATCATTTCACCCCAAGCAATGCGGGAATGCCACTAGGACGTAGGGGGTTACAGGGTGTGAAAGTGAAAGAGAAGACTGAGAATAGGGAGGATTGAGGAAAGGACAAAAGATGAACGCGAATGTCGCTAGTATGCAGGGGCTTAGAGGGAGTGAAAGAGAGAGAGAAGACTGAGAATAGGGAGGATCGAGGAAAGGAGAAAAGATGAACGCGAATGCCACTTGCACACAGGTGGTTACAGTGAGTGAAAGTAAAAGTGAAGACTGATTATAGGGTGATCTGAGGAAAGGACAAATGATGAACGGGAATGCCACTAGTTCGCAGGGGGTTACAGGGAGTGAAAGAGAAAGAGAAGACTGAGAATAGGGGGGATTGAGGAAAGGACAAAAGATGAACGGGAATGCCACTAGTACACAGGGGGTTACAAGGAGTGAATGTGAAAGAGATGACTGAGTATAGGGAGGATTGAGGAAAGGACAAAAGATGAACGGGAATGACAATAGTACGCATGGGGTTAATGGAGTGAAAAGTGAAAGAGAAGACTGAGAATGTGGATGATTGAGGACAGGACCAAAAATAACCAGGAATTCCACTAGTACGCAGGGGGTCACAAGGATTGAAAATGAAAAAGAAGAATGAGAATAGGAAAGATCGAGCAAAGCATAAAGAGATTTTTTCTTGGGATTGTCGTAACAATAACCATGGTTAAGTTCTGGTCGATCTTTTTTAACACATCTGACCAAATAAAAACGAACTCATATTGTCATATTTAAACATATGTGATTCATTTATTAGCGTTTTATTCTTGAATCGAATTGACATTATCTATCCGCTACAATATCTCTCATGGCGATTTTATTTCTCTGATTTCAATATCAATAAATATAAAAATGTCTGAAAATAAATCTCTTGCACTTTTTCAAAGATGACTGATTTATAATCTTTTTTCTCTCGCTATATAAATTTCCTCATATTAGGATCTTTAAGCGTTAATCAAAATGTTTTATATTAACGACGTCTGTAACTACGTAGGATTTTAATCTTACTTGTAATATGATTAAAACAGATTGACAATCAATTTGATGTAATTTGAATTAATTATTTTCACCTGCAGAAGAAGGGCTGCAATGGATACGAAATCAAAAATATGAATCACAGCCGCAAATCGTCATTTATATATTGACATTCCGATAACAAAATTTAAATTCTATCGAAGGACTCAAACTGGATCGCTCGTTACAAATTCTAATCATGATATCTTTCCTTCCAACAATTACACCGTTACAATTTATAACAAAAATCAATAGCTAACATTTTTAGCAAGCATAAGAAAAAGAAAAGAAACGAAAGAAAATAACAAATTTTCAAAGGTATTTGGGCTTGGTCCGAATAGTTTAATATCTCATACTTCTAATTATGCCTAATTCAGAAAAAGATGACTTTTATATTTCAAGTGCAATTCTCGTCAGCAACTGGATTACGTTCCTCTCACGGTGAAATACGTATGATCAGTGAGAGTGAGCAGCATCGATCTTGGTCAGTATTTAGATGGGTAACAGCTTTGGACTACTGTGTGTTTTGATGTGCGTGGGTGTAATGGATAATGGCTGGGAGTTGGAAATCTGAGAATTGAGTTTCAATTACAGTCCGGTTAGTTATATTCACTTGCGCGCAAATAGACTTGGGAAATATATGAATCCACCACTTCTCCCCAACTATGGGTTAATTAGTAGGATTTTGATTTTAGTAAATCATCATTACTGCCTTAAACTTCGCTTCCGTACATCATATAATGGGCGCTATTCACATAAGAAAACACGCCGGCGATTTTTTACTTTCAGAGACATGATGTATCAAAAATCATTCGAAGTACCCTTGATTATTTCCAAATGACAATCAAATGTCTGCATGTTTTATTTTCTATGTTTGTTTTTAATACCTCCTAACGCTCCAATGACTACTGGTACTATAATTATTTTCTTTGCTCGTCTTATTCATTGTTTCTTAATTTTATACCTGTTCATGATAGTTGCTGCAGTTATCTTTTTATATGTTTTCAGCTCTCATATCAAATGGACATCTTTCTGTCGGGTACATTGTTTTTCAGTTGTCCTGTCATATATATGATTTATTGTTCTCTAAACTTGCCACTATCTCAATCGGAATATTGCCCAGGATTTCACTTTGTTATTCGACACAACTCTCTTCTCTTTTTTGATCACATATTCATGATACTTGCCACAGCATTCAACACCATACTTTCTTCACAGCTTCCTAGGAATAAGGAGAGCATCATTAACATGCTTCAATTTCTTATACTCATTGCCGGGCCATGCACTTGCATTAATATATAATATGGCTGATATTCCCATCTCTCTACACATTCTACATAACAAAAATATAACTTTATTAATATTTTCTTTCACAAAGTCATTTCGTATTGCCTGACTCTGTGATGTCATTAACATTCATTCAGAATTATTCTTCAGATTACTGATTCATTTCAACGCTGATATCTCGTCTCATTGTTCCACTGTTTTTCTTTCGAGTACTGAATGAATATTCGTATCCAAGAATTGGCTTTTCGGTTTTATAGCCAATGTAATCTTTTAGGATTGAGAATCCAAGAATTCATCTTTACATTTTTACCTCACGCATTAGTTCCATGATACTTTTTTTTAATTGTGTGGCACAAAATACTTGTCTGAATTTGCACAATTGTCTCAAAACAAACCAGCTTGTTTTAACTTCTTCTCTTCCAATAACATTGGTCCATGTCTTATGCTGGAGGCAGTCTTCAGTATTTGGTCATCATTTCCTTCTCCCGTTTTTTCTGAAAACGCTATAAATACAATGCACAACGAACAATCGACACAACTCGGGAATTGTTTGTAGAAAGTGTTTCGCGCATTCAAATTAAACCCTATTATTTTCGTTAACATATGGAAGCATTTTTTCCGCTACCCTTAATTTCAGTCTTTCAATATGTCGCACTTTATTCTTAGTTACTTACAAGCATTTCCATCTGCCAGCAACTTCGATTCCTTTTTAGCGGGTAAATTGTTAACCCTACGCATTTATATATACTAAACCCCATTCAACTATGTTCCGTATAAAGCCTTACTACTTGCACGACGGAGTCAATTTCCCTGATATTGTTTCCGTAAAATGTTATGTAGTCTTTAGATAAAACTGGTTTATCTTAATTTTCCCTTTCGTAAGGGATATCCATAATTCCTCTTCTTCAAGATTACATAGGAGAATATGATTGTTAAGACGTATAAATTTGTAAACACATTGTAACCTTGAAAATTCCTTTTTTTATTTCTACCTATCCCGATACTTGCTACCAACATAAAAATACTGTTTTCCATTCCTCATCGATTAAATATGTTATTGGTATTTTGCACTACCTGACCAAGCATAGGCATTCAAGAGGTCACGTGTAGCAAATCATTTCATATATTTACATAATCAATCTATGCCATAGTTTTATTTGCCAATTATCATAGCAACGTTTCCCCGTATATTCTCTTCCAATAATCTCTTGGCAGCAATTATTCTCTTTCCAATAAATATCTTCCGACAGCATGTTATTGGTCTGAAGTTTGACACCGGCTTGCTCTTAAAAAGCTAAGCTGTTTGTCCTTTTGTCATCCAACATGGGGAAATATTATCAGTTACTATTCTCTTCAACCGTTTGTCCATTGTTCTAAATTCCTGATATTTATCGCAGTTGCTGGTATAATACAAATATTGCACAATGATTCATGTCTGACACCTGCGACTGCTTCATAATGTACAGGGAATTTACAACTAATTGTCGTTCCTGAATCTTCATTGTATTTGCCTTTGTGATAGATTCTGTTGTCACAAACTTCAGTATATATATTCATGGTTTTTGGAGATTTCTAAACATTTGCTCAATCTGCTGAGCTCACATATATATCATTTAAGAGCATCAGGAAACTGATCGTCTAATTACCTTTAAGTTACTGCAGATAGATTTATTTCTCCTAACATAATATCCTTCTCCTGAAACAATGCTTTTAGGATAACTCATCCGATTCTATTTTACTACAATTTTGTTAAGACCCTGGATCTACTTGTTTCTGTAGTATTTCTTTGAATAATTACTTAGTGACGGGTTGAACCCAAACTTCCCAACCAGGCCGTGCAACCAGCCACGTGACACATTTTTTTCATAGGAATCACCCCAAGCAAGACAGTAATGGAAGTAAAACACATGGAGTTACAGGGTGTGGAAGAATTAGGAACAGAAACATTAATGATGAGCAGAAAGACATGGGAGTAATCAGGTGGATAGTAGATAGCAATTGAAATTGCATCTAACTTTGCAGATTAAATGTTGGTTCGATACTATAGAACCGGAAGAAAAGTTATAAAAGCGAGAAATGCAAAAGAGAAATTTTCTGTTAGCCTAGAATTTAAGGTTACATCTAGCCAACTCAACTGTAAATTGATGAAATCTTGACGCCAGTCTAATGCTGCGCTTAAATTCAAAATATCTAGGTACAACAGCGAAGCTTTCATTTGAACAGTTACCATGAATTTATTTATAGAAACGACATGAAGAGGCAGCCTTACGGCGGTGGGAAACTGACAGGAGCTGAACCGCGAGATCAAGGCATAATATTCACCATTGGTTCGTCTTCCATTAGCTATGTTCTTTGATCTCAAATTTATCGATTGAATATTTTCAGGTGTTTTTGACATCTCTTTCAGCTTTTCACCCAAATAATCACTTGACGACGGGTTGAACTCATATTAAGACCGGGCACGGGATATGTTCACCGTTGGTACGACTTCCATTCGCTAACTTCTCTGTCATTTTATATAACATTAAGCTAGGGACCTCCACAAAAAAACGCGATACTTTTTTCTTTTTTTTTTTTTACATCCTTATCACCCTAAGCTATGTTTGACAGCGACTAGCACCCAAAGGGGTGAAGGGTATGGTGGAATTAGGAACAGAAACCTTAATAATGAGGATAAAGATGAAAGAGCTTTCAGCGGTACGGTAGATATCAATTGACATTGCATTTAATTTTTGCAGATTAAAGTTTTTTGGAGAGCATAGATCCGAGACGGAGTTCCACATGCGAGAATTACGAAATAAGAAACTGTTAGCATAGATGTTACGGCTATATCTAGCTAGCTCAACTGAAAATTGATATGACCTAGCCGACTGTAAAGTATTGCGCTTAAATTCTTAGAGCCTAGGTAGCATAACGAAGAGGGATATTTATTTGCAAAAATAAAAGATGTGGCACAAGGCCAAAATGGGGAATGGGGGAAAAGACGGTTTTCGTCTTTCTTAACGTTAAATTAAGCTAGCCAAAAACACTGACCCAAACATACAAAAATATTCTTTACACCAAAACAACGTTACTTAATTACCTATCTTAATACATCCACCATAATATCTCGCTGTCTCAATGAAAGTACTAACTAGACCCCTAAGGTACAATACAATGTCTGTGGTAGGCGGGGAATAAAGCAACAATTTAAAAACTAGCCCCATAGCAAAGATCTCATCTAAACAATTACCATAAAAATATTCATAAAAAAGGCATAGAAAGGCAACCTTGAGGTAGTGGGAAAGTGATTGAAGACGAGCCAACAGATCAGGACCAATAATATCACTGATTCTTTTTTATCATTAAAGATTTTTCAGAAAAAATAGAAATGGCACCGGACCATATATGTTAGCAATATTCTAAGTATGGACGAACGTAGACATAGATATGCAAGATAGATTCCGGAGAGTAGAAATGTTTTGCCGGACACTGTCTGGCGATGGATTCAGTGTAGTCTTTCTGCGTCATGTCAGATGAGAAAGTTAAAGCGAGAAAGCGTAATGAGTCCCTTTCCTAGAAGATAGCATCAGCCAAGCTGATGGAAGGCAGAGAGGGGTCTCTCTGATGATTAATGGAGAGAATCTTTTTTTATATATATATTTGATATAGTTTTTTACATCAGCTGCCATTTTGACCTTGTCTGAATGATTAGACTTACTATTAAGGCAAGAATAAATCGTAGTGTCGTCAGAACCGAGAGTTGATGTTATTGGGTATTTCTTTAATGAAGATTAAACAGAATTTGGGAACAAGGATAGTTAGTACGAAAGGATGTAGATGAGTGGTCGTTCAGGACAACTTTCATTTCACGATTTGATAGGAACGACTAGATCGGCCCAAAAACATGCCCGAGGATAACATAGTTTTTCAGCCTGTGGGAAAAACTTGAATGCCAGACACTCTAAAAAGGTATCGAGATGTACAATGCACAGCCCAGGCTTCACTGTTTGTTTTTCAAAAGCAAGATAGACTCTTTCGGCAATTATCGCCAGACCATCAGTAGTTGATCTGGAGAAAGGAAAGTCGTATTACTTGTCTGTAAAAAGGTCCTCTGATGAAAGATGATGAACCACTTCAGGAGGAGTTTCCCAAAAAGAGCCATAAGGATAATAGGCTGATAGATGAAAGGGTCAGATGATTCACTAGAATTCGTAAAATGTGGAACAACAGGGAATGACTTCCAGCAAGCAGGAAAGCTGATGGCAGCGAGTCATTTATTATAAAGTTTAGAGAGAACAGGAGCTAGTTGGGGAGCACACTTCTTAATGACTACAACGGAGATGCCATCGGGTCCATGTGCTTTGTGGGGATCAAGGTTACAGATGATAGCAGAAACCGTGGAAATTTTTATATACATATCACTCCACATCGAATCAGTTCTAAGTGGGAAGTTAGCCAGGGGTTCACCGGATGAGTCAAGAGTAAAGTTTGAGATGAATTTAAGGGCAAAAAGATCAGATTTATCAGCAGAGGACTTCTTTTAGCACACGCCATGTACGATTGTAGTACGGGAGGTTCTAAGCTTCACTCAGAAATAAGAGTCATAACTGAAAATGTTTGTTGTAGCAACACACATCTTTAACTCGAAAGCTAATTAAAGCGTATGTCTTAATTTCTGTGCAAGTGAGGTTCATACAAATGTGTGATGTGTGCGACAAATTGAAAATAACAAAACTGGGGACCGAACAGTCATAAAATATCTACAAGAGAAAGGTATGACACCCAAGGAAATACATGTGATCATGTTAGAGACATTCCCTATCCTATGTAAATGTGAAGAAGTTGGCTGCAGAATTCAAGTGGGGCAGCGGAAGACGCTCGATCAGGTCGTCCAAAAACCTCAAACCCTGAAGAACGAGTTGATATCAGGCGACGTATGGTTTTGGATGACAGACATCTTACTGTCCAACAGATATCTAAGTCCATCGGCCATTAGTTCTGCTTTCATCTGTACTGTTTTAACGGAGATTTGGGGGACGGGCAAGCTGTCTATATGTTGGATCCCAAGAATTCTGAGACCGGAGCAAAATGGGTTGCTATTCCCATGACATTCTGACGGGCTTCCATGCTGCCCTCGGAAATTCCACAGCAGATTAGTGACTCAAGGTGAGACCCGAGTTTGCCACTTTGAACCTGACACAAATATCCAAAGCCAACAGTATAACTCTCCAGTTCTCCACCACCGAAGAAGGTTGTTGGCAAGGTTATGAAAAAAGAAAAAAAAAACTATTCAAGGACAGAGTACTATGCATCAGAAGTAAAACAACTGAAGGAACTAATCAATTCGAAACACAGGGAGAAACTCAAGGCAGTTGTTCTCTTACTCCAGGATTACGAACCCGTACACATTACCCAGGTTACAATAACTGAAACAGCCAACTGTGGCTTTAACTTGCTAAACCCATCCTCGCTGCTCAACAGAATTCGCTCCATCTGATTTCTTGTTTCCTAAAATCACCATTCTGGAAACAATGAAGAGATCATATGTGATGTGAAGGATTTTTTAAAGGAATCGGACGCCTCCTTCTTCTGGGATGGTATTGCTTACGTTTATTTGGACCAAATGTATTGATGTCTAGACGGACAATACTGAAAAATAGTAAAAACCTGTCTTGTTTCTTCAACCCGTTCTAGTTGAAACTTAGAACATTTTAAACGTTCCCCGTATATATTTAATATCCCAGATTCTGTATAAAGTCTTTCAATACATTTCCAATCAATATTATCCCACACATTATCAATAGCTTAATATGTTTTATCAAAATAAGAAATATATTTTATGATTTTGTAATTATGCTACATGACCTGATAGAGTAATAATTAAAAAAAAACAAAACAAAAAAACAATAGTATTTCTCTATATTTCTGAGATGAGGTATTATGTCCTCAAGGGCACATGGTACAGTGGATAAAGACGTTGGTTAGATCCGGTGACAGGTCCCAAAGAGTGTGAGTTCAATACCCCGTTAAGGCAGTGGAGAATTTGGAGAGGGGAATTAACAGGAGATAACTGATAACTGAAATACATTAAACATGACACGTGGAACTAGAACATTCTACCACAGCGAGCGAAATAACGGGTTCAGTTGACATTCCAACCACCTGAAGAAGGCCGGGGCGTACAACGGCCGAAACGTTGTAATAAATATGGCGACAAAGATGAGGACAATAGTCCGAATAATGTAAATATTCTAAAAAAATAGATTATCACTTTTAAATTTAAAAAGAATATATGAAAATGTTAGTGAAACTACAATAAAAGCGGAACGTACAATGGTGAACTGAAAAGTCCACAGGCTAACTAAAATGGATGAGGCTAGAGCTGTGAAATCATGCATTCGGTAATTCCAACTCTTATTAATAACTGCATTGTTTCTTTCCTGATAAACTGGCATCTGGCTATTCAAAGAAAACTGTTTATCCCCGGGTCAAAAATGTCATTAACAGCAGATGTGACGTCATCATCACTGTGATAGTGATTCCCAGTAATTTTTTTTATTTCATGTTGAGGAACGGATGATAGTCAAATATAAGAATAGGGAGGGTAAGCTACCAGTTCAAAGCCACAGTCACGTACAGGAATCATTGAAATCAAGGACTTGTGACCTGGAGCTTTGTCCTGATTAAACAAGTCGTCTTTCGTCAATTTTACTCGGTTTTTATCTTTATAGTCTTCTATAAATGCCCCAACAATTTGGCATAGGATTCTCCATTGATGGTGTTCTTTGTGAAGATAGTCAATAAATAAAAACCAGCTGGAGCTAACTCAAACAATTTTAGGTTTTCTCGTGATGTGATAAGTCTGGTGAGTTTTTTTATCAGGTGTCATATTGAGCGGCACCTATTGAACAGAAATCTCCGCCATGCCCATTTCATTGTGCGACTCTGTCACGGGATATGCTAATAGCTTTGCCTATTTGATTTATAGTCAATTCCATGTCATCCATAACCATTTGGTGAACCCGATATATGTTTTATCAATGGTGTCAAATGCAGGTTGTGCACACCTTGGGTCATCTTGAAGACATCCCTTTTTTCCTCCTAAATTAAGCTCCCTGCTTTTGCGCTGTTGATAAATCTGGAGCATCATTCCCTAATTTAATAACCATGTCAGCATGAATGTTCCTTGGAGCTAAACTGATTTTCTGCAGGTACCTGATGACAACACATTACCATTCTTTTGCATTTTCTAGGGAAGTCACTACTAGTTACATTTGAAGTTTTCTTTGAAAAGTCATATATCAGTTTACGTGGAAAGAAACAATGACATTATTAATAAGAAGAGATGAAATACAGCTAAGGTTGTAAAGATCTATCATCACTCCATCATAATCAGCCTACGCACTTTTCAACCCACCCCCGGAGATACAAATAAAAACAAAAGAAAGAAACACGCAAAATATTAGCATTATTCCCTATTAACGTATATTTATATATATATAATATATTACTCTAGGTATTATAAAAAGCTGATGTCTTTTGATGATATTACCGGTAATTCCGATACAGTTATTAGCCGTTTCCTTGCAAGGAAAAAATAGGCAACCTATGACCAAAGAGATAGCGTTGCTCTCGGTTGAAATCTATCAAATTATTCTCTTAAAAAGGTTTTTCAGGAAAATGGGTATCTCCTGCTAAATGTTCCTGCACTTTCTTGTACGGAAAGTGCATTCTTTTCTGAAAAAATATATATATATACATACAGCATATTTTCATTCAAGCATGTTTGGTTGAATAATCTAGACATATCTAATTATTTTTATTTTAATCCTTTTAAATACACGGATCAATTTCTTAATGTTGCTATTAAAATCATTAAAGAAGGTGCTGTAGATTTTCTCATTCCTTTTATGTTCCCAAGTACTTTAAATCTCTTCTAAGATCGTCTTCATTGGTGTGTTGCTAAGTGTGCTGGTGGTATCATACTAGCTTAGACCCGCTCTGGCCATCTTGGACAAGCTATGACCAGCTAAGACCAGCTTAGACCAGCGGCCCGAGTGAAAATACTCGGGTCCCCACGTTAAAAACTGACGTTGTCTCAAAACCTGACTCAGTGGTGGTGGGGAGGGGGGTCAAATAAATATCCTAAGACAAAACTAATGCAACAGATGTGATTTTCTTTTGTACATGCATATGAAACGCGCTATGTTGATTCAAATGTTAACGTTCTCAAGGGAGGTAATTTAATTTATATTTGTATTTTTTTTTAAAGAATTACAATTTAAGTATTTTGAAACATTGCTGTTATAACTGTAATATTATTATTTTTTTACTTACAATTTCGGTATTTTAAAATCTTGCCGTTAAAGTTATTTTGCAACATTGTTTTATACTCATAATTAATCTTATGTAGTTGTAAGCTTTTATACACAGCTTTTGAAGAATTTGAAACTTTTGATCTTTGCTTTCATTGTGGGGTCTACTTCTATTGCTAATTATTAATTTTTGTAAATTATGTGAACAGGAATATTTCTTTAAATGTTTGGTCATGAATCTTGAATCTGCTATGTAAGCCTCCTGGATAATGTTGTTGTCGTTAAACCAACATATATATCCACTTTACTTTTAAGTACAATTCATTATATCATTATTTTCTCTTCATCCACTTATCTAATACTTCCACCTGTGTTTATTGTCGTATTAGTTCTGGATGTTGCTGAACAGGGCTATACACAATTTCCCGCCATTTTTTGCTCTTAAATGTCTTTGTCATGTATGCTAAACCTTGTTCCGACGTTCATTTACTCAAGCTCGCTATACATGCTACGGATTGTTTTCATCTGCCCCTCGTATCTTCATTCTGCCTTATGTGTATCAAGTTTTCCAAGCCTTCTTTCCTCATGATGTGTCCTAGAAATATGAACTGTCTCGAAATGATATTATTTTTAACCCTTTCCTCTAAAACTTCGTTACGACTCACATGTTCCTCTTATGGTATTCTCAGCAACCTTCTGTAGAACCACATTTATGTTGCTTCAAGTTTCTTCTTTATCTGTGAAAAGATTGTTCGGTATATAGGAAGATAGATATTGCGAAACATACATACTCTACATCTCATCGTTTCTCAAATCCTTCCTGTTTCGTATTGTAATGTATGTTTGTAAGTCAGTAAGTATAACTTATTTCTGTACAGTTATCTCCGAAACTGGGCAGATGAAATACCCTGACGTATGCTAGGAAAGCCTAAATGAGGCTATCCATAAATCTTAGCGTACACAGACGCATGTTTAGAAAGAAGAATTTGAATGTATGAACACAGAAACGAATGAAGTATGAAAACTGCAAAAGTAAATTTTATATTCGCTTCTAAAACGAAAATAAATTATCAAGATGCCATATGAGAAATTACAGTATATACTCACTTATTATGCGTCTTTTGAAGACCTAATTTGAACTCAAAATTTAAGGGAGTCGCATCATACACGAGATATAGAACTGTACATCGAGCACTGGCTACATTGTTGACCAAACTATATATCCATTTACTGTAGTATAGCTGTATTTAAAATGAACATGATTTTGATAAAACACATATTTTATTTAACTGTATCCTATAATAATGCGTGTAATATTCAAACATTCGTATAGCATTATACAATGCAAACATAGCAAAGACGCAACTTTACAATTGTTTAAGTTTATAAGATGTTTAGCTGTTTCTCGTTCGGTTGTTTATGGCTGTACAGGTTTACACAACTGGGATAGCGTTACTAACGAGGTTTTGTCATTCACTTTTATATTGTTAACTTATTTAACTAGAAGATGAGATAAAGAAATAGAGAAAAAGAGGTTAGTCTATTGTTATTTGGTCTCTCAAAAAACGAACTGTCATAATACACGCTATACATGAAAAAATCATTTTTTATACGTGAAACTTTTGCGGTCGCACTATACACGAGATCGCACTATACACGAGTATATACGGTATATAGGAGTTTGAGAGTCTGTATTACGTTTTCTAAATTTGCTGCAGTCATATTTTCCTTCTTTGAATGTTGCGTAGTTACCCGTTATAGATGCAGAAAAAATGGTTTGGCATGTCGAAATTAAAATCTAAGGGAAAACGTTGTTCTCACTTTCGTACAAATACTTTTGGAAATGTATGAATCCACACTCTAGATCAGAGTTTCTCAAACTTTTTACCCTTGTGGAACTCTTGAAATAGTTTTAATATCTCAGGCAACCCCTGTACAAATATTATTATATACTAATATTGATATCTATCTCTTTTATATTTTTATCGTACTTCACGTGGTAACATGATATATGGACACCGCGCATGCGTCCTGTACTCGTGTAAGTCACTCAGTGATGGCCGAATCCTCCACGTACAGCTCTTGTCCACTAAACAGTGAAGGTGGTATTCACACTGACGCCATATAGACATCTCTAAATACATTCCCTATGATTATTATAATTTTAAATAATATAATCTTTATTATAATAACCAAGGATTTTCCAACTATATGCCGTGCAAAATAATTTTCAAAATTCATTAGCCTATTTATCACTGTTTCTCGCGAAACCCCTAGCGACATATTACGGAACCTTAAGGTTCCGGGGAACACCGCTTGAGAAACACTGCTCTAGATAGAAGGTTAATAGCAGAGTGACAAGTAAACCAGTAAAAGAACAATTGTATTCCTATCTGGATGGTTGTAATGGTCACAAGTCCACTCTGTGCATCACATTGAGGGTCTTCAGATTATAAAAAAAATAATTCCAACATAATTTTTTTATACTATTGTTAACACAATACTAGGCACATGAGCCACTCATGGTAGAAGATAATAAATATTATTGCTCTTTAGATTGTTTGGCAACCTTTCTAGTAGAACAACATTCTTTTCGTAACTGATTGGCTCTGCGGAGAAAAAGCCCACTCCGTTAAAACGTACTTGCCACAGAACCCACAAAAAACAAAACCTTGAGTTGCCTGAGATCCTATGCTGTATAGTGGGGAGTAGAGATAAAAAAAATGTATTATTATTATTAATATACGAAATTTCATACAAGGCCTGAGAGCCACTTAAGATATAAATTATTACCAGAGGTTGTTATAAGGGCTGGAAAGTTGCGAGAAAGAGGTGCATATTTTGAGGATATGTAGGATAGAAAATGTTGACCACCGACTTGTTGAAACTGATTATAGTGATCAGGAAGTATCCTCGCAGGAGTCCGTTATACTATGCAAACATTCTGGGAATAATATCGCAAGCTTCCTCCTTTCCAATCGAATAAGAAGCGAATCGGGATTAGTATGCAACACGTGGCAAGGACTATTCTAGTTAAGATGGACTGGATTAAGAGCAGCAAGGAATACATTTCACCCAGATATCTCTCATAAATTATTTATGATAGAACTAGCAAATCCTCATCTATCTTTGTATATAAGAAAACAGCATTGTAACAATTTATTGTAAATTGGAATTTGATATAAAAAAGACATACATTCGGTTGTTAAATGGTGCAAGGTAGTGGCTTGTTAATTTTAACACCTCCAAAACGAAACCGTTAATTGTTAATCGTCTGAGAGAATTATTTTTAACTCCCATCAGTATGGCTGATGCTATCCTCCAGAAGAGTGACTCATTGTGCCATCTCAGGATAAAGTTTTCCACTGATATGAAGTGGAAATATTATATGGAATTAATTCCAAAGTTTGCAGATGGGAAAGATATTTCACTGTTTCGTGCTAGACAATCTTTCTTGCCAAAATCAATCTTACATATTTATAATCTACCACTCGTCCATGCTTTGAATATTGCTGACATATCTGGTCTGCTGCTCCTGTTATATATTTAGAGGTTCTTGATAAAATCCAAAGAATAATTCGCAGTGGTATTGGTCTTGACGTGGCATCTCACCTTCAGTAAATTTTGCACTGCTGAAAAGTAGGTTCCCATAGATGTGAAAGGGACAAAGATTCCTATATTTCACCGGGATAGTAAGTATCAGCGATTGTAATGTAACGAACGCATATTAAATGAATTCAAATATAAGTAAGATATACTTATTTATATATACACATAAATGATATCAGTGATTCCACACACATATATATATATATATATATATATATATATATATATATATATATATATATATATATATATATATATATATATATGAAAATTACTTGAAACAACCGCTTTAGTTTACTTTCTTTCAACATACGGTCAGTTATATATTGACTGGAATGACAGGGTCTTATCAAGTTCATAGTAGTGTGCAGTAATATGAATCTATTTTCGGGGTGTATGATGAAATTTGGGGGGGCATGAAAAACAATTGATTAGGCATTAAAAATATTCCGTGATTGCATGTTTTTTTTACGCACAGTCACTATAGTCTCACCTATGCTTTTCTTGTCCTATAGCCATTGTCAGCGACGGAATTTGTCCAAGGAAGCGTAGGAAAATTGTAACGTTGCACGAACACACTGACAAAACTTACTCGTGAGCAAATCAAAATAATATAGACTGACACGGAATCTCTCTTGTTTTAAATCCCATCAAAAATCTGTGGCCAACTTGAAAAAAAAACTTCGTGGAATCGACACACGTAGTACTAACATGTCACTGGGTCATGTTCCATTGGAAAAATACCAAAAAAACAAATAATAACGGAATTATTCGTTTTGTTTCGATTTATTTGCGCAACGGTATACATATATATATGTATGTATATATATATATATATATATATATATATATATATATATATATATATATATATATATATATATATATATATATACGCACACACACTACAGTTCAAAAGTTTAAAGCCACACCCACAATTAGCATGTGATGAACTTTACAGAAAAGTGAAAAATGAATAATAGCTAAAAGAATAATTGTAAAAAAGAATGGAATCAATTTTCAAACATTTTCAGAAACTTTTGCAACGTATGCAGAAAACTTCTGCTAGAGTAATCAAAGATAAAGGAGTATATTTTGACGCAAGTTAAATTAAATCATAAATTTATTTTTTTATTTTTCTGTTATAATAAAATTTATAATCAAAATTCATGTCTCATTTTTTAACTATGGATAAGTTTCTCTTATTTAAAATACAAAAGAACTAATTTTCGGGGCAATTAAAGAATTACCAAGCATGACCTGGAACTTTTGTTCTGTAGTATATATATATATATATATATATATATATATATATATATATATATATATATATATACACATTCATACATGTATATATATATATATATATATATATATATATATATATATGTATGTATATATATATATGTATGTATGTATATATATACATATATATATATATATATATATGTATGTATATATATACATATATATATATATATATATATATATATATATATATATATATATATATATATATATATATATATGCATGCATGTATGTGCATTTGTTCGTGTGCCTATCAGTGTGACGTTGGTATTTCTCAATGGTCAGTTTCATGGATGGCAGGCAGGTTACTTAAAATTTCTTTGAATAAAAATGTCTCTTCTAGTGTGTTATGTACAGGCACCTGTATTCCCGTCACCAGTTTAGGGATTTTAGTATCCTCGGAGTTTTAGACAGGACTCTGTACTTGATCTCCATGCCAGAGTAAAATTAGTTGATACCTAAATGTTGTCGAAAGCCGATAACAGGTGATATTTAAATGTGTTGAATATATTTCGAAAAACATAGACGGACATATCGTGACAAATTGAAGAATGGTTGAGATAGTCGTATAAATAATTCATGTTATAATTTCACTCTACTCAAATTGCAATGAACTATACGATGGTTTCCCTATTTAATTAATTCCTGAACGCATTAATCTATTTTGTAATTTTGTTAAGGTTCTTAAAAAATCTGAATATACACCAGAATTTAAAATATGTATGATAATTTCCTAATTTCGAAAGTAAACGTGATAGGAATTTTCATTAATTATATAATTTTAAGAAGGGTAATATCAGAATTGCAGAAATTGGATGGATAGTTCAAAGAAAAAACAAATAATTAAATTGAAAATAAATGTCTCTTTCTTCCTTTCTCTGAGTGTATATATATATATATATATATATATATATATATATATATATATATATATATATATATATATGTGTGTGTGTGTGTGTGCGCGCGAGCGCGCGCGCGTGTGTGTGTGTGTGTGTTGACTCTCCATTCGATTACCACATATGAGGATCCACCAAACTCATTCAGTTGTGCTGTATGTGACTCTTCAGTCCCGGTAATGACCGGTATACAAGCCCACCTATTGTGCAACAGCGAGGATCCGGGGTCATGGACAGATGAATATTTGCTGACACTTTTCTCCGTTGTCTTTCGTCTTTCGTCTCTATTAATTAATTCGTCTCTATTAATTAATTCGTGTATTTGAAAGGATTGAAACTAAAATAAATAGATATGATACGTCTAAATTATTTAGCCAGATATGCTTGAATGTAAATATGCTGCCTATATATATATATATATATATATATATATATATATATATATATATATATATATATATATATATATATGTGTGTGTGTGTGTGTGTGTGTGTGTGAAGAAATATAGTCTTAAAGTGTGCTATATTTATGGGATAAAGTGCTCAATATGAGAGATAGAACATGTGTAAATATAAAAGTGACCATAGAAGTCAACACTTAGAGGCGACAGTCTGTTTAATGCTATATGCAATCGTCAGGCAACTCTCTCTCTCTGTATATATATATACTCTATCAACTCTCTCTCTCTCTCTCTCTCTCTCTATATATATATATATATATATATATATATATATATATATCGAGAGAGAGAGAGAGAGAGAGAGAGAGACTACACCCTGGGCGGCTGCCGATGGCAAAGCAATCAGAACTCTGGTGGGGGCAAACAACTTGCAACCGGTGTGACTCTACCGATGCGCCAATGGTAATATTGCAAGGCGGAAAACGTCAACGGTCCGATAGAGGGCCACCAGCGGGAAACGATAGTGGCATGCCACCCATTGTCGGACTGGTGACTTGTGTGAAGGGTATATGTAATTCTCCACAGGTATTCGCGGGGATTACGTTCAGGGCACCCTAGAAAAGTGATAAACCGCGAATATTGGAAGTGTTTCATAAAAATATAAAACTTTAAAAGAAAACGTAAAATATAAATTGCTGATTAACTTTAATGCCCCGGAAACAAAACTTCTTATTATTACCCACCACAGTGAAACCTCCCTGCCGTCCATTAGAATACTCAACTTCACGAGAGCTCCTCTTAGCGTCTGCTTGGTCTCAC
Organism: Acanthosepion esculentum; assembly: GCA_964036315.1. NCBI lineage: Eukaryota > Metazoa > Mollusca > Cephalopoda > Sepiida > Sepiidae > Acanthosepion > Acanthosepion esculentum. The sequence goes on along the minus strand of OZ038505.1, from coordinate 87,187,611 downwards.
ACTGTCTGGTGACCTGAGATAGAACACTTACATTTGAATCAATCGTGTCATCTTCCGCAAGGAAAGTTGGTTTTCTGTGTCGCGCCAGAAAGTATTTCTCACCCAAGTCCATCCTTCAAATCTATAAATCATCCATTAGCCCTTGCATGGAATATTGCTGAAATACACGGTCTGGAACCCCCACTGTTCGTCTTAGAGTCCTTAGAGATAGATATGCAATGTGGTTGGCCTTGATCTGGCATTTCGTTTACAGTTGCTCTCTCACAGACGTACCATCGCATCCCTCTGTCTTTTCTACAGACACTTTCACGGTAACTGCTTCAACGATCTATTTTCACTAGTTCCCAAACAACATGAATTCAAACGTGCCACAAGGTCGCCATCTCAGTCCCACCCTTTCACTGTCGAAACGGTTAAATATAACCGTCTCTTCTACTCCAATAGCTTCATGCCTCGCACTTGCCGGCTGTGGAATTCTTTTCCGCTTACTTGCTTCCCTAATAGCTATAGCCTACAAACATTCAAATGCAATGTCAATCGACATCTCGAGATGCCTTGATCTATTCCCCGTCCTTCTCTTCATCCTTTCCTCTATCACGCCTCTTCACTCTTGCTCCCATTTTCTGTAGATCCTTGCTTTCTAGTTGCCCCCACCTCGCCTTGCTTGGGGTGAAAAGATTAAAAAACATAATATAAGTAAATATATAATAATAATTTGGTTAATAATTTGAGTAAAATGTCCGGGTACTGACCAATAATGAATCATATTGATTGAATATGATGTGAAGTACGATGAAGATAATGACGGCACAACAAAACAGAGAATTTAAAGCTCCACGGGTGACACCTTTTCTTTAATCATTTCAGTAGAATTCGTATCTTTGTGCAATGCTTTCTTAATGGGAGTAATTAACATTATGATTGCTGCACGATGTTTCGTCATGTTTTAGGAGGGTTTTATATGTCTACATGGCAAAATCGATGTCATTTTTCAATTGGAGAGACCGTACCATATAGGGAACACATCTTTAAGACTTCCATTGCAGCTTTGCTGGCTTCAAGAGGTCTGACATACGTGGGCAGCGCTACCTGGGCAGTAGCCAATCAGCAACTTAGAGAAACTGAATAACGATCACGGATTGGCTATTTCAAAATTCCAGTCAATATTATTTATCTATACTAGCGTACCTTATTGCGCGTCACACATTTTTGTAAAAAAATATTGATTGATTTTAAATCATTATCATAATTTGTGGAGACAAAATGATGCGTTTCAATATTACTCAATAATTTTGCCGGTGTGACCTCTATCTTCTGGCTTTCTCCTTCTGTATTTTCTATAGGAGGCATTCCGTTATTCAAATTTAAATTTCATTTAAAGGGAAGAACTTTCAGTGGTGTGTGGGTGCAAAAAACAGGCTGATCTGCTCCCTTTGATATGTATTTGATACAATACTTGACTGAATGAATTGATTAACAGATTTCAATATTGCTAACGTCAGTTGACTTGTCGGAACAAATATTTATTGTAAGGCACTGCCCACTGATTGTTGATTTCTTGCTCAACTTGAGGTCCATATTGTCTCATTTAGATCTTGCAGATGTGACCTCTATCTTCTGGCTTCCTCCTCCTATATTTTGAATTGTATCCATTCCCATCGTTCAAATTTAAATTTAGATCAAAGGGAAACAAAATTCACTTGAAAGATTGTGCCCATTGGAGACACAGTTTGATCAAAATGAAATATGCTTATCAAGTACCGTAGGAGATATTCTTTGTTCAAATTTAAATTTAATTTATATCAAAGGGAAAAATCAGTAGCGGGGGGTGGTTGTTCCCCACGGAACCCCGTTAGCTCATAATGAAAAATACTTATACAAGTACCCTGTGTAATGTAGTTTAAGAATATATATTGTTATGGGGATCTATCCTCAAAATCCTAGAAGGAGTTCGATAACAAACAGACAAAGTTTATGTCTTTATATATATATATATATACATATATATATATACACGATGCGATGAGAACGAAAGTAATATATAATTTCCAACGTTCGCAGCGTTAATTCAAAAAAGAGTTCGATACATGTAGTAGAGCGATAATTATTTATTTATTATAATTTTTCATATAAACAAAACCATTTTACTCACTACAAAGATGCAACTTTGTTTCAGTGCATTTCAACTGCACATCGACGGGTGAGGGTTGAAAATGGTTATGAACGATCCTGCTTGTAGGCAAGCCGGACGTGAAATGTCACTTCCTTTTTTCCATTTGTTTGAGAAGAAACTTGATTCTTCTCAAAGAAATGGAAAAAAAAGGATTGTTCATAACCATTTTCGACCCTCACCCGTCGATGTACAGTTGAAATGCACTGAAACCAAGTTGCATCTTTGTAGTGAGTAAAATGGTTTTGTCTATATGATAAAATTATAATATATATATATATATATATATATATATATATATATATATATATATATATATATATATATATATATATATATATATATATATTGATGAATTGACGTTAGTATTTATATTATAAAATTCATAAATCATATTGTTATTAATAATGTTTCGGTAAAAAGGGTGAAAGAATGTATATTGCCATGAAAAAAGCCCTAAAATTTCGCGGAATATATTTATTAGCTATGTTTCGCGAATAACTGAATATCAATTACGCGGGGTACGACTATATATATATATATATATATATATATATATATATATATATATATATATATATATATATATATATATATGCATATGATGGTCAGCTGTGTAACAAAAAATATGCAAAATAAAGTATATTAAATAAATCCAAAATGAAAGAAACTTTTTAAGACATTTATGAATTAGACTTCAAATCGTTTCGGTTGTGCTGAACAAAAAATATCCAATATTTAGAGGTCGAATTTGATCTGGTACTGCTGGTACAGTGTAGCCTTATATAAAACCGAATGCTGTCCTCAATTATGTGAATACCAGGTCAAAATACACCGTAAGTGTAATCAGGCACATCCCCAGATTGTTTGAATGAGAATATGAAAATGCTTTAAGAGAAGAGGGTCATATTACCAAGTTGGTTTTCAAGCCTCATGCCCAGTCAAATCTCAAACCTAGAGGTAGCGATACGATCCGGTCCCTCCCTTTTAATCTGCAGTTTAAAAAAAGTGGAAAGATATTTTTAAGCAATTTGATAAGCATTCTCCTAAAAAAGTCCTTATTACCGATGGTGTTTAATAGAAATATTGTTAAACTGAGTTATGGTTTGATCAGTAACTTGGAAAATGTTCTTAAGAGCCACACTGTTAAAATCTCGGAGATGGAAAGAGGTGAAAGGTAAGAAAAGCAGAAATGCAACTTCAGAAATAAAAACGCTTGTCCATTGGATGGGGAGTTATGAACAGAAGGCATCATTTACACTGCTGAGGTCAGTGATAATAACAGTTTCAAGAAAATACACATTGAATGTACTGAGGGTCCTTTCAATAAGAGATGTTACAATCATGCTTCGTCTTTTAGGTTAAAGAGCCATAGACATGACACCAAGCCTTGTGTAATTTGCAACGTGGCAAAGAGAGTAAAACTGGCAGTATTCGTGGCAACTGTCGCCAGCTCTGCCAGGAGGAGGAATTGGTCAATTCCGAATATCCTGATAAAGGTGTTTTATTAAATAAGAGAACTGAGATTATGTCAGTTTGCAGCCATTTAAATAAATATTTTTAGTTACCTATGAACATGGATGAGCGAAATGAAAATAATTATTTTTTCTTTTCCACCCTATTTTCCTCATTTTTGTTCCTTTCTCACCTCTCCCCATCTTCATGCTTCCCCCTCTCACTTCCGCTGTTCTGGAATATTAGAGTAGTTTTCTTTGACTTGTACATCTTTCCACATGTCTGATGAGATCTTACAGTCAAAAATCCGGTGGCGTTAGCATTTAGCCATTTCTAAATACACTCACATACATACGTTGTGTGTGTGTTTGTGTGTGTGTGAGATGAAAATATTTCTAAATCATACAAAAGTGTTCAGTATCATGTATAGCGTGTATATAAATACAAAGTCGACAATGTCGTCAAATACCTTCAGGCTGTAGACTACTGCCGCTCGGTATTGAACTCGGTATCTACTTATAGACAGCAATAGAAAAATAATCATACATAGATATATAAAACCAGTAGATAAAACAAATACATGAGATTTATTATTTATGACAACATATTAAATACTAGCAAATTAGTTATTAAAATAACATTTTGCAAAATTTGAACCGTTTATATATGACCTATATGGTGTATGTGTCTACTTGTCCACTCGGAGATAATACAATATAAAACGCACAAAACTTGTTATAGCACAGACAATCTCACAGAGACTCACCTGCCACCTATCGAACCATACATTCATCAAATAACACATTAATAATAAACATAAGGATATTCGAATATTTATTCACACAGAATATCAATCATAAAATCAAATATTGAAACCGGACTTATGAACCTCGAAACAATACTATTGACAACAAAAGCCACCATAAATAAATATAAATAATTATAACGTAAAAGCCCACAATTGTACATAGAATAGTCTTTTAATAGCAACAAAACTTGACTGCTAAAAATGAATACAGATTAATACGGATTTTTAAATGCTTATAAATCGTCAAAATATGAAAAAAACAGTTCTTGTAAAAATTCATCATTCATCAATTTGGTTTGCTTAAGAAAAATAATGTGTAAAATGTTTAATGCATAAAAGAAAACAAATCAACTATAATTAAAACCATTAATAATCAAATAATGTCTTTCTTGCATCGCCTTTTATAGTTTACGATTCACAGCAGACCTCTTGTAACTGTATGTACGGATGGACGAAACAGATTTCATGATTTAAATTATCCAACTACATGTATTTATAAGTAATATACACAATAAGCGTTATAAAAATAACTTTCTGAAAATAAGTAAGGGAGGTAAAATATTACAAGGTATTCAATAGAGAAATATTTTTTAAATAATTTAATCAAAATATGAATAAGTCCTGAAATGCTAAAAACGATAATTATTTGATTTTTCCAAAATTCCAAAATTTAGTGTGTTCTGTACCGCAAACATACATTAAAATATGCCATACTAATTTAAGGTACAATGTTGGCACCAGAGAAACAAAATTTTAACTAACATTTCTATGGTTCTAAAATCGATTCAAAAATATTTTCCCTTAAAAAATATTTTATCTTTCCTCTTATTAAAACATTTTGTTCTTACTAAATGTTGAATAATTTTTATCTTGTACGTTAAGTTTTATTCAATCTTTGCCCATATATATATATATATATATATATATATATATATATATATATATATATATATATATATATATATATATATATATATATATATATATATAAAGGGAAGAGCTGATAGTAGTTCCAAAGAGAGAAAATTGTGTGTCTTAAAAAAAGAGTGAAACCGCAAACGTCCCTGTTTGCAGTGTCAACCTTTTTAAAAAATTATATTATGTTTTATTTTCCATACTTTTGCTACGCGGGTTTCCGGTCTCGCGACTTTCATCAGGCAAAGCGTGGATATTTCCACATACTATTAAAATAAATTCATTTATCTTATGTTTTTTTATGTTAAACATTCTCGATATTAGACATTCTCTTTTTGCGTGTTAGAAACCCAAATGTCTTCCTTGAACTGGCAGTGAAAATTTCTGCGTGAAGGATAATAAATCAAATTACAATATATATATATATATATATATATATATATATATATATATATATATATATATATATATATATTGTGCATCAATATATATATATTGTGCATATATATACACATATATATGTATGTATATATATGAACAATATATATATATATATATATATATATATATATATATATATATATATATATATATATGCGCACAATCGGATGTCTAGCCGTACTGATGAGCTGTGATATATGCGAAACAGGCTTGTATGTGGATGATGATTTATGCTCTCGTTAACCGATCGAGCACTCTGGAGAAAGGGTAATTCGTAAACAGTGGCTGCTGATGCTATTAACGCATCGATCGTCAATTATGAATTGAACCCCCTTAGCGACTGGCATGTATACATTTCGTATATCAAACGTTAAAATTTCCCTTCCCTATCGTGCGCCGATAGCTTAGGGGTATGTTCTCTGACTGATGCCAAATCGGTCAAGTTTCGATCCCGGCTTGAAGCAATCGCAATGATGATCTGTCCTATCGCGAAACAGGCCTGCATGTGGATGACGGTACATATACATATACATGTGCGCGTGCGCGTGCGCGAGTGTTTTAAAGCGTAATATTATTGGTTGATATGATAAAAACAAATATTCAAACACATAAATTGTATATAGTAAAGTTGCAACATTTACTAATTCGATGGTAGACAGTACCTGAGTTAAAATTCAGAGTGACCCTCATACCTGGACAAAGTTGCTGAATCAATCCTGTCCAGATCAATAATTCAATCAGCTGCATAGTGTGTTCTAATTAAAGACACGAAAGGAAAAATATTTAATGTTCACTAGTGACGTTAATTTAATACATTTTCCTGTACCATTCATTTCGTCGATATGCGAGTTGAAAATTTCCAGGGTTAAGTCATAATATCGAACCAAAATAAATATCCGAATATTGTTCTACTTCCCATATTTAAAATTGCAAATATGTGGAGAAGACACGCTTTTGAGACTCAATTTAATTAGCGACGTACATAACACCACTTACTATCGAATTAAGAAAACTTTACCGATCGCCTTTTGGTAATTTTATTTCTTTTTTTAATTTAATTTTTTTCTTTTTTCGATATTTTTTCTTATTCGACAGCGAAGTTCATAGAAAATTCGTTGATTTGATTTAAAAACCAATCCATAAAATGTACGCCCTCGTGTTCAGACATACGTTCTAATTGAATTTAAGATAGTAGCTTTTAAGCAACCTATGTTCCGTTTTAAACATCGAAGCTATTTTCGTGACACGGCACGTTTTTGTCTCGATATATTGAAATGTCATGGGAACTGCATACTGGCGTAGGAATTTAGCTTCGACATTGTTATGCTTCTTTGACTATTATCATTAACATTTTGCGATTTCATTGCAGTAAATTCCTCAGTAACTTGGAAACTAGGCTAGAAAATCAAACAATACAAAAAACATTTAAATACACGGACAGAAGATATACTTGGTAGAACAGCCATTCTCTGTGTCGCTCCAGAGGTTTTTTCCCGCCTGAGTCCATAATTCACGTCTACAAATCTACCATTCATCCCTGCATTCAATATTGTTACCTTATATGGTCTGGTGCCCCTGCTGTTCATATTGAAGTTCTCGACAAAATCCAAAGACGGGTATACAATATGATAGGTCCTGACCTGGCATCTCGACTCCAGTGACTTTCTAACAGACTTGATGTGGCTCCCCACTATCTTTTCTACAAATAATTTCATGGTAATTGCTCAGGCAAGTTTTTTCACTGGTTCCCCAGACTGCATGAATTTAAGCATGCTACTAGGTTAGCATCTCGGCCCCCACTCTTTCACTGTCGAAACAATTAAATGTAACCTCCACTTCCACTCCAAAAGCTTCTTCCCTCGCACTTCACGACAATGGAACTCCCTTCCACTTACTTGCTTCCCTGATAACAATAATCTTCAAATATTCAAATGTAATGTCAATCGACATCTTCTGATGCCTTGATCTTGATTCCTATCCTTCTCTTTATCCTTTCCTCAAACGCAGTTTTTTACTCTTACTTTTACTCTCTATAACCCATTACGTGCTAGTGGCACTCCTGCCTTGCTTTCGAGGAAATGCTTAAAAAAAATTCCGAGATGTGGTTTTGTAACTATTTACATTGTTTTGAACCGAACCTCGACTAATCAACCTGTATTATGGCGTTTCAGAAGAATGAACGTTACTGTGCAATCTTTTTTTAAATATTCATTTCCCGAAGTGGCTGACATATTAATGAAAATGGAACAGATTCTCAGTGACTTTACTGAATGACCCATGAATGCGAAGGTTATATGACATCATATTTCAGGAGATAAACATGGAAATAACATCTACACTAACGTCATCAAAACAATCTTCAGAACTGCCAACATATATATTGACTTTTCTATTGATTTCTCTAGGTTCGCTACGACATTCAAATACATATCACCTGAAGAAGGTTGGAATGTAGAACGACCGAAACGTCGATAAAGATGACGACATCAGTCTAAATAATGCAAATAAGTTAGTAACATATTATTTCTATTAGGCTATGTTGGGTAATTGATTGACAAGATGGAACATATACTTTAAACGTGTCTCGTCTTTCAAAAGATTATTTTTAGATTCACTGATAATGAATTATTTAATTATAACTGATACTTGTCTATCTTTATCGTTCTTTCCTACATATATAAGATTCCATCAATAAATATGAATTATTTATTTTGATATAGTCCTTTTTGAGGAGGGAAACGATTTGCACAGGTTTTTGCCATTTAAATACGAATCTTCAAGATTGATATTGAGAATTTTTATATATATATATATATATATATATATATATATCATAGTCTTCTATATTAATATTTGAATTTACAAGGCCTTACGAATGTAGAAACTCATATCATTTTCAACATAATTTCTCTTAAGAGAAATAAAAAAGAATTCAGGGAATTTAAACTGATATTGATTTATGACAAGTGTGTTAGATTGTATTGATATTTTTATTGATTCTTTTTTTACGGCTTAGTAACCATTCGAAAATGATTTTTCAGAGATTTTTTACTGTTCCCGACTGGTAGTTACGAGCCCTATCTCTTGTGTAGCGTCTTAAGAGGTTGCTCTGATCCACAGTTGCCTAATATCGGGGTACTTGAATCGCCACGTCGAACAGAGAAAGGTGTCCCCGAGGCCACACTATGTTGCAGTTTGCACTATTAGATGACCGACCGGTGCTAATACTGTAAGCATTTGCATCCATTTATCATGTGATAACAAACAACAATAGGTATAAACTTAAGTCAGATCAATATAAAACACCTTAACCTTTCATTCTCCAAAATCTGTGGTATTCGTAACAAATTCTTCAGTGTGGAATCGTTTCCCTTCAAAAAGTCTCTAGCCATACTATCTCTCCGCGAAATTAATCTTAACTCTTCAAACTCCTCCAGTTGATTCCTGGTCAGCTTCTTCTCTTCAGAAACGATTCTAATGTCCACATGCATGGCCTAGGAGTTTATATCCTTGAACATATCCCGTTAGCTAGAAAACTATCTTTTGAATCACCGGACCCTTCTTACATGTGCACCACTCTCTACTTAACTCAGTCAGCTCTCTCTTCTTTCTCCACTGTTGTCCTTCCTCGCCAGACTGTTGCGTAGTACATAGTATTTCCGATAATATAGACAAGGTCATCTTCCTACACCCGTTTGCAAACATATTCGTGTTCGGTGACTTTAATATCAACCATACCAGGTGGTTTTAACACTCTCTCAATGAATCCAAACCCCTAACTTCTCAATTATTCAATCTCAATCAGAAATGGGTGAATTCCCAAGCGCTTCGCCAGTAACCCTGACGGAAGCGTTTCTCTTCACGATCTCTTTTTTACCTCTATCGCTAAAACTTGTAGTACTACGCAGTTCTGCCTTCTTAGCAACTTTGTCCATTCTGTAGTATCTGTAAACTTCTCCTTCCGTTCCCACACCAGCCATGAACCTCCTAGCGAAAGAATATCTTTCACTTATCAACGAGAAAATTGGGAATTGCTCCGTGATTTCTGTCGTCATGTCCTTTGGAATGAAGTGTATAATAGTTCTGTTCAAATGTACGCTGGCATCGATGTTTTCATTCAAGCAAGAAATACCAAGTAAAATCTTGGTTCTTATCTGCATCCTCGGCAGCGATAGACCACAGGAATCACGTTTTCCGGCTGTACCAGGGCAACACGTCTTATTTGTCTCTGCTCATAATGAGTGCGAGCGTTTCCTCAAACAGGTGAAGATACTGTTTGCGGATAAAATGAAACAACGTATAGAATCTCGCATGTTCGGTTCTAGATATTAATGTCGGCTCTGCTAGAGGGTGCTGAAGAACAGGAAATTCTCAATACCTCCTCTATTCAATCAATTCGTACTGCTGACATCTACAGCAGATAAGGTTGAATGCTTTGCTCGGAAATTCTCTTCCAATTAAATACTCGACTCCTTTGGAGTACAACACCTTTTTCCCCCACAAAAACGTACGCTCTGGTGAGTGATATGGGCATAACTCCATTCACAGGCCACGGACATCATTTCTAAATTACACACCAATAGGTCAAGCACTGGTGACGGGATACCAGCCGTAGTCCTAAAGGAATATACTACCGAGCTGACACCAGTTGTCTCCAAACACTACAACTGTTGCCTGGCTGCTTCTTGCTTTACATCTTTTTGAATGTCCTCCTCTGTAGCTCTATTTTAAAACACTCTGAACAACTTTCTGATTCCTCTATCGGCTTAGTAGTCTCCTCTCGCATTTTCCCAATGTATTCGAGGCTTACTCGACGTTGAAGTTGTTAAGCAACTTGCCCCTAAACACCTATTCTCTGACAAAAAAATATGGATTCCGTTTGCGCGGTCTTCTGCTGACGTACCTACGGCCATCAATTAATATGTATACCATGCTATTGGTAATAACAGTGAAGCTCTAGTTGTGGCTCCAGATACCTCAAATCGTTAAATGAAGGTAATTCAGAGTAGGCTCGCTTCCAGATCATTTCGCACAAACACGGGTGTCCCCCGAGGCTCTATGCTGAGGCTTACGCTATTTCTGGTTTTCTTCAATCATCTTCCTGGTGTCATCAGTTCGCAAGTAAGCATATATGCAGATAACGCAACAATTTACTCCTGTCTCAATAGAAAATTCGCAGAGCTGACAATGTTAAACTGACCGCTGCTCTTGAAAAGAGCTCTGGTCAGTGGTTATATTTGGTAGGAAATGACTTGTCAATTTTAAGATACTATAAATATATTGCTGTCATTTATCCACAACAGAGAAACTTCCCTACACGCCATCATCAGGCCTAATGTGCTCGAATCCTGGAGAGCGACTCATGCACCTGCTTGGCCACAGGTTTTCGATTGACTTGAAGTGGAAGAACAACATTGAATCAATAGGCGCATCTACTGCAAAGAAATATGGTTCGATTTGTCGTGTCAGGAATTGATTTCTTGTCAGAATCCATCTTGCACATTTGCAAGTCTACCGTTCAGCCATGCTTTGTGTGCTGCTGCCATATTTGCTTTGGTTCTCTTGCTAATCATCTCGAAGTTCTTGGCAAAATCGAAAGACGGATCAGCAATGTAATCGATCCTTACTTGGCATCGGGATTTCAGTCATTTTTTCAAATATATTCATGGCGACTTCACTGACAAGCTTTTATCCCCGGTACTCCAACAACAGGAATTTAATCATGCTACTAGATTGACACCTATTTCCCACCCTTTTGCTGTTGAAATAGTTAATATAACCGACACTGCAATTGTTTCTTTTCTCGCACTTCTCAACAGCGGAAGTCCCTTCCTTTTAAATGTTTCCCTGGAAACAAAAATCTTCAAAAATTTAAATGCAACGTCAACGTCTGTTGGCTTCTACAGCGTTCATCGTTTATCCTTTGTTCAACCTGGCCCCCTATACTCAGTCTGTACACGCCTCTACACCCGGGCGTACTAGTGGCATTCCCGACTTGACTTTAATGAAATGATAAATATAATGTGTTTACTAAAAACTTACTTAGGCCGAAATTTAACACCGGTCGTCGATAATCGTTAGTCTACCTGCACATATCTATAATAGCCTATACTCGCCTTAAAAAGCATTAAAAAAATGTTATGTCTTAAAAGTTACTATTCGAAAGCAACATTAAAATATTATTTAAGAAAGAGAAGTTTTTTTTCTAAAATTATTATATATATACCTTTTAGAATATTAATTTACACACACTCACGCGTATAACCATATGAACAGGCACTATATATATATATATATATATATATATATATATATATATATATATATATATATATATATATATATATATATTAATTAATTAAATTTAGTCAATAAATGTGGAATGAATACTATGAAGTGAATGCTCTGTTTGCTAGCTGTATGCTTTAAAATTTAAAGTTATATGTTAATTAAAGTTATGTTTTAAAAACAAATAAAAATCTCAAGTAACAACTACATTGTTTTTTCCAATTTTCAGGCAGACTAAGCGTTCATCTTATTTATGAAATGGATATTTTTAAGAACTAATTAAATTTATTAAATAAAAAATGTTTATAAATATTTTTAAATTATATGAAAAATAATAAAAATACCCCCAAATTTGAAAGATTATTTTTTATTTATGCATTGCAATATATAAGGTAATCAAGAAAGATCTTGCATTTTTTAAAGTCGAGTGGAAAAGGTATACGCATATACCCAAATATGTCAAAAGCAGGGAAACTTATGTAGGAATATCTGTTTTTCTTGAACAATGCAGTTGCGTTACGAACACACAAAAAAGTCTTAGCTCGAACGGCGGCGAAGAAACATGCCGGTGTCGAATCAGCTCGTCCGGCCATATCTGCTTCATGACTAATGCAGGCTTGTTCGCTGCTGCATCAAGTCGAAAAATATGTCAATTAATAGGGAATAATGTGGTAAGTGAATACACCGCCAGATAATGGTGACAAAAATTTAGGTCGGGCGATTTTTCCCTTTGGGAAGAAACCTGCAGTGGCTGGACACATTTCCTGGGAGAAGAAGACCTGAAGGCGGCCATAGATGGAGTCAGCAGCTAAATCTGCGTTGAGCTTGCCGAACGTTTCCAGGTTTCTGATGAATAGTGAGAATTTGCCTGCACTGCATAAAGAGGTGTACGAATTTAGCAAGTGATTACCCCACATAGATTCGGATGCCAACAAAAAAATCTCATGTTTCTCGTTGCCTTCTAGGAACCGCAACCTTCCCATATTTGGTCGAGTTCTCACGAGTGACGAAAAGCGGGTCCTCTAAATCATTCAAAAGTGTACCAGAGAACCCTGTGCATCAAGACCACCTGTACACCCAAGGAAGATCATGGTCTGTATCTGGTGGATTAGGCGAGAAATTGCGAACTATGAGCTGCTAGTGATGGGCCTAACGGTCACATTGACAAAAGAATTGATGAGATTATTTTGAGGACTAACGGAATGTAGCATTTACTGTACAGTTCTTTTTTTCTAATAAATAAAAAAAAGCTTTTACTATCCAGTAGCTTAGTTCTTAGGACCGAACTGTCAAAACAAACAATTTGATTATATTGGTGATAGGTTGTGCATAAATATCAACACTCAGGTCAGCAGACAGTGTGAGACCAAGCAGTCGCTAAGAGGTACTCTCGTGGAGTTAAGCATTCTAATGGGATGCAGGGAGGTTTCACTGTGATGGGTAACAGAGAGAGGTTTTGTTTTTGAGGCATTAAAGTTAACCAGCAAATTATATTTTACGCTATCTTTTAACGTTTATAGACATTTATGTATATTTTTCATGACACACTTACAATATTCGCGGTTTTTCACTTTTCTAGGGTGCCCTGAACGTAATCCCCGCGAATACTGGTGGAGAATTATATATATACCCTTCACGCAAGCCACCAGTCCGCCAATGGATGACCTGCCACTATCGTTTACCGCTGGTGGCCCTCTGTCGGATCGTTGGCGTTTTCTACCTCGCAATGTTACCACTGGCGGATCGGTAGAGTCACACCAGTTGCCAGCTGGTGGCCGCCACTAGCAGACCGCTGATTTTGCCATCGGCAGTCCGCCAGCGGGCGATGAGAACATCATCACTTGATAAGACACTGGAAGTGTCGAATCGAAATGGCTATTTTTGTAGTGATTTTATAATATATTTATGTTATAATATTTAAATAAATGATAATATATATATATATATATATATATATATATATATATATATATTTTATATGTCCGAAATATCATGTTCTCTTTCTCTCTCTCTCTCTATCTATCTATCAATCTCTCTCCATTCCTCTCCAATCTCTCTTTTAACCTATCTATATTTCCCTCTCGCTCTATTTCACTATTTTCTCCCTCTCTTTCCCTTTATCTATCTTTATTTCTCCTTCTATTATCTCTCTCTCTTTCTCTCTCTCTCTCTCTCTCTCTCACTATATATATATATATATATATATATATATATATATATATATATATATATATATACATATATATATATATATATATATATATATATATATATATATATATATATATATATATATATATATATATTGATTATTAAATATACGAGTATTTACGTTTTAGGCGGGCGACTATAGTTTGGATGGGTGGTGTTCTCAATTCGTCAGGCATGTGGTCTATGTTGCCGGAAGTAAACAAATGGCTCATAGGAGTTTCGATGCTACGTAGGAGTGTGGTAAACGTGATGCTGTTGGTTTAAATATCTTAGAAAAAATTAGCGCAATATGAGGAGGGTAAAAAATTTGAGTGAAAGAAAAAGTTAATTACTAATTTAAAATTGGAAATAAAAGATGCGGTGTTCTCGTGGTCAGTAAACAGTTATGAGGTAAAGGGAGGTAAAAAATTACTTGGGATAAAAAAAGAAAAAAAACTTGTGGCAATAGAGGTGGCCGTGGTTAGGGGAGCCTAAACAAGTAGCTCATGGGAGTATCACTGCAACGTAGCGTAAGAAATAAAGTTGCATGGGGTGGGGTGTTATGTGAGATGCTGCTGACTTACATTTTTCAGAAAAAAAAATAGCCGAATCTGAAGACACACACACACACGCGCGTGCGCACGCACACACACACACACACACACATACATATATATATATATATATATATATATATATATATATATATATATATATATATATATATATATATATATATATATATTAATGCATGTTTCATTAAATAACATAGACAAGTTTTGTCTATTTATTTTAAGTAAGTTCCTTTCATATTGTCTGATAAGCGTAATAACATTATCATTGAAAGTCGAAAGGAAATCACCATATTGATACATGTTTAAACCCAGTCGAAACTTTCGGCTTACATACAGTTGCGGCCAAAATGTTCAGAACGGCATTGTTTTCGTCAGAAAAATAGGTATACGTTTGTATAATTGTTGTTTTATATTCTATAATTTTCACAGACAATAAATACCATATTAATCATGTCTGAGATTTTGGTGTAATTTGAGAGGATAATACGAATGTTATGGATGATTTAGTGATTTACTGTAAAACTCATGGCGGCCAAAATGATCAGAACGGTTGAAAAAATAACAAAATAATAAAAAATGACAGAGAATACTGGAATTATTTAATATTTAGTGTGAAGCTCTTTAGCTTCAATCACACTTTGACTGGATGAGGAAATTAAATTTTCAACTTCTTGCTGGGTGATCTTATTCCCTTCTTCCTGAAGGGCATTCCATAATTGCTCGGTTGTTTTAGGATTTCTGGAATACGAACGTCCTCCTAGAATATCCCACACATTTTCAATAGGATTGAGATCTGGGCTTTGAGCAGGCCAATACATAACAATAACCTTTTCAGCCTTGAGGAAGTTCATGACCACCTTAGCCTTGTGACATGAATGTATGAATATGGCTGCTCGCTTAGTTGAATTTCTCAGCTCAGGCAAGACATGATCTTTTACAAGTTGTTTATAAACTCCTGCATTTACCTTTCCATGTAATCACGCCAAATGGCCCACAAATCTCCAGATATCATCCCGCAAACCATGACACTTCGTCCACCGAATTTAACACTAGTCTTAAGTCATTTAGGCGACAATGTTTCACCTACTTTTCGACAAACGTACCTTTTCCCATCTGAGCCAAATAACATAAACTTAGACTCATCACTGAAATGCACCGTTTGCCATTTTTCTTGAGACCACAATACATGTTCGGTTGCAAATCTAAGACGACACCTTTTACTTTTTGAGCTGATCAGTGGCTTCACTGCAGGTGCTCTTGTTTGTTGATAATGTTCAACTAAATGACGAGACACAGTTTTTCGAGATAAAGTTTTCTTCAGTTCAATGCTCATTTTCCGAGAAACAGCAGCAGCAGTTTTAAATCTGTCCTTTTTAACAAACTTTACCATAGAACGATCTTCTCTCTTGGTCGTTTTTCTTGGCCTATCTGTAGACTTTCCTGCTTGACAGGAAGCACAATCATCGTAGACCTTAAGAATACCGTGACCAACACTTTTTGACTTGTTAACAGTCTTTGCAATAGACCCAATACTTAAATTATCCTTCTTTCGAAGCTTAATAAACTGCTAACGAATTGGTAACGGAATAAGCAGCATCATATTATCAAAGTATACTGCAGATATTCTTACTAATGTTTAGTAAACGAACCGTCACGTAAACAAATTTAAAAAAAATAGAGTTCGCCGGTTAAATATACTAAAACACGGAGTAAAAGCAACCGTTCCTATCATTTTGGCCGCCATGGGTTTTGCAGTAAATCACTAAATCATCCATAACTTTTGGATTCTCCACTCAAATTACACCTAAATCTCAGACAATAACGACGAATATCGTATTTATTCTCTGTAAAATTTATAGAATATAAAACAACTTTGATAAAAAATTATACCTACTTTTCTGACGAAAACAATGCCGTTCTGAATATTTTGGCCGCAACTGTAAGTGATTATCTAAGATGACAATTACATTTCATTATATCAAACAACACACGAACGAAACAATAATGATAGTCTGTTTTTGTTGTATAAAATATTTCAAAGCAACGAGAAACTCGTGTATACAAGGCGCGGAAGCGAAAATCGCGTCGCAGCTATTGACGTCAGACATGACCACACGGGAGTGAAAACGAGAAGTATTAAGTATGGGAAGCCGTTGGTATAAAATTAAAATGAATAGACAAAACTTGTCTATATTATTTAATGAACCTGCATTAATGAAATATTGCTGTCTAAATATAGACAATATCTATCTATCTATCTATCTATCTATCTATCTATCTCTCTCTGTCTCTCTCTCTCTCTCTCTCTCTATATATATATATATATATATATATATATATATATATATATATATATATATATATATATATAAATATATATATTCAAACAGGTTTTGTTAAATAATTTAGTTTCCGTTGTGATCCTTTGAAATACATGGTGTAATATCTTGGTAGCCTTGGAAAACTGATTACGAAAAATACCAACATTTTATTTCATAAACGAAAATATTTAAATATTCCTGTTAATAAAAGTGCTCCGAAAAACATCCTTGATTTAAAGAGAATAAGCAAAGAATGGAGAAAAATATCAAATGAAACTTGCAAATCATTGCTCAAAAGCTACAGATAGTTTAGGATTCCTGTTGAATTGAGTAAGTGATATGCTACAAAGTATTAAATAGGTATTTTAATTTTACACGAATACTTTTCCTCCTCCAATTTCTTTAATTTCATGTAATTTCAGGTAATTTCATTAATATAACAATTTTTTCGGAATTCTTTTGTGCATATTACAACATTATGTCAAATGTTGTATGAATTATAAAATTCTTTTATGATGTTTAAACATCTTGACACAATTTGTCGTAAGAATCAGTGAAAAACCTATTGCGATAATCACCTGTTATTCAGCTGAAAAGAGAACAGGTTTAAATCGTTTTATGTCAGACCTACTATGTCTTCCTAAGTGAACAATGTTGAGAGGAAAAATGGTTCTGTAATGGTACCAACATTCATATTCTGGATCCATCTTCAATAATTCATTCAAGAACCATTAAGGGAACAGCGAATAATGTTTTAACAGAGAGGACAGTAGAGAAGAAATCTGGATCAGGTGGTTACACCACAAAGAGTGATCATCTTGTCAACTTAGAGCTAAATAAATCAATTAGATAAGTTCCAGCTCAATCCTAAAGATGTTTGGCACGTCAGGGAGGAATTACACTCATGACAGTCCAAAGAACAATGATTATAAGACTTGAAAATGAAAGCGTGCGATTCCAGCACAGAAAGTTAGAGAGGGCAAATATCATACTGACTAACTAGGGAAATGATCTTAGAATATATAGTCACCCACAGACAAACTGTTAAGCTGTATCACAGTTCCACAGTGAGGCTAGATGTCCGATTGCTTCAAGTCGGGATGGAAACACGACTGATTTGACTTTAGTCAGATAACTTACCTCTAGGCCAACGTCGCACTGAAGAAATGGGTGTAATTTTAATGTTTTTCTCTATTACATCAGTGGCTCGGAGAACTCAATTAATACTTGAAGAGTAATATATATATATATATATATATATATATATATATATATATATATATATATATATATATATATATATATATATATATATATATATATATATGAAAATTATTTAAAAAATTCATGAGCTTACCTATGATTTATTAATGATTAACATGTCATTTTCGCTTATGGTCGATTTCATTACGATTCTTCTGTATAGCTTGGAGAGTAATTATACATTCTTATTGCTCAAGGTAGAAGCCAATAGTTTTATAAAACCTGCGGAGAATTCTTGTTTGATATCTTTAATCATTTCTAAGATAGAACAATATCACAACTTAATATGACAATTGGAAGATTTTCTACTACACAATATACACGATTTTGCAGTTAGCCCCGGTATATACAGGGTGTAATGGGTAAATGTTTGCCCTTTCAATGTTTTTTTAAATTTTGCACGGGCGCCTTGTTTGCTTTTGATTTTGTCAACTGCCCAGTATAGGGGGGTCTGTTGGGCACAGTCAGTGATAGAAATGACACCATGATACACCCCCCGCCAGAAATTTGGAAACTGCATGCACTATAGCTTGGTATTCGTGCCGCAAGTTCCAATACGAACATTTCAGAGTGTTTGGGTGTCACTCTAAGGAGAGGGCAGAGGATTCGGCATTTGTCGAAGGAGTCTAATCGTGATTACGAATGTGTTTGCAGAGATTCCTAGTGATGGCAACGTTATGCCTCCATTCATCTCCCCAATGAGCTTAAGACTCAACACGCAGGCGATTTTTTTGTTCCCTCAAAGGAAAACGTTTTGAAGATGCGGAAGAGGTTAAGAAGAAAACGACGGACTCATTAAAAAAAAAACTTTGAACAGTGGGAAACACGTCTGGACCGGTGCATGGCTTCAAATGGAGAATACTTTGATGGTGATAAGAATATAAACATAGCAACAATATATGAATAAAATTATATGACACAATTCCGGTTACTTTTGGGTACCTCCTCATATATATATATATATATATATATATATATATATATATATATATATATATTCAAATAAATATATATTTATACATTCGAATAAGATGCTCGAAGTTGTCGATAAACTGTTCGAAGTTCATATTTTCTTAGTTGCGTTCAACTACTTTCGATTGTGGGAAAGGACTTCCACTTCACCGGTAGGGCCAGGAAACACTTCCGACTGTACTCACACAGTTTAGCCGGCAGTTCGATGAAGTTGGTCGGGGTTTGGCCGTTGCAGTGCACAAGAGAATTCTTGTAGCCATGTGTGACATTTGGATAGAAGACGTGGAGTAGGACGTGTATATATATATATATATATTAGTCGGAACAAAAATAACCAAACGCCACTACTGGTAATGGGTGAGATTAGAGTTTATGCATCAAATACGTGTTTCTTAATTTAACTTAGTACAGGCTTAGAGTGAATCTCTGAAAATCCAAAAAACATCTTCTCTCATGATTCTGCCATTTGCCTAACCTTAATTAAACTTCCCAAAGTCTAGAACAACATATCCGACTCGGAGTAGGTCGGAGATATCGATTTCCAGTCTTGTTATTTATAGTCACTTACACGCAAATATCCTTTGGAAAACGTATAAATATATCTCATACACCCAGCTATAGGTTAAATACCAATAAGTGTCAGGAGGAATTGCATCTAGAATATAATTGTTCATCTTTTGTTAATGGTAAAACCAAGGAATTATTCTTACTATCTAAAATAGGTTTCAATCAGTTATTGTACGAACACCGAATTTAAGCAAACGTCGAGCCTGCTCAACATCTACATCGGTGTCCACTTGGAAATGACAGGTGCTCTATGTTGTGATATGTGGTTAGTGTAATGAGTAAGGTCTTGGGATTGTCGAGATCGAATTTCCGTTGGGTTCGTTATATTTCCTTAACCGCCAATAGCGTTGATAAAAGTGTTAAACCAGCTCTTCTAAACTCAGCTGTGGTTTAATTAAGAATAATAATAATAATAATAATAATAATAATATATATATATATATATATATATATATATATATATATATATATATATATATATATATATATACGCAAATACAGACACAGACACACACACACATACACACATATATATGCACACAAACACAGACACACGGACACACACACACACACAAATATATATATATATATATATATATATATATATATTATATATATATATATATATATATATATATATATATATAAAATAATATAAGTAAATTTTAACGTCCACAACATTAATTCAGAAGAGGGGTCGATAGCGACAGTATAGCAATAATTATTTATTATATTTTATTATATATATATATATATATATATATATAAAATTTTATTATATATATATATATATATATATATATATATATATATATATATATATATATATATATATATATATATATATATATGACTGAAAGGCCTCAACATAACGAAAGACTCACAATTATAAGATAAATTATTCTGAAAGGAAACAATCCAAAAAAGGCGTTATCTTAACGTACATGTAAAATAATTAAAAAGTGAACAAAATATGTATGGGCGGAATAGAAAACTCTTCGTATCATTAAAGAACAAGAGGCTTTTTAAAATCAACAGTACAGAAACAATCACCTGAGTGATAACAAATATGGATTTATTCCCTGCTAGATCCATAGCTCATGTCTTAACTGCCATTACCTAATATAATTAGCGAAGCACTAGATAATAAATTCCTCACGATGACCATTGTCCTGGATATATTCAATGCTTTTGACAAGTTTGGGCATGGGGGGGATGCTACATAAACTCCCGTTATGGAATATTTGGAACGGATCTCTCAAATATCAATTCTCTGAAATTGTTGTTAATGACTAGGCATCGAATGCTCTTAAGATCAATGCCAGTCTAGAACAGGGTTCGCTTCTTGGCCCTACTCTCTATCTACTGTGTATTAATGATCCGCTTAAGAGCATACTCTTATAATTAGTATCTAAGCGGATGATAAAATAGTTTAGTGATGCCCCTAAAAGATTTTGGCTGACTAGAAGGTAGCAATTCCTTTCTCATCTTACCTAGTCCAGGTGGCACAAAGATATAGAGAGTAAAACTGAATATATCTAAATCCATCTAGTAAGATGCTACCACCACTGAGAAGACCCTGAACTTTAACCTATCACAATGGATAAATGTTCTCTCAAGGAGGAACCTTGTCTTGAATATCTATTGAGACTCAAGCTGTCCCTAAACGTCAAGAGGAAATCATATATCCGATCTAATGCAAAATACGCTGGAAAATTGTTAGTTCATTGTACAACTCAAGTAAGTATTGGACGCAGCCTACTGTATGATAACTTTACAAGAGCCAGATTAAGCCAATGAGTATTAATCCCCTAACAGAGTTGGGGCTGCGCAGAGTTCCAAAGCGTCTATGTAGACTTGTGTTTGATTATTTACCACCATTATTTCCCAGTCAAAACGTTGTGAGGCCTTCACTAATCTCTCGCTATTTCCATGGCATGTACAATGAATTTCTACATGTTTGCTGCTACCACCCTTGGCCTTTAATACTGGGCCCCGCCATGACTGGCACACAAGAGTGAATCATCCTCATCTCCCTGCGTATTCCAACATTAATAAGTAAGTTCAATTCGAACAGCATCTTGTCAAATACTGCTGCTTAGTGGAACAGTCTTCTGGCAGCAGGAATTACTGATCCCTATAATCTTGACCTATTCAATCTAGGGTCAAACACTATCATTCCTTACGCTCATAAAACACCATGCTGTAAATCTTTACAGTTAGTGGATCATGGTTCCTGTATTGGGTGAACATTATATATTAAAAGATATAAAATACATATTTTCCGGCGCGATATCGCTACATTTAACCAATTCGAATGAAAACAAAACAATTTAGTCTATTTCACTGACGGAACCCAGTCTTTGATAATGCTTCAGGCGATGGAAAATATTTCAAGAGAAAATATGAATTTGGAGAGTTTATTGGAAATTTTGGCCCTGAGTATATAAAATCGTATATAAAAATTGAATAAAGTTAAACAGTCTTTTACTTTTGTAATTAAATCACAGAGTTGTCAAAAAGTCCTCCAATCAAATTTTGCTAAATTTAACTGCCAACATTACATTAGATTTACAGTATTTTGCAATTATATATATATATATATATATATATATATATATATATATATATATATATATATATATATATATATATATATATATGTATAGAGAGAGAGAGAGAGAGAGAGAGAGAGAGAAAGAGAGAGATAATAGAAAGAGAAATAAAGATAGATAAAGGGAGAGAGAGGGAGAAAATAGTGAAATAGAGCGAGAGGGAAATATAGATAGGTTAAAAGAGAGATTGGAGAGAAATGGTGAGAGATTGATAGATAGATAGAGAGAGAGAGAGAGAAAGAGAACATGATATTTCGGACATATAAAAACAAAATCTTCGCATTTTTATTTCCATACAATCTCTATATTCTTTAGTTTTGAACCGTAAAAAGAACAGATTTTTATAAATAAATAATAATCTCATAAAATCGTGAAAATGACAAAAGTGTTTCGCGTGTGTGTTTGATATGTTTTTATCGTATTATCAACGCCCTAAATATATTTGAGATTGCAAGAATAATTCTTTTTTATTGGTTTTGGTGGAATATCAAACATTTACCATTTAAACCACAGCAATCAAATGATATGTATAGATATATTTTTTAGTTTATTTGAGCATAATGGGAATATAAGGATACCGATTGGAATTAGATCTCGGCCCTCCAATTTGCCATTAGAAGTTGCAATCGATTATACCACCCGCACACATGCATATTTCACAACAGTAGACGTAGTACCGATGGTTATCCGTCAAAGATATACAAAATTTACACGTTGGATGGCTAACGAGTCCTGCATTGAAGAGACATATATTATCACATTCCTCACCTGTAAAATGGGCAATTAAAGTAATAAATTAACTTTTCTTTGACGCATACCTCTCGATTGTCCAAATTATTGCATATCCTCAGCCGGTCTTAATGTTTGTCCGACACATTGCATATTCTCAGCAGGTCTTACTGTTTGTCAAACGCATCGCATATTCTCAGCACGTCTTAATGTTTGTACGAAACATTGCAGGTCTCAGCAGGTCTTACTGATTGTCCAACACATTACATATCCTCAGTAGGTCTTACTGATGTCTGACACATTGTAGATTCTCAGCAGATCTTTCTGATTGTCAAATGCTTTGCATATTCTCAGCAGGTCTTAGAGGGTTGTCGACACATTGTATATTCTCAGCAGGTCTAACTGATGTCCGACTCATTGCATATTCTCAGCAGGTCTTACTGTTCGTCCAACACATTGAATATTCTCAGCAGCTCTTACTGTTTTTGCGATATATTGCTTATTCTCAGCAGATGTTAGTCTTTGTGAGACACATTGCATATTCTCAGGGGCTGTTACGGTTGTCGGTCATATTGCATATTCTGAGCAGGTCTTAATGTTCGTCCAACACTTCGCATATTCTAAGAAGTTCTTACCATTCGTCCGACGCATTGCATATTCTCAACAGGTCTTACTGTTTGTCCGACACATTGAATATTCTCAGTAGGTTCTACTGTTTCTGCGACACATTACATATTCTCAGCAGGTCTTACTGTTTGTCAAATGCATCGCATATTCTCTGCAGGTCTTAATGTTTGTCCAAAACATTGAATATTCTCAGCAGGTCTTACTATTTGTCCGACACATTGCATATTCTCAACAGGTTTCACTCTTTGTCCGACTCATTGCATATTCTCAGCAGGTCTTATTTTTTCCGGAATTTCACGCTCTCCCTTATTTCTATACCTAACAACTGTTTCTTACTGAGGATCTTTTAGTTTTTAAGGGCAAAGATCCACTCAGTTTAGTATGATTTCTGTATTGTGTTGCATGATCATGAGAGAAGACATGAAGTACAGTTTATGAGTTTATGTAGGAAAGATAATGGTTTACCCGAGATTGACCCGGTTCTGCCGATAGTTTGTTTCATAAAGAAATAATTCTTGAGATAAGGAAGTATCACTTCTCAGTTGTTGGACTGATATGGTGATACAATATAGTCACTTTAAAAATCTAATTCACTTCTGTACAGGAAAAAATGGTAAAAAGATGACCATCGGAACGGAAGGAAACACGGAGCCATGGTGTAACTTCTTACTTACTAATGGAACACTAAAGGGTGGAGCATGATCCATTTCATGTACGTGATGTAGTGGTTTCCAACTATCAGGACTGGTTGAACCATGGAATGTAGCTCGTCAGAACTCTTGCTATGGAAATAGCGATAGAGTAATGAGGGACATTCGATGTTTCATCGGCCTGAAAAGAGGTTGTAGGCTAGAAAACCATTAATCACACATGGGACCGTGTAGCTGTTTGGAACTCTATCGTGACAGAATAATAATGTCTCAGCAGGTCCCCATCCGATATGGGAGCATTACTTCATTTCTTTCTGATATTCTACTTTTTAAATTATTGTATAGCAGGAGGCGTCAGATATCTTTAGTGCAGTGCAAGTATCGAACATTTCTCCGCTAACTTTAGTATTTGAATTCATATATTTCAGTCAACGTGATACTCTATTAAACTATCCTTGAAGTTATTCTTTGTTTATTCTTGGTTCGTTTGTCGTAGACCAAATTGCTGTAGAACATTTGCTTGACTGTTCTGCTGTTGTCCAACCGTGTATCCTCATCATCATGATTCTCCAGAATCTACTGTATTTTGGAACTCTTAATAAATTTTGTCTATTAGGAATATCACCTAAACACTGTTCCATCGTTTATTTATTCAAGCCTATCAAGTATGATATTTGCTGTTTTACTCTTTCCATCTTACCCAAAATATATCCTGGCAATATCAGATTTTCACCGGTCTATAAACATACATACACGTATAAACA
>OZ038505.1:87126699-87162061 GCA_964036315.1 Acanthosepion esculentum | reverse complement strand
GTGTGCGCGCGTGCGTGTTTAAAGTGATCGGTCCGCTTCATCACATTTTTTGTAACGCGGATTCCCTGTGTCTTTTCTATAAATATTTCCGTGTAGATTTTTCTGATGAACATTATGTTTATCGCATTAATTTAAGCGTAAAAGGAGACTGACAAAAAGCTCTCATTGTTTTAATTTTTTAAATAATTGTAACTCCTCCCCGAAGTTATAGATCAAACAATAAAATAAACCAGTTTTCAGTCTCATACGCCATCATTTTGTTCCTGTCTTGAAGGCAGAACACTGCAAACTGTTTTGTGTGTCATCACCATTCTTAGTTTGTGAATCATTTTTGCCATATTTCTCTTTGTTTTTCCTATTTTCATCGTGATATTATTGATAGCTTAGTATTATTTATATCCTGCTTTTTATATCACATGAGCATTAATTTTGATAATATTATCGATATTATGTAAAAGAAGACTAAGATACATGTGTTAGCACATAGTGGTGATGCGAAATTCATGTAAATCTGGTAAAGACATCGGAATCGTATAAATTATTTCTATCTATCTATCTATCTATCTATCTATCTATCTATCTATATATATATATATATATATATATATGATGAAAAATCAGCGTTCCTTTTTTGGGGAGCGCGTTTTTCACAGCATCACCCGCGTGACACCAACGTGGCGCCAACGTGACGCCAACCTGACCGATCCCCCCACAAAAAAGGAACGCTGACTTTACATTTTCAGTCGTTCTGTTTCTGATTAGTCTTTTGTCTATCCTCTTTCCATGTTGACTTAAATATCATCTAATCCTAAGTATGTTTCTAATAACCATGTCCTGAATATGGTCTACTAGACCGAAACGTCTGAAGTCGACAGTAAAACAACATTAAAACAGTAAACTTGCATATTCGGATTCTGTGTTGTCTTTTCCATATTTTTCATCATACCATCGGATCTACATCCCCATATTTTCTTACATATATATATATATATATATATATATATATAATGTATATTATAGTTTTATGGCTGGCAATATTTATGGTTAAAATGTTCATAAATTTATATATATACAAACATATATATATATATATATATATATATATATATATATATATATATATATATATATTTATAATGTAAATTATAGTTTTATGACAAAATATATTTATGGTTAAGATGTTTAGAATTTGGGATAGAATGAATGTAAATATAAAAATATGAAAAATGGGTTCCACAGTTAGAGGCAACAATGTTTCATGCTTCAACGAAATCTTCAGTTGTGTGTTGCATGTTGCACCGGAAATTTATATATTCTGGTCAGTTGTTACTGTTTAGTTTGTAATTTTTATATACATGCTTTCATATTCTTGTAGGTCATGAATAACCAAATCCCAACAATTACTCTGAACCGTGGCCCCCGTGGTAATACAATAAACCTAGATACTGATAATCCACCACTTATCACCATATGTAAGTACGCGAGTCAACACCCAACACACAAGGTCTGAAGATTGCGTCCCATTAAGAAACAACCTGTGATATCTGTTATGGGTGTGTTAAAAAATCTATTTGGAAATGCAGTACATAAAATGAATAGAAAGATAAACATGTGTACAAGAAAATACGATAGAAAGCCAATCAAAACATCTGCACTTCACGTCTATATTATTTATTTTTATGTTTGAATGACAATTGCACACGTTTTCTCCCCTGTTATAAAATTCCATACAAAATAAGCATTTCTTAGATCAGTTCGTCATTTCACAATTAATAGACACATTAACCACAAACCATATTGTGAGTCGTATATTTCACTTCTATACACATAAACACCGTTTGTTTTCAGAATATCTAACATGTATTATTCCTTTTATACGTTGGATTGATCTCGATTACACGTGAACAAATATACGTTTTCAATCATTTGCGACATGCAATCTTGACTTTCCTTTCCTCTTTTGTCTAACTTCGCCTTCTCGATCACCGCGAAACTCAACCTTTTTATGATATCTATACAAAGCCTGGCATTCTTATCCTCATCTCATTCATTTCATGGGTTCTTTCCCCGATCTTCAAGCGGCAGGTACACTCCTGGAAAGTGTTCCCTTTCGTGATCTTTATGACATGCTCTCGTTCAATAAGGCATTGAATAGAATCTCCTCTTAGATTTGCAGTCGAATGAAAGCCACAAAGGATTGGAAAAAAAACATCGCACCGAATCAACTTATTGACTGAACAAGTTAGTGGATATGGGGGCGGCCATATTCTTGCATTTCATTATACAGACAAGTGCAAAACATCTTAGAGGCTATTAGGCGTTAGTTAAAGAAACATATGGTGATAAAAAAATATTGAAATATATGTGAGTAACAATAACCTAGCTAACATTTTAAGAAGAGGTGAATGTATATAGAGTACATATAGTATGACGAAATAAGGGATGAGCCTGATATCTAGATACATGGTAACATAAGAAGAAGCTGAGTAGTTAGTGGAAAATATGTAGATACGAAATACATACATACATACATATATATATATATATATATATATATATATATATATATAGATACATTTTCAAACATACATATTTAACTAATATATATATATATATATATATATATATATATATATATATATATATATATATATATATATATTTCCAAACATATATATTTAAATAAAACAGACACCGAATGTCTGTTAATTGTGTTTGATCGGGAGCCGTTACTAAACTTCGTATAGTTCTTTAATTTCGGGAGAAAATAAAAATAAAATTTGTCTAACATTTGGATGTTTTTATTATGCTGGTCCTTGATCTAACCTTGCGGCTGGCATGCATCATCTTCAGAGTGGTTATATGGACATTTAAACATATATATTCACCATCAAGTAAGATATTCTGTTATGTTGACGGAGGAGATTCATGTGCGACGATAACGGTCGTGGAATAGCAGACGCAGGTCGTAAATTCGTGTTACGGTTCTATGACGTCGTACCAAGTGGGAGAACGAAGTATAAATAACAGAACCAAATGTCGAGATGCAATGTAATGTGTTGTGAATAGTTTGAAATGTAATTTCAAACTATTGATAATTGAGTGAGTCTTACTTTGTTTTAATGTAGTTGGCCTCCCATATCTGAAGGTTCTTTTTACTGTGTGTATGTGTGAGTATTATTGTGTTATCAACTAATATCTCTCAAATATTATGTTCATTTTTCTTCTAAGAGATGTTGTTTAATAGAAGTAAGATCAGAAAGGTGACAGTTTAATCTACGAGAGAGCGTGGTTGTAGTAAAACCAATATATGTAATGGGTTTATAATTAGTATCAGATTTATAATCTCTGAACGGGCATGGAAATTGGTACACTACCTGTTTTTTTTTGTTTTGTTTTTTGTATAGGATTTAGTTGTGTGGCTTTTTGGTTATTATAGACTATGAGGTAAATTGTTTTAATGTTTTTATAATATATATTGAGTTTTTTGTTATTAATGGTATTGAACAATTCTAGCTATAATCTTTTCGAATGTTGTTTCATCATGTTTGTAATAATTTTGCATTTCGTTAAAAAAGTTTAAGTTAATATTGTTATGTTTATTTTGACATATACTATTATTAATAATATTATAATTTTTTTACGTATTATTAAGTTTATTGATATACATTTTAATTTGTTGATCAATGTAGGAATTAGTGAATCCATTATTATCAAGTGTTTGTTTAATGTTATGGAATTCTTTACAGAATATGATTTTAGAAGAATATATTATTTGCCTGCGTTGGATTAGGTGTTTATAACATCCATCGTTGGAGGCATTCACTATTGTAATTAAGATTACACGAGTTAATGATAGTGGGTTTCCTCTATAGTGATGTAGTAGATTTTTGTCTGCCAGAATCAATAAATGCATCAAGGAATAAATTTGTATTATTAATATTAAGTTCTAGTATAAATTTGAGGACGGAGCCACTGTCAAATTTGTTTTTAAGTTGTGTAATTTGATCAATATTTTTAGCTCAAACGAATATGTCATCTATGTATCTTACATATATAAGGTGTTAATTAGTGTCATTAAGTATTTTATTTTCTAAATGTAGCATATAATAATAAGAAAAAAAGTGGGGATAACGGAGATCCCATCGCAATACCGTCTATTTGAGTATAAATGTTACCCAGGGGTTCATGAAAATGTACTAGAGTGGTACATACTAATAATATGTTTTTAAATATAGTGGGTTTAATATTGATTGGTCGGAGAGAAGTATAATTTATACATCACGAATAATGATGTCAATCGTTTCATGGAGGGGGACTTTAGTAAAACTTTTTTGTACATTCAAAGATGTAATTATTTATTTGTTTTGTTTTTCGGCATGAAGAATTTTTATAAATTCATTTCTGAAATTAATACAATATTTGCATTGAAGGTAGGGAGTAATTAATTTATTAGGGGTTTTTGAAAGTTTATATACTGATGTAAGAATTTGTGAAATGATAGGTCGAATGGGATGATCTATTTTATGGTCTTTTACATTTCCATAAAGGTAGCCAGGTTGATAGTCACCTATAATCATTTGAAGTTTATAAGATCCTGTTACATTATTGTTAGCAGTAATAATTTTATTGATATAGTTTGGAGGCTGTTGTTATATTTTAGTTGTGTTGGTCCTTTTATTAAAGGGGTGTTTATAATTCCAATCGGATTTTTATGATAACGGTGTTTAATAGATTCGGCTTTAAGTAATTCTTTTAAACCTACCTGTGTAGTAATATGGCTGTCTTGTCCCGACATAATTATTTGTTGGTTTAAAGATTTAGTTTAAAATATTTTTAAATATTAAATTAAGTTTCGATGCAACATGAATATTTGGTCCAACATTAAGGAATTCCATTTCATTTGAAGTAAGTTGGTAATCCGATAGTTTAATGCAATTGTCGTTGATATTTATTAAAAGTATTTTTCCATTATATAATTTGTTCAGTTTTTTATGGATAACTTGTTTATGGGACCCATTTTCCTTTTGTATTCCATTATATAATAAATCCAATATTTCCTTGAAATTTCTGTTGTGGTAGAAGATTGTAAGAATCATTTAATAGTTACACTTTCAGTGTTGAGCCGTTGTAATTCCTGTTTGTCTGTGATTACTTATCGTTTAATGTGGTTCCATTGAAATTTCTTGGTGTTGGGATCGTTTAATGCTGCGGCAATCATGTAACTGGAATTTAATATATTGGGGCAGCAAATCATTATTCTGACATATATTGTGAAATTTAACAAACAACGAGTATCTTTTATGTTTGATCATTTGTTCTGAACTTCGTATATTTCCTTTAATTTCGGAAGAAAATAAAGACAAAAATTTTCTATCATTTGGATATATTTTATTACGCTGCTTCTTGATCTAAGCTTTCGACTCACATGAGCAATCTTCAGAGTGGTCATATGGGAATCTAACCTTTACGACACGGCAGGCGAAGATTGTCGCCATAGAATTCTCTCCATTTGCTACTCTAGATTCAATCAGTCACCTGAGACTGTTGCTATGAGTAAACATTTGTCAAATGTTATTTCCGGTATTTTAAGCTGGAAATCGCCTACTACTTCTTTGGGACGAGGTTAAACCTCTGTTTTGCAATGCCATTTTTAATTCTAGATTTTACACGAGGTGTAACACTGCCAGAATCCACATTATTTTTCTGCCAAAATGGCTGCATCAAAATCCAACAAAGCCTTTATTCAATTTTAATGATTTTGAAGCCTTTACTCGAATGGATATTGACTGTGAAGAGAGAAATTAGTGTGGTAAAGTTTAAACAAATATATTCACCTTCAAAGATAATATCCTGTTATGTCGACATAAAAGATTGCTATGGGTCGATAACGGTCACTGAATAGCAGACGCAGCTCGAAAATCCACGATGTGCTTCTATGACGTCGTATATATATCGGTGGGGAGCTGGATTCTCCATTCGAGAACGCCGGATGAGAGTTCCGTAATTTTTTTTTTTTACTGAACAACTATCACAAATGAATTGCTTGAGAATGTTCGCTTGCATATGGCCTGGAATGCACAGTCTGACCATCATAGCGCCATATCCTTTAACTTGTACTAATGCACTATGTCCTATAGTCGAAGGCTTCGTTCAATAATTTTCTATCGTCTAGCTGCATTCAGTCCGTTCTCTCCTGTCAGAAATTAAGCCGCCTTTTGCCAACACCCTTCAAACTGGTTTGGATTCAATGTTTTCATTCACTCGTTGCCAGACAGGCCAATAGGGCTTAGACTGACCTGTTATTTATCCATAACTGAGTGTGCCGAAGAGATGGATTAATAACTTCCCCAAGCGTATTTGCGCGTATGTGAATGTAACAAACTGGAATTAGAACTCTTCTCTCCAATTTCGTATTCGGTGATGTTCAAAAAAGCCGCACTCCCAAGTCTACAGCACCTGGCTTTCCCAAGCGGTCGCTCATCAAGCTCCTGACCAGGCTTAATTATGCTTAAATTCGGACGAAACCCTGTGGTTCAACGTTGTATGGCCGTAAACACACACGCAGCAGACAGACATGCAGACTTATAATACGTAAGTGGATAATGGGTCTCTCATTACTTTCGCAAATATCTCAACTTTATTTATTGGTTCAATGTATATTTTTTCATCACCTGCTGCAATTTGGGTAAAATGGAATCAAAACGTAAGATGGAATGTTGAGCTCTCAATTCCGGCATATTAATAACCGTTGTTTCATTAGAAAGCGCCACATCAATAATCAACAATGAAATTTTGAAGCCCTCAACAGAAACCCATCAAGGAAAACTAGTATTTACTTAGCTCGGTTAGGTTCACTGCTGTTGTCTTAACCGGCATTACTCATACAAACACTGAGGCACAAGACAATAGATTAATTACAAGAACGATTTCATTAGTCATATCAAAGGCCTTTGATAAGATTTAGCATCGGTGATTTCTACACATACACACCAATTATGTAATCTAGGAAACGTTTTCTCAATCATCAATCCTTCCTAATAAGTAGGTCCATGAATCTCATTGTTAATCGCTAGTAATCTGGAGGTTGTTCCACAATAATTTTTTTCTCGATCTTACACTCTTTCTTCTTTATATTAACGATTTGAAAAATAATATTCTCAGATCTTGAGTAAATATCTATGTAGATGATACAACAATTTACATCCAAAATTTTTTGATGACCAGAGTTTGGCAGTGGATATCGAATTTGACCTAACCCTAGTGTCTCAATATGGGAATGGTCGGGTTATAAAATTCAATACATCCAAACAAACTTGTACCGTTCGACCATAACCGATCAAACCCTGAAATTTTACATATCGTGATGGATAATTGTTCCCAGATCTTATGCTAAACACATATATACGATTCATCGCGAAAGATGCTGGAGAAATATTCAAGTTCTTGTAAGACGCCAAAAGTATCTTATTTCTTCTGATATTCTCTAACTTTTCAGGAGACACATCAGACCCAAAATAAAGTATAGGTGCCATATTTGAACTGTGGCTACCCAATCCTCATTCAACTGCCTTGCTGTTGTTTAATATCATTTACGCGTCATTGTGTGCGCTAGATACTGTTCCATTCTACACCTTTTCAACAGATTAAACGTCTCAAGCGTATCATTAGTCTATCATCATTACCATGGCCTTTGTTGAACCTGTCCTGATCATCAATCCGAAGATACGCCATGCAACATACATTGAGAGGGATCTTTCTGTTTTCCCGTCGTATTGCAATGATAAGGAGTATCTTCAACTTCTTGCCAATAACTGATATTTTGTGTAACAGAGTCTCTAAGGGATGTCCACTCGATCGCTGCACTAGGAACCTCTTCATGTCTAGTGTTAGCCGTTAACTTTCCTGCATAAACTCATAAAATGAACTTATTCCTTTCTCTTCTTACACAATTACAACAACCTCATTAAGTTTTTGGAATCCGTCTACCCAGGGTTTTTTTTGCTGTATCTCAGTCGAGATTACGAACATGTAACAACTATACATGTCTTAAATGAAACATACAAAAGGTTTATCTGGCGCGAAAATAGAACCAGAACGTCAGCGTAAAAATATTTGGATCGATGTCTCAACCAGTCGCTCACAACACCTTTTGACTTCATCGTCACTTTTAAACTTCGTGCCGCTTGTGAACGCTTTCAAGGGACCAAACAGGTGAAAGTCTGAAGGAGCAAGGTCTGGGCTGTAAGGGGGATGAGGGAGCAGTTCCCAGCCCAGCTCGTTGATAGTCTGCACCGTTTGGGCTGCTGTGTGAGGCCTTGCGTTGACATGATGCAAGATGACTCCTTCTGACTGATGAGCCCTGCGTTTGTCCCAACAGATAAGCTCCAAGTCCTTGCAATGTCATCCACTGTCACCCTTCTGTCAGACTGAATGAGGTCGTTGACTGATTCGATTACCTCACGAGACCTCACTTCTGTAGGCCTCCCAGGCCTGTCTTCATCCTCAACACTGCTCCGTCCTTTTTTAAATAATTTAGCCCACTTGTAGACATTCTTTGGCTGAAACATGTGGCACCATACACAGTTGACATTCTCCTATGAATTTCAACTTGTTTGCACCCTTCAGCAACCAAAAACTTGATAACTGACCGCTGTTCAATCCTGGAGTATGCTTCTTGGTCGGCCATCTTTGTTAATCGCCAAAACTCTCAAAGATTTTTTTTAATCTGCAAAAGAAATTAAATCCATGTGAAAAAGAAGTAAAACAAAAAAATACAAAGAGTAAGCTTCTATCTGTATTAGAAGTCCTTATACCGAAAAATTCAACTTATTTATTGAATGACCCTCGTATAATGAGAATAAAATTTGTCTTGGAGTAAAATTTGATTTATCAAGACATAAAGTATTCTTAATGCGGTTGGATATGTGTGAACAGACTTACATTATGACGGCCAACGCCTAATCTGGTTGTAAGTTAGTAGACCAAGATTTATCGGCGGCTGCTGGTTAATTCCTTCTATTGTGTGCGTTCACAACGCCTTAGTTGGCGGTTGCTAAGTGGTGTGACTTTCACTGCGTGATTGTATGTGGGTGTGTATACGTCGATGTAGATAAAACTGGTCTTCAAAATTATTTTGAGACTCGAGAAGCAGTATGCTTCTATTTTTATATCTGTAAAGGGATTCAAAATATAATTTCAGATAGAGGTGTGAACTTTTTCAATACGTTTCAATACGTTTTCATTAGTTACAAAATAATTTCATACTATCAGGCAACAATCTTTTTCACGTATTTACGGTAGTGGTGAAAAGATTGTTAGTCTCTAAATAGTTCAAAAGTAACACGTGGTAAGTCTATAGTTACATCGGCTAAGTGTTCTGGCAGTATTTGCCTTTCTAAAATAATTTATCTAACATTCTGATGTGATTTTATTGGTTGAAAAATATATAGAGAGCTGAATTCCTGTAATGTAATCCTGTACCGTGACTGACATCTTGATCTTGCACTGGTTAAAAAATTAGTAAATAAAATGTAATAGTTGGTTTACAACTTTGATTCTACGGAGCTCGACTGTTTGGAATGAGACGCTCTTGAGTATTTTCATAGCTGGAGCGTAATAAGCAATTACTATTTGGACTTTCTTTCATCTTCATAGAATTGAATTTGCTCTATAAACGCTGCAATTACTCTGCAAGCTCTGAATTCGAAAATTCCAATTGAATTCAGTGGAATGTTTCAAAAGGTCTCATATTCATTACCCCTTACCTGTTTGGATAGAACCAGGGCCAATAGACGCCAATCGGCTGGAGACAGCCTGAGAGGAATTGAACGAGTACAAATATCTTACTATTCGTCCTCGTTCTGCCCAACAAACTAAAAGCATTTTTCCCTGCACTGTTTAGCCAATCAAATTTCAGTTAGACAAAACCTCACTGTTTAACCCGTCAGTGAACGCAGCTTCCTTGTGTGACCCCTATAGTACATAAACGGGTTTTAGGAGAGATGAAAACTGTAGGGAACAATTGATATTGAAAATCTAGTCAGTATTAAAT
The DNA here is from genome assembly GCA_964036315.1 of Acanthosepion esculentum. Taxonomy (NCBI): domain Eukaryota; kingdom Metazoa; phylum Mollusca; class Cephalopoda; order Sepiida; family Sepiidae; genus Acanthosepion; species Acanthosepion esculentum. The sequence continues at coordinate 87,152,007 of OZ038505.1, read as the reverse complement.
CAGAAAAATGAAATGAGTAAGTGAAGCAATACAATTTTATTTGCCATTTAAGCATTAATTAAAAATAAATTAATTATTTAAACAATAAATAAATAAAAGACAAACTTTACTTAAATTTCCAAAATAATTGTTAAAAAAACACCAGCATATTCAAGGAAAAGAATGAGCCTAAATAACCAAAAGGTTATGCTTGTGATACCGGAAATAGCATTGTTATATATATATATATATATATATATATATATATATATATATATATATATATATATAGAATGTCGATCACATACATACCTGTTTCACTGCATCACAGCTCATCAGTGCGGCTAGACATCCGCTTGGTTCAAGCCGGGATCGAAACCCGACCGGTTTGGCATCAGTCGGAGTTTCTACCCCTGAGCGCTCAGCATACAGCAGAGCTGAAGGGAAATTCTAGCCCATATTTTTTAAGAATGTAAACAAACGCCAGACAATTATAGTGCTCTATGTATAATTATTTATTATCGGAGATTAAATCAAACAAATGTTAGTACCGCTACACAATAGTCGTCTGGAGGTCGTGGTTGACGCCAATGGCGATTTTGTTGAATAAATTTAATGTTTATAATTTCAGGATATTTTGTGCAATTTTGGTGAATATATATGTCAGTGTTATTTTAGTTTTTGCTTAATTTAGACGACATTTTCCCATCGCACCCGGTATACCTACACACACACACACGGACGCGTGTGTGTTTGTGTGCTTGTGTTCAATTGTTTATAAACTTTCTTTAATTACATACCAGTAAAAATATATCCAAAGCTAATAGGATAGCTAACTTTCCTTATTATAAAAAAAGCTGAATTTTTATCCTCACACTCAAACATATATGCACGCATACACACGCCCAAACAAGTTTAGTTAAAAAAGAAATTACAAGATCTCTCTGTTAATTTTCTATTATTTTTCCAAATTTCGAATGTGTTGATTAGTGCGATCCAAGTTGTCAATAAGCTGTCCGTGTTTCATATTTTGTTATTTTTTTATCATGTAATTTCGACTTTCGCAGTCATTACCAATATTCTTTGTAGTGTCTGTGTGACAGAATTCTTTTAACTACATCTTGGATATCTTTGGGAAGCTGGACGTTTGAAATTCTCTAGCCTGATACCATTTCTGTAATTATTAACTGACCAGTAGTTGCTGCCGGCGACATGTACAAATCATGTTCGATAAGTAATGACTTCTATTATATAAACTCACCAGGTGCTGTTGCTAGCAGTATCACTTTACAGGTTCTCTCATCTTACCAATATAGCATGGTTTTTTTTGTTCACCTTGTTAAAGTTAGAAATTCAGTTTCAGTGTGGCAAAATGATGTCTGGCCTGAAATTTGCTAAACGGCAATAGTATGTTATGGAACATTTTTCCTTAAGGTAAAAATGCGTCTATCGATTTACAGAGGGTATGAGTATAATCAGGCATTGTGGAATGTAATTTTGTCGTGCCAGTCCCTTTTTTCGTGACTAACCGCTTTCCGTGCAGGTCATGGTGCCTCTTTTCTATTGCAGACCATAATTTGGTTATTATGCGGAAAATAGTTTTATTATTCTCCGTGTATATGTTGTAGTTTCCCTGGAAATTAATCGGTGCCAGTCTTTTATTGCGTCCTTTTGTTCTTGTTTGTGTGTGGAAAAGTTTTAAATGCAAAGTAATTGGAAAAAGACAAATGAGAAAATGCCTTTTCTAATCCACAAGCATATTCACGAACGTATACACTACATATTAAGCGAACAGTCGGCTTATGTATTAATATAAATTCTTTCCAAGTTTAGCGGATGGTCACGATAGTGAAAGCTATTCTCGTATTCAATTAGCTGCATTGAACGTTTAAACTGTTTAATTAAGATCCAATGATATCGTCTCTGTTTTTGTTTTTATTTCATTTTATCGTTGAATGTCATTATTTGTTTTGCTTTTTGCATGACAAATGATCGGAGCATACTTTGGATAACTGTGAATTAATTAAGAAGATAATCGTCAAAGTCTTTTCGTGCACATAGTGTAGGATGTCGGGGTGGCGATGAGAATTTTATGGATATAGAAAGATATAGAGAGACAGCAATAAGAGAAAAATCGTAAGAAGGAAATATATATAAAAAAGATTGCCAGTCCGTGTTGACGGTTAGCACGAACCTTTCGCTGATCTTTATTAGTAAGTTCGATCTTCGGTAGTTGGTTTATACTTACTGGCCTGTAATAAAGGAACAGAACCAAGAACTTATTCCGGGAATAAACCGCCCGAACACGGATGGAAACTGAATTCACTAAATGCAAAGATGTAGAAAGCGGTGTAAGACAAGGATGTTTTTTCTCGGTGGACAGATTCAACATACCAAAAGAGTCGATGCGACCAGGATTCATTACTGCAGCAGGATCAATTCTAAATAAGATAATAACGAAAGTCGTGGTTGAACGTATTCCTCTGTATGACGAGGGCTGATGCAAAGGTCTCGTGCACCTACCCAAATATATAATACGCCCCACCAGAAATTAACATATGCTTCCCACAATATTGCATTTCAATTATCATAAGGTAAAATGCATATAATATACACATTTTATTGTAACCTAATTATGTACAACAATGGATCATATACGATATAAGTAAATAGTTCCACTATAAAAATTGAAAATACTGTGTAACCCGGATATAAGATAGTTGTCGGGACCGGAGACGAAGTCTCTTATATCCGAGTTTCTCTTATATCCGGGTTTGTTCTATTATATATACATTAACACAGGCTCTAATTTGGGACCAGATAAAATATATCTTATATCAGGGTTTCTATTATATCCGGGTCTCTTATATCCGGGTTACACTGTAAATACAATGCATCAAAATACAAATTCGAGGCATGTCCTAATAGACCATGCCATCTTAATAAATCGACAATGTATTACGGGAATTCTTAGCATCTAATGCCGGTTTTTCTTGTTAAATAGTTGAATAAATTTAACACGTTCAGTGTTATGGATTAAAAATAGGGAAATTCTGCTTTGTTTTTTCAGGCATATCCTGTGCAATACAAGTTTAAGGATTTAGACGAAAAAAAAGAATCCAGAATGACGTCAAAACCTTCAAAAATGCTCAAGTTTAATATTAATACTTACATTAATATGTAATGTATATAAATGCAGGTAGGAAAAAGCAAATACTGTTATTGAGTGTCACAAAGCATTGACTGGGGACCCAAGTAAAGCTTGCCATCAAACCAGTCGCCTCTGTTCAGTGATAGTACGCATCGATCTTGTTTAAGACTAATAGATTCCTTATGTATGCGAATTTTTTTTTTTGGTCATAGATAATTTTCTAATTCTGAATGTTTCCCCAATACATGTTAGGGAACAATTGTGATAGTTTATTTTATATGTAACTGATTATATGTAATTTAATATTTTTATTTCACTATATGCATATGTTTATATGCCATATGTTCATTCTGTCAAAAACATGTCTTGATAATATTGGGTATGTGTATCAAATTCTAGATACATGGATAAAATAATGCATACATTCAGTTAAAAGTAAAAATAAAAACATCCGTGATAATGGCTAAACGAATAGCCGAAAAAGCAAAGACATAAAACATTCAGATAATTTATCCATACTTTATGTACATGAAAAATGAAATAGAAACTTAACAGCAGTACTTTGTCAGTCGTTTTTAATAAAAAGTGTATAAAAATGAATGCAGCCAAATTATATATATATATATGAGCCTAGAATATGAAAATTCAACAGAATGCACTGGACGGCTGCTACGTACTTTTTGGGGCTAATCATCAACACTCATCCCCTACCGAGAATCGAACGCAGGCCGTTGCGATACAATGCAAGCGTCATAACACTGAGCCAACGGGACTCCGTGACGTAGGGGAAACCAACTAGACTCAATATAGCGCAGCTACTACTAATTCCCGTTGTCATACTCATACAGGCATACATAACCCACTAGAACAGGCCCCAAGAGCAACTGCGAACGACAAATGAGGGGTCAGATTAATAAAGAGATGCTCGACTTCTATGGATTCACCTGTATCTCACAAGGTAATCAGATGTTTTGTGAACTTTTAAACAGATGAATTCAGCCATTTTCATCGATTATTTGAGGATCAACTGCCACAAGTTTCCGAAGGGGAGAGCAAGGCCTGCTTTTTTCACAGTGGCAGTTATGTCTATCATTGAAAGGGGTAGCATGCTGACATTTTCGTGGATAATTGCACACAGCTTGTACCAATGTTGAATTTGGCCACTCTCAAATCTTTGTATAGATGGGAAGCGTAGCAGGCTCCTTTTCCTTCGCTCTGACGCTTTGTTTCGTAGGAAGGAAAGAGGATGCTGAATCACGTCAGATTGCCTTTGAGTTTGTCTTTGTAAAGCAAGAGTGATCTTTCAACTGGCCTGACTGTTAGAAAATGACAAAAGAGAAATTATTTTAGAAGTCTGTTTTCGCTCATACGAGAAAGAGTTCCTTCCTACCTGAATTATAATTTCATTATGCTGGCTTCAATACTCGTCATGTTGCATTTAGTCAAATCTACACGGTTTCTAATACGATGCCATAGTTTTTGTTCTAGATGGTACGAAAGCAAAGCAGGAGGAAAGCAGCAAGTTGATTAACGCGTCGTCCAATATTCTACTACTGACTTAGATACATCTGTTTTCAAAATTAATGAGCGGGCATTCGAATGTCTGTCATAAAGATTACCGAAGGCAGAACGAGCGTTTCCAATTTTGCACACACTCTTTTGTTCATTTCATTGTCGTTGGATACAATGGGGTCAAGACTGATGAAAGAGGAAACGGTTTTGAAGACTTTTTCCTTATCATAAATAATAGTATCAAATGCTGGGGAACGTGTACAGATAGGTTGCTGGATATGTTCCAGTTTATATATATATGTCACATGTCCAATCTGTAATATATATTTATATATATATATATATATATATATATATATATATATATATATATATATATATATGCCGCATGTTCCATCTATCAAAATATTTCTTAGCTTTGTTAAATATAGATTCAAGACACGAAAGACTACCAAACAGCCCCAAAAGATAGCGGATTCCCAGCAACACTCACATACTCACCACAGAACACAAAAAAGGCCAACAGCAAAAGAAATATCATATGGTTCAACCCACCGTACAGAAAAAAACGTAAAAACAAAGATAGGAAAAATATTATAACACAGTAAAAATCAGCTACAGTTGCAGCGAGAACATGGCACAAATAATAAAAAACCACAACAGGAAAATTATTAACAAACCACACGAACAAATTAAACCCAAGTGCAACTGCAGAATAAAAAACGAGTGTCCCTTAAACGGTAATTGTTTACAAAACAACGTAATCTACCAAGCCACGATAAAATCAGCAGATAATGAAGAAAATTATACATAGGAGTAACCGAAGGACCCTGGAAACAAAGAAATTATGTACACAAAACATCTTTCACAAATAGTAAATATGCGAACAGCACAATGCTTTCTAAGTATATCTGGGAAATAAAAAAACAAAACGCACACCACACGAAAAATATCTTGGAAAATAAGGAAAGAATCATCAGCCTACAACAACCTATCAAAAACTTGCAAACTTTACTTGGAGGACAAAATAGCTATCATTACCTTCCCAGACCAAAATAAATTATTAAATAAAAGATCCGAGCAAATCTCAAAATGTAGACATGAAAACAATTTTTTACTACGTAACTTAAAATAGAAAAATAAATAAACAAAATGACAATAAAATAAGCAAAATAAATTAATCCACACAAATTAACAAACCACAACTGTTAGAATAGGCGAAAAGAAAATCAATAAAGTAAATAATGAACAAATTATCAAACTATTATGAACAAAAAATTAAACTATAAAAATCAAAACCAAAAATCGGACGGAAAATAGTTATAACTGTTATATAACGATAAAAAAATAATAAAAAATAATATACTGCGTTACTTAAAAATCGAAAACCAAAAAGAGAAAATATACAGTGTAACAAATAAATAAAAACAAGTATAATAAATTGATCTAAATACATCCAAATATATAAATAAACTAACAACCGATAACGATAAACTAGCCGTTTAGAAAAAAACAAATAAAGATAATCAACCAAAATAAATAAATTAAAAACTGTTCTCAACAAAATAATAGTCAGAACAAACCACAACATTCCAGCCCCAAATTCAACAAATAGCTTTAATCAATGACAAATAAACAAATATATAAGATAAAAAAACTAAAACTAAAAATAAATAAAAACAAGCAAAACAATTTGACACAAATAAATAAGCAAATAAACGACTTCCGGTAAATGACCGCCATAATAGACTACCAATAATAAGCTACATAAACAAATTTTTACTACGTTAATAAAAAACACCGATCAAAATAAAAAATAAATAAATAAATATATAAGATAAACAATAAAAATAAAATTAAAAAAAACAAAAAAAAACAAGCAAAATAATTTGACATAAATAAATAAACAAATAAGCGACTTCCGGTAAAAGTAACCGCCAAAATAGACTACCCACAATGCACCACTGACCCATATACATAAGTAGCCGAGAAAAATAACAGCACTAGTTGCCTGACGATAGCATTAGCATGAAACAGACTGTCGCCTCAAAAATGTTGACTTCTATGTTCACTTTTATATATATATATATATATATATATATATATATATATATATATATATATATATACATATATATGCACACCCTTGTGCAAATTAATTGAACCAAAACGAATAATTCCCTTATTATTTACTTTTTTCGGATTTTTCCAATGAAATATGACCCACTGCAGATGTTAGTACTTTGTGTGTCCATAACAGGAAGACGTATTTTGCAGATTGACCACAGATTCTCTATTTGATTTAAATCAGAAGAATCTTCGGACCAGTATATAATACTTTGATTTTCTCACTGTTTAGGCTCGCCAGTGTGTTCGTGCATCGTTACAATTTTCGTATGCTTCCCTGAAGTAACGACCATCGCTGTTAATGACTGTAGGACAACTAATCAACAGTCGAGACATTAGTGCCTGGGCGTGATAAAAATCTGATGCATTCACGGATGACGCAATATTTTTCAGTGCTAAAGAAATTTCATCATACAACCTGACAATAGATTCATATTATTGTACACCACTGCAAATGACCTAATCTGAAGGAACAAAGTAGAAATCGATTACATCTTTTCACTCTAGTGAGTCTAAATGAAGGGAAACTAAAGCGGTTATTTCAATTAATTTACACAAGTGTATATATATATATATATATATATATATATATATATATATATATGGGGAGGCTGTATATATCAAATGCTCCTTCAGGCAAAAGTCTGAAAATAGATTGCAGGCGTTGTGAAACACATGCTTTTGCATAGAATTTGAACACCTCTTTGTTTTGCTGAATCCTCATTTATCGCCCGCGACGACAGAGTTTATCATGTCATGCAAATGATATAAGAAAAATTGTTTTGTTTGTCGGAAATGCAATGAATTTGACGTCAAGTGAAAAATGTTTTAGTACTGAGACATTGTTACTACAACATAAAATACATGAAATGCGTTGTAAGGTCTAATAAAAAAAACAGTGTCATATTAGAGAAATATACAGGGTGTCCATAAAGTTCGTGCACTTTAAAGTTATAAATTTTTTAAAGTGCACATGAACTTTATGGACACCCAGTATTTTTCAATCTTTTGTACAGCAACTTCTTTCATTAAAGAACACTTTCTTTAAGTTTTGATAATTATTTATATAATACTTAACTTAAATTTTTAACTCTAAAAGATGCTGAAAACGTGTTTTATAAGCAAGCATTACATTTCTTGTGTCGACTTACGTCATTGTCACTGCATTTTAAATCTAAAAACACTTGTCACATTTTCCTATTAATTTTTACAATTAGTTATTTTCTGCAGAATAACGTCTGAAATATAATCTTTCTTTCATTTTTATTAGAACAATAATTTCTACTTTGGCCTCTGGGTGTAGTTTCGTATGCTGTTGCCATAGAAACCATCGTTTGATTTTGTTGAACATTGATTCGGAAAGCATTCTCACCAAAAAGAATCTCGGTTAAAAGGTTACAAGAATTTATGCTTAATCTGGTAAATATATATCTTTCAAGATTCTGCAAAAATGAGAAATCTACATTTCTTTTTTCAAAATAATATCTGAGAGACGTAAATTATAAAGCAGTTTTTGTTTCAAAGATTGCGCTAAGTATATGTTAAGCAACATTATTTATTGTTTTGTCTTTTTGAAGATAGTATAAAGACATCAACGAGAAAGCAAATAGAATTGTTTTCTGACGGGGTCTGGTGTGTTTCATTCACAATTAGCTTTCTTACAAGAAAAATAACTCGAAGACATTTTCCGTACAAAAACAAGAGACGCGATGTTGTAGATTTGGAAAAGCCTAACAAAATTATTTTAGCATCACTCAGATTAAATTGCTTTACCCAGAAGAATTATAAAAGCAACTACCAATGACATTTTACAAAAAATCAATATTCGATTAGCAAAAAATAAATTGATTAGATAACTTGACAGTGATATATTTATATTATCCCTGAACATTATCCGTGAAAATCAATCAAATTACTTATTTCTTAACAAAAATATAAAATACGCCTCAAGAAATACTCACAGACAATAAAATTAATGTTGAAGTCGGAAAAAGAAAATTACTGTAAGATTTTTAAAAAAATGAATTCATTGAACCACGTTCAAATTGCATCTTAAATTCTTTGCTTTCGCTTTGAGTGAATGTCCGTCTGAAAACATTTTCATAACAGGGCGAGACCCATAATTTTGATTCCTCTATCTACTTGGCAAATAGCCTAGGATAAAGAAAAGTAAAATTTTAGAAATGTGGAGAAGGTAATAGTAAATTGCTTTAATATAAGATCTCATAACTCCTATCGGGACTTGTGGTTAGTCATTTACAGTTTTATAGCCAAATTACAAGTTATGGTTTTCATCAGAAATAGTTTTAAATAATTGTATTTAACCCATACTTTTGTGTGTGATTGTATGTATATATTAAAAAAAAAAGTAAATTCAATAAATCATCCGAATTTTATGTATTTTCGGAATCGCACTGATTAGACATCTCAAAAATAGAAAGTATTCTGACTATCGTCATCATCCGACAATAAGGATGATGTGTCCATCTTTAATTTTGCGGATTTGAAACAACCAACAAAAAAGAAAAAGGCGAGAATTGTTTTAAAATATTAAAATATAAACTATTTTTATTTTTGTCTTTTTACAGCTACATTTTTCTTAGCGGGAATACGTTCTTAAGTCGTTGTTTGAAGTTGTTTGCTTAGATAGAAAGTACTGAGATTTCTTTGCCTGTATGTGTTGAAAAGAGAGCCTAGGTAGACAGTGATGAGGGAAGTAAAAATGTTACCTAGCTTGGTGAGGAAGAGTGTAAATGAAACGTAGCTTTGTGAGGAAGACGTATGGATTTCACGTAGCCAGTGGGTATGAGTTTAAGTTTCACGTAGCTTGATGAGGAAGAGCGTAAATGTCATGCAGCTTTGTGGGGGAAAGGGGTGAATGAGTAATGGAATTTTCTTTAAGTCGGCCCATCTTGTTGTCGCATGTATCTCCTTAATTATATACTTTCAAAAGGATTACGAAGTATGTTTTATTGTCGGCGGGAACACGCCCTGTTTGTTGCAAAATGTTAAATATTTATTTTCAAAGAATGAACATATTAACCGAAAGATGCGCGGTTCCTGCAACTCAGAAACAATTTTTGGCCATTAGCTTAATTCACTGTCTTGGTGTTGATTTTGATCTTCGCTTCACATTAATTGTTAAAGGTTAAAAGTAGTTTAATTATTCCGTATATGATTTTTCGTGTTACACTATGCTTATTGGGTAACTTCAGAAAAGAATAATAAATATACAGTTAGATCTTTATTCATTAACAGAAACGAAGATAATGTTAGTTTAACACAAACACGATTTGAAATTGTCCTATATACAAAATAGTTCTTAGTCATGATAATAATCTGACCAAAGTTTTTGAAATAACATGGTTTTCTTGAAGAGTATCTTAGCCTATTTAAATCGATTCTCAGACGGGAATTATTTAATTTCTGTGAGACAATTCCTTAACAATGTGCCTAAAGAGAGACACACTTCAACCCCCTATTATAGATTGGAAAACATACTTTATAGAATCTATTGTCCATTTTTCTATTAACAAATGATAGGCCATGTGCAATTGTGAGACTTCATATCGAATTATGATTTTCCTATAGTAACGGTACAGTTGTTTGTTTAAATCACTCAATAAATATCAACAAAGAAACCACACAACTTAATATTTGAGCACCACCAAAAATAGTTTACGTGTAATGAAAATATAGATTATTTTGACAGATAATATACGATCAGTTATTTCCTTGCCGACTAAAAAACATAGAGAATGAAGATATGCAATAAAAGGTTGTAGCATTCCCGTGTGACTCCAGGGCGAAAATAAAATAATTATGAATCGGTTAGGTGTGAAACATTCAGGGAAAATGAGAATGAAGGAAATAAACAAAGTCACTCGAACACTAGGAGCCTTAGCGAAATATTTTTGAAAAGATCAGGTTCAGAATTTTGTATTTAGATAAGATGGATTTTAGTTTATTTCATCCCTTTTGTGGTTAATTAATGGCAAATTTTTATAAGGTAACTAGCGAGGATTGAACTCACCAGTAAAAAATAAGGCCCACTAAAACGCATGTGGGTTCTCGGGAGTGAAGGAAGTTAAGATAAGATTACAGAGAATTCAGAGCAATATAAATATACAGGAGATAGAAATACCGTCTGCCGTTACGTTGACATTATTGAAGATCGCAGTTGACAGGAAAGCAAGACGCTGGAAGAGACTTCCACAGGCGAGGAGTGCGTGGGAAAAATATTTTGTTATAATTCTGCTTATTCCTCCATCAGTTTTTTTAGTTATCACGTACATACGTTACAACCTGTTAATACCTCATAAATAATGGACTATTTCGTTTTGATTCCCTAGTTAGATATATTGGACACGCTACTTGGTTTCACTACGAAAATGAATGAATGAAAGAAAGAAAAAGTATGAAAGAAAGCAAGAAAGGAAGATAGAATTCTTTAACGTCTGTTTTAACGAAATGAAAAATATAAATTTCAAATATTTTCATTTGCATCACCTTACTTCTAACAACAACGAGCAACATTTATTTACGATTGTTATTTTATTAAGGTTGTTAAGCTTAGATATTTAACGATGTGATGGAGAAAAATTACTACTGTAATTATATTTCTTTATTTTTCTGAGATGAGGTATTATGTATATTATTTACATTATTCGGACTATTGTCCTCATCTTTGTCGCCATACTTATTACAACGTTTCGGTCGTTGTACGCTCTGGCCTTCTTCAGGTGGTTGGAATGTCGAACTGAACCCTTTATTTTGCTCACTTGGATAGACTGTTCTAGTTCCACATGCCATGTTTAATGGATGTCAGTTATCAGTTATCTCCTATTATTTTTTCACTCTGAATGTTCTCCACTCTCTTAACCGGGTATTGAACTCACACTTCTTGAGGACATGGCACTGTGGATAAAGGCGTTGGTTAGATCCAGTGACAGGACCCAAAGAGTGTGAGTTCAAGGTTAAGGCAGAGGAGAACTTTGAGAGGGAAAATTAACGGGAGATAACTGATAACTGACATCCATTATACAGTGAGCGAAATAAAGGGTTCAGTTCGACATTCCAACCACCTGAAGAAGGCCGGGGCGTACAACGGCCGAAACGTTGTAATAAGTATGGCGACAAAGATGAGGACAATAGTCCGAATAACGTAAATAATGTAATTATATTGTCGTAGGACTCGTCATGATATCATTCAATCATTGGAATTTAAAATTCTTCTGAAAATTCAAATAGGAAATCAGTAGCAATTTCTCTTGTATTCCTAGTAAGAATAGAATTTACCTAAAAAGAGTAAAATGATGAGATGTTGCTGCCAATCTAGTACTGCCACCAATTCCTGAAGTCCGATACCAAAGGAATAAAATCGATTACGTCGCTACCTTCGCTGAATATTCCGCAGCACAATGGCGACCGAGAAATTCAAGGAGGAATTGAAGAGAATTGAAACATTTGTGTTGTTAACTACCTTGAACTCCGAGAAACTATTTAAGAAAGGTATATTTGATTTATCATGAATATAGATACTTTTGATTGAACGACTGAAACATTAAAAATATCTTACAATATTATATACTATATGAGAAAGATAAAAAAGATAGGCTTTGCAAAGAATTTGATATTATTTGATATGCAAATATTTGAGTAACGCAACAATATTGTCAAATGAAACTAAAAAGGCTTATCGTTTAGCAAAATAATATTTATTTGTGACAATTTCAAAGAGAAATCTAAATGTATGTGGATTTTATGAACGATTTCACACCGTTTCACTAGGCACACCGCCTGTTATCCGATAAGTAATTCTTCCTTCTTTGAAAATATTGTGCCTTGTTCAAATCTGCTTTGCATTTCGTGCATTTTTAGCGAATCGTCTTATAAATGCATTTAACATAGTTTTGTTCGAACAGACTCTAACGCACAAAACGTCTTTTCTTTTACTGTGAATGGCAAGCCTGAAAAGAAAAAAAAAACATTAAACATATATTATTCAGTTATCTTACACATGCTAAGATTTTAGAATATTTGGACAATAATTTCTCAAGATATGAGATTACGAAACATCCTGCATTTTTAATTAATAATGATATTCTCTCAAGAACATTTAAATTAGTTCTTGACCATTAATCATCCCATCGTACTGATTTTCAATGCAAAACTTTTTCAATTATCGAACATTGATAAAACAAAGTGTTCGTTAGCAATTTTCTTTCGATGCCTCCATAAATATTCAATATTCTAGTATGGCAAATAAGTAAATTTAAGGAAAAGATTTAACAATGTAACAATAAAACCAACGGAAAAAGCTAATATTTTCTCTACGTATTGGTGACCTCTATACTACTAATGAATTCTTTTATTGTGTACGTTTAATTACCGACAGGAAAACCTTGTATTTAATTAATTAATACTTATCAGGTGAACTAATTTGCAAATTCCCTATACTTTACACAGGTATATCAGTGAAAACTAACTCAGACCGACGACAAATCCTGTTTTCCGCAGTATCGATCTGTGTCTACATAAATTTCCACTCCACAAATGGCCAACGCAAAATGTATGGCCTTGGGGTTAAAAGAGTTTACAGCCGGACGTGGTTCCTGCAATAATGGCGAGATACTCAAGCATACAGACCATTTTCGAGACGGGAATATATTCACCGTGGTTTGCGACCGTGGCTGTCGCATATCAAATGCTGCATGAATTGTTTCTGCCTTTGGGAGAAACAGGAAATTTGTGTTTGATGCAGAAGAGGGACACTGGAATAAAACTGTCTATTTCACCTCTTCACCGTACGTGTACTACTTGTCCTCCACAATCACCATCTTTCTTTTGCTTTATCTTCGTTTTTTCTTTTCTTATTGATCTCTTTCGATATTTAAACATCTTTCTTTTGTTCAGTGATCATTTGTCCCTCTCTTTTTACTGAATATTTCTTTTTTTTCTAAATTTTCTTTTTTATCTAAATTTCCCCCCTGCCTCTACGTCATTTGGTTTTAATACGTCACTTTGTTTTCTGTGAATTACTTCTTTCTTGTCCGTTTTTGCTTTGTCATATTTTCTTTATTCTCCTTTCCTCCATCTTTGTTTCACGTTCTATTCCCAGCACATTTTTAGCAAATGTTGCTTTACTTTCAGTTACGCTTTCTTATATCTTTCCACATTCCAATATTCCCTTCTATCATTGCACATTTTACCTTCTTTTTCTTCCTTCAGAAGAACTATTTTATCTTCGTTATAATTTCTAAAAAGAAGAAAAAAAGAAACTCCAGTCTTCTTTTAATTAGATTTCATGTCTAATAACCTCATTCTTCTTTACGGTACCTTTTGCTGCCATTGAAAAAACCGGAATAAATACGACAGACACAAGGTGCCTCAAAGAAAGCATCATATTATATAAATGCACAACTATAGTAAAACAAAGACGCACACACACGATATATATATATATATATATATATATATATATATATATATATATATATATATATATATATATATATATATATGTATATATATATATATGTGTGTGTGTATGTGTGTGTGTGTGTGGATTTAATAGATCGGTTAATGAAATTCGAGGTTTACAAAACAAGGAAATGATAAAAAATGTTGTCAGTAAGATATATTTATTGTATATTAGTTGACCTTTGACATATCTGAATACGACGGGAAAGATTTTAATGTCGGAATTTTAAATCATAATCTATACTATATTTATGCGTAAATGTGCTCAATATCAGGAATAGCGCTTAAGTAAAAATAGGTGTGGCCACAGAAGTAAACTACGAGTAGTCACAGTCGTTTTCATTTCAGACATTCGGTGTTGAAATCAATAGTCGCTCTCATATATATATATATATCTATATCTATCTCTCCCTCTCTCTCTCTCTCTCTCTATATATATATATATATATATATATAAATATATATATATTTATATATATATAAATATACATATATATATACTTATATATATATATATTTCTTTTCTTCCTTTTGCTGTCTCTCACAATATATAAATATAAATATAAATTTATATATATATATATATATATATATATATATATATAGAGAGAGAGAGAGAGAGAGAGAGAGAGAGAGAAAGAGGAAGAAAAGCATTAGAGATAGATATTTATATAGGCATATAATTATCTTGCTAGCTAGATGCATTTATACATGTGTCTATATCGACATATATATATATATATATATATATATATATATATATATATATATATATATATATATATATATATATATATATACATATATAAATACATATATATATAGAAAAAGAGAGAGAAAGACTTAGAGAGATGTATGTAATTCGCTAGCTAGACAGAGAGATAGAGTATAGAATTTTATATGTGAATCAAATCGGAATCATCTGGAAATATGTGAGACGATAGCCTGTTACTGACTATGATTGCATTAGTCTTGCCGGCAGCGATAGTAAAGGAACGCATCAGATACCGATTGGTTTCTCTCCATTCCGCACGGCGCACGACACTGTCCTTGTCCGCCATCATTCTACAGCAGGCGCCATAAGAAGAAAAAAAAAGAACATAGAAAACTGGACTGGCATGAACTTGCTCATAGAGACAGGAACAAATATGTGATCGGTATAAACAGAATATTATAAAAAGAAACTAAGGTAGATCACGAAAGCACAAGACAGATAACTACCAAGGTGATGAGAATGACGGTAATAAATTGTTCAGTAAATCGCTTATCTCTGGGCGACTTATTACACAAAATATTCGGCCATCGTTTATTGGCAGAACGAATTTTATGCATTCTCTTTCACTATTTGCCGCCAGATAACTATTACATACTGGAAATTTTAGTCTTCTCTCCACTTTGCATATATTCTTACTGACAATAATTATTTTTATATTCTTATTAAAGTATATGAAAGATATAAGTTGCTGTAACGGTTAGTGGTTGAACATTGGCGAGCTGAACTACATTGGAAACTACAGCTTCTGTTTTCCCCTTTGCACAATTTCTCTAATGAAAGACATCGGCCTATTTATCTCTGTCTGCTCTCTGAAATTCTTATTTACTAAATTTAGAATATATAACATCATGACCGAATTCCAAATTCTGGCTGTATTCTTACTAATTCTTCACCTGTTATAAGCCCCAGAACATCTGTAGATATGCGAGTACTGAATGTGGTTGTTGCATGAAAGTAACAGAAATCCGTAAGAAGAAACATTTTGAAGATATGCATGAAATATAATGTCTGGTCGTATATTTGAAGTGGTTAAACTGTTTAGATCGGGAAAGGAATCTCTCCGGAGTATGTTCGATAAATTATCGGTTCTTGGAAACAAGCTGTCCGACTTGAACTACATTCTTACTCAAAGGATACGAAAAGAATAGGAATGAAACGTCCAAGTTACTTGGAATGAAGGCTCTTGGCTGTGAGGGTTTGAAATTTGATTTTATCATTTAACCCATATCAACGGCACTAAGACACAGTGTGTTACTAAATGTGAAAGAATAAGAAAAAAAAGAAAAACATTATTAAGGAAGGAGAACAGTAAAAGACGAATCAAGAAGAAAGTAGATTTGGTGAAATTAATGAATCTATTTCGTCAGAATATTTGCCATGAAAATAGCGGGAGGCGAGTGATGTTTCGTCTGTGCAAATTGGTTGTAGATTGGTAAATAATCACCCATAAGAATGTAGATACGCCTTTGAAGTCTACCTAAAGTGAGGTATGGGAAGATCCAACTCTGCAATGGTCTGCCGGGCCTAGTTTTCTAATTATTCTTCCTCTGCAATGTAACTCATGTCATTTAGAAAGCAATTACGTAGACATATTTAACGATCAGCAAATAGATTGATGAATCTCTTAATGGTTCGGTCGAACTAGCTCGAACATTCTTGTGTCTGTAATGGGTCAGCTATGGAAGAAATGTTTTCTCTCCCAAATTACATTTCCCCCATTATGGGTATTATTAGCGAGGACATATTCAGTTAGCTCAGGAGTGGGCAAACTTTTTAGTACAAGGGCCGCATTCTAAAAATTTATAGTTTTACTGGGCCGCATAGTATATATAAAACAAAATAATTGATATTTAAAATTGGCAAAATAAAGGGCTTTTAAAGGAGAAATATAGTTTTAATAAATAACATTTTAAACCGGGCCGCACGAAATCGTTTGGCGAGCCGCATGTGGCCCGCGGGCCGTAGTTTTCCCACCCCAAGTTAGCTGAAAACGGCGTCTTGGGTTTTCCAAAATTGAGGAGTTCTTGTTATATCTTGGAAATATATAAGATGCAAAGGGCGCCATGTACTTGTAAACCGAC
The DNA here is from genome assembly GCA_964036315.1 of Acanthosepion esculentum. NCBI lineage: Eukaryota > Metazoa > Mollusca > Cephalopoda > Sepiida > Sepiidae > Acanthosepion > Acanthosepion esculentum. Next base: position 87,134,900 of record OZ038505.1, on the reverse strand, counting down.
TGAAAGTGACTGCCACTCTCGTTATTCTAAGTGACCACGTGACCCAAGCGACTTCATTTCCTCCAAAGGGAGACGCTCGCCTTATGTATCCTTACAAGTTTATTAAGCCAACCATCGCGGTCATGTATCCCCGTCTGAAGCTCATTATGGTGGCATTCTGTATGAAAACATAGCTGGTCAGTGTAGGTAATTGCTGGACGACCAACCCGTCTTCCGTAATGGATAGGTGTCCAGAACAGTACAGCACTCGCTAGTTCTAGATGTACTAGCCAGCAGTGTCTTGTAGAGCGCATCCTGAATTCACGTAACATTGTAGAAATATTAAGGATGGTTCCATAGAGTTATGATTTTGCTGGATGTTGTCTCCAAGAGTCTAGCACTTAGCATCCAAGAGTAGGTTCCATCAAGAAGATTTTAGTTAATATCCAATCAGAGTCATTATACATTAAAACCGCCTCTACAGTGGCGAGAAAGAAGCTTCTTGTTGTCTGGTAGATCAGATTTCCAGTTTACATACATTTTATTCAAGGTGACCTAGGTTTTATCGAGGGAAATTTTCACCACCATTCCAGGAGAATGTATTTCGCTTCCTAGGTATGTAAATGTTTGGACAGACGAGAATCATCCCCTTAATGCCCAACATTAATATCGGTAATATTTGTAATGTAGCTGCAGCAATAGACTTATCGTTTCTTCACAGTGTTCATGGCTCGGAGGTGTTATCTTTTTATTCCCGAATTTCCATAATGTGTTACAGTCATTTCCAACTATTCCAGCTGTAACCATAATGGCTGTATCTTGACGTGTATTAAGAAAAAGACTTTATGGAGTAAATCTGCCACTCTCTTAGGCCACAAGCTCCTAAGATTGTTATCTATTTTTTGTAACTAGCTTAAAAGCTGCTATATCTGACGGCAATTAAGCTAAACCCTGCAGAGGTCTTGTTCAGAAATTTGAGACTCACTAAGTCTTTGTATATTCTCAGTATTGGAATCTGTTCTGGCTGCCATTTGATTTGGGTTCTCATTGACACGGGTCTTACTTTTCCTTGCTGCTGCTTTAGCTCTTTTGATTGGAATCTCGTCCTCTGTTCAAGGTGATTTCTTTTTGAAATACATACTGGTGCCGTATGCGATAGACAACAATAAACAACAGAAGAACTAAAAATTGATCGCTGCATTTATGTATGCGTTAATAATTAAGCTTATATTTTACAATTACAATAATAATTCCTCTGTCACCACTAAATTATAAATAATTTAATGTACGTATGTCCTTACTTTCCGTAGAAAACCTATTTTTATTTCTTGGGTGACTTTCGCTGGATTTAGCAATTCATTTCAGGATTGCGTGTCCCGATCCGGCCCGGAATGCTTTTATTTTGCTCAAGGAGTCAGCCTGATTCTGGAGTGGGTATAATATGTTGGGCTACGACTCTGAGTAAAGTAGAAAAAAGTGTGACATTCTGTCACACTGACATTCCCATTTATTCATATTGATGGATTTTGAATTTATTGCGATTTTTATATATTTGTGTTATGTTCGAAATCCTACCGATATATTTTATGTTTGTTTCATTGCATATTTCTAGGATTTCCAAATTGTCTGGATGTTTCAGCTTCCAATAAATAGCATTATACCTATAAGCCAGGTTTGCGATTAACAGAAAGATAGATAACTCTTTGAGGCGAAGTTTAACATACGTACCCGCAAAATCCCGTATATCAATATATATATTTTTTGTTTTGCGGCATTTGACATTGGTTTGAAGGCGGTTTTTAAAATCTAATAAAACTTGAACATATACAAGTGGGTTTATACATATTCTTTTTTCTCAAAAAATGACAAGAAAAATATTAGACACTTTATTTTTCAGAGTGTTTGTATACGAATTAGAATACGCTATATGTACAAGATGATAAACATATTGGAGGAAAAACTAAAAGGCAATAAGGAAGTAACTATAATAACCTTTTATTCATAAAGTTTTTTAAAAAAAACTGTAATTAATGGAAAAATAATATTTAAATAAATTCAGAACGCCAAGTAACAATGACTACAAATTTTGAAAATACTCTGTCGGGGTATTATACTTTGTCTTCTAAAATTATTTCATCACATTACGTACATTATTTTTATGTTATTTTATTTTTATTTTTTTACACATTTTATTCTTTCTCTTTATATTTTTTATTTTATTTATTTTACTTTTTCTAATTTTAAAATATTTTTATTTTTAATATTTTTATTTTATATCATTTTATTTATTTATACATTTTTATATTTATTTTATTTAATTTTATATTAGTTTATTTTGTTATTTTTATTTTATTTTTATCTTATTTCTATTTTAGTTATTTTTTATTTTAATTTAAATCTTTTGTTCTAATTTTTAATTTAATTTATTTTATTTCATTATTTTTTACTTATTTCTTTTTGTCAAGAGAATCTTTAACAAGCTATTATTAGGCCTTAATCTAGAATGTACAGATATTTCTGTTTCTGTTATTTAATTATGTACTTTCAAACTATTTTTATTAACTGCTGTATAAAATATGTAATTTAGTTATATTATTATTTCATTATAGTATAGTTGGTTCGCATATATATATATATATATATATATATATATATTATAATTTTATCATATAGACAAAACCATTTTATTCACAAAGGTGAATCGAATTCTCACCCGTGGAAGTGCAGGTGAAATGCACTGAAACGAAGTTGTATCATTGTAGTGAGTAAAATGGTTTTGTCTAAATGATAAAATTATAATAAATAAGTAATTATCGCTCTACTATCGGTATCGAGCCGTCTTTTGGATTAATGCTGTGTACGTTGGAATTTATATTTTACTTTCGTTCTCATCGCATCGGGGACACACACACACACACATACACATATATATATATATATATATATATATATATATATATATAGTGAGAAAGTGCATATATATATATATATATATATATATATATATATATATATATATATATGTATTTATATGGAGAAATATACTCTTAAAATGTGCTTTATTTATGGGATAATGTGCTTAATATCAGAGATACAGCGTGTGTAAATATAAAAGTGAACATTGAAGTCAAAATTTACAGTCAGTGGGCTGTTTCATGCTAGACGCAATCGTCCGTGTTATATTTTTCTCTCGGCTGTTTATCTATACGGGTCAGTGGTGCATTGTGGTTAGTCTATTATGGCGGTTATTTTGGCGGTTATTTTGACGGACTTTATTTGACGGTTTATTTTTTATTTATTCATTTGCGTTAAATTATTTTACTTGTTATTTATTTTTATTTGTATTTTTATTTTTTATTTTTATTTCTTGTCTCATATATTTATTTATTTTTATTTTTATAGGTGTTTTATTAACGTATATATTGCTTATTTAATAGTATTGTTTTGGTTTGGGAAGATAATTAAAGCTATTTATTCAATTTTGGAGTTTGATTGCTGTAGTTTATTCTAACTATTATTTTGGCAGGAGCAGTTTTTAATTTGTTTATTACTTCATTTATTTATTTGGATTGTTTATATTTACCTGGTTTTTCTTACGGCTAATTTATCGGAATCGATTTGTTAATTTCTTAGAAGTGATGTACCTCTTGACACTACTATTAATATATACTCCATAGGTAGTCGTGTCAAGAGGTACAGCACACTTTTAACAGCGTATGTTTTGTTGGGTACGTTCATTAAACAAGGCCAAAATGAAAATTCTATTCCAGTATTACCTATAGATGTCTACCTATATAACAGTAATGCCGGCCGTTCCGTAGGGGAATTTATAGTTTGATTTATTTCTGATAATGAACACTATTTATAAAACAATAACTATATTCCGAGAGAACACCACAAATGAAAGTATGAATATAATTCAATTTAGCAATAACAATCAAGTAATATCCAGTGACATAAAGTAAACACATTATATTGAATCAAATACTCAGCCTAGGAAAGATGGTTCCCTGTCTAGTGCAAGACAATTTTTTCGCCAGAATCTATGTTGCACATTTATAAGTCTACCATTTATCCAAGCATTGGATATTGCTGCCACATTTGGCAGGTTACTTCTTTTATGTACTAAGAAATTCTTGATAAAATACAAACATTATGCAGTACTATTTGTCCTTACCTAGCATTTCGGCTTCAGTCACTTTCTCACCGCCATAACTTTTCTTCATTTTATCTTTTCTATAATTACTTTAATGGTAATTGTGCTGCCGAACTTTCGTCCTTGGTAAATAAAAAATTATGAATTTAAGCGTACTAGTAGATTAGCGGTATGTTGTCATTATTTCACATTTTCATTCCTTTCTTCGCACCTTTCTCCTGTGGAACATTTACCGGCTTCTTTCTTTCCAGTCAACTTTGATCTTCAAACACTTAAATGCAACATCAATCATTGCGTTCTGTCATCTTAATTTATGTCCTTTTTCTGTCCCCTCACCTTAATCATGTTTTTTTCACACATTTTCTCATACTCAGTCACCACTTGCGTCTTCGGGGCTTTATTGACTTTCCTGGGGTGAAATGATTAACATATATCAATCATAAAAAAACAGTGGTATGTGCAGCTTAATAGGTCATTTGCCAACATAGACTTTCGAAATTATGTTGTCTTACCAAGCAGAAGAAACAACACTCTTACTGCCATTGTCAACTACAAGTATATTTGGAATTTTGCTAAAGATTGTTTTCGAAGGAATGCTTAAAGCCTATAAAATAAATCGTATTCTTTTGAGAAAATAGAGATCTGGGCGATTAGAGATCACAGACGTGCTTATATACTAAGATATTTCTGTCAGTATTATCTGTGTATTTGCCATATCCCTACAGGATGTAAATGATCATAGCTCGCCACACCTTCCTGTCTTTTGCTGCAAAATTTCCTTTGTAGCAATTTTTTCGCCATCAGTTTACTGAAACTTGCGTGCAGCCCGATGTCTCTAATTTTCTTGCTTTCTATGTATCCTGTGTGTCTAAAATTTTTCAAACATTTTTCCTCCTTTTTCCCGTAATATCTTCCAGCATTTTTCGATTTCAGCTGCAGCATATTTACCGTTCCTATTCTCTTTAAGATTCGCAAATGTGGACATAATACGCTTAACATTGTTCGGCAGAACAAACATGAAGGACGCTTTAACACTTCCCTTTATTTGTTAAAAAATTGTCCAGTAGTCAGCGTAATATATGTGGCTAGATCTTATTTTCAGAGACTTTTCTATCACCAGTGTTAGTATCTTTACAGCAAAGTAGTCAACCCTGCTATACCCCTGTGAATTGGGATGCGGAATTATACTGTTTCATGTTCTACATCCAACTCTCACACATGGTTCGAAGAGGTTGCATGGACACTGTGGTTTTTACATCGACTTGTTAGCGCAGTCGGAAGCGTTTGCCGACCCGACTGGTGAAGGGAAACGCCTCTCCTCAAACTACCTGTGCCAAGTAGCCATCGAGTAGACGCCAGCATGAGCATAGGAGCTGCACCGTACAGGTCAATGGCTTTAACAATGCGAGGATTATCTTCTGAGAGGAGGAACTGGGTAACTTCAACATCCCCAATGCAAAATGATCTGCCCATTGCGCTCTTTTGCATTAAATGTCATCCCAATAGAAATAGAAATAGAATGTAGGGGATCATAACCCTCCACATCTTCCTCTTGTTTATAGTTTTTTGTCTTTTTGCTATAACTCCCAAAGCCCTCTCTACCATCCATTAATTCAAGCTTATCAATTATATTACGTTCTTCTATCCTCTGTCCCTCTTTACATCAGTCTCTCCTGTGAGCATAAAATTTTCCAAGTCCTCGTTCCTCATCACGTGCCTCAGATATTTAAACTACCTCTTCCTGATGTTAAGTATAAGTTACCTTTTGGTTTCCATTTTATATAAAACCTCGTCGTTACTAATACGTTCGGCTAGGGGTATCCTCAGCATTTTTCTGTATAATAGCATATGTGAGGAAGTTGTACAAGTTTCACTGCAATATAGTAGGCCAGATATCACGTAAAACTTCATTACTGATTTTCTTTGTTTCTAACGAAATTTTAAGTCTTTTAATACTTTGCTTAGATTCTGAAGTGCATCTTAGGTTATCACAGTATGTTCTAGGATTTTCGTTTCACACGTTCTATCATCTGTTAGAACACTTACCAGGTATATAAATTGTTGTACCTTTTTGATGTTACTATCCCCGATTTGTAATTTGCATTTGGGCTCATCCTTTTTAGTTAAATACCTTTACCTGCTTGATGATTGCTTATGTCGAGCGTAACTCCCAAAATGATATGTAATCTTTGCTGACAACAATGCATCCAATATTTTACAACGTTTTCTTTTACTTTCATCGGCGACATTGTAAAGAAATTGTTAATCTCCCGATAGTTAAAATTTTTGCTATGACTTTAGCCAGTTTATGGAGGCACCCAATTAATTCAGAAACAGGGAGAATCCCCCCGCCACAAACAGGCTAAAATTATAAGAAAAAATTAATTCCTCTCCTTGAAAAATCAGTCCATCCCACTAGTTGAAAAAAATAAGGGAACCAAATATGATTGACAAAATCACAACCAGTCTAGATATAAAATCCATTTACAAGAAAGAAAAAGGTCTAAATATCCTACAAACGCATTTAACACCTTTCCCTACCAATAAAACCTACCCTACCAATAAACCTTTCCCTACCAATAGGTAAAATAATAAAAATCTGCCGTCTCATCACCAAGCGATGCTATTTCACATTTAATAATTATTTTATAAACAAAAATTTGGGTTATAAATGGGATCGTCGATGAGTTGAGTGATGGGATGGATTTTCTTAGAATTTCTCGAATCTGGTTCCTTCCAAAATATTTATCTAAACAATCAACATACTTCCGATATATTGAAGATGATCTAAACAATAAAATACTTAATCAATATAAAAAAAATAACAGTCAAAAGTTGGAGGAAAAAATTTCTCTACTAACTGCAAGGATTTCCAGAAAGAATATATTTTAAAACCTAAGGAAGTTTAAACAAAAGATAATATCAACACGAAAACGATATTTTAAAAACATCACATTAAAATCATTAGTTTCTTAGCGTAACGAGACTCTCTACAATTTTAGCATAAAAAATGTTACCCTAATTAAAAGCAAATAATTCACTGAGACGAAAATATTTGGACCGTACTTTAATCACTAGAAGATCCAGAGTACATTTGTGACCAGGGTCATATTTTCACATTTGTTGGTTGATCTTCTGTTATCACAATCCGGCATATTTAGTAACAGAGATAAGCGAAACAAAAAGAAAACTAATCAGTTGAAATTGGCTAGATTATATAACCAGAGCACATAAGAAAAGCGAATTGAAACTTCGCAGCATCTCTAGTTCTTGAGAGTGTGTGATCGCATCAAAGTAAACGAAACTAGAAAGATGGAATCCTATTTGATAAAACGGGTCACACGAAAATATTTTCCCATTTTGTCATCGATACATGGTGAAAGTCAATTCGTAAGAGCAAAAAGCAAGCCAGACTCCAATCTACATTAATGTAAACTCAAACACCTCCGACTTCATAATTAAACAATTCCCCAAACTATAAATACTAGAATAAATAAATTATCGTCAAACAGAAAATATTTCATGAAAACAAATCGTCTTACGATGAGTCTCTTAATAGGATGAACGTCAAGCAAAAACTAGTCAACCATGAACCTCCAGAAAATATTAAATCATAGAAAATAAAAAAAAACAGAATAAAAAGGTAATCTGGTTCAAACCCCTTTTTTATAAACGATCCAATCTAAATATAAGTAGATATTTCTTAAATTTATTCGACAAGCACTTCAACTAAAACAGACTTTACGGGAAATCTTTAACCGAAAAATCTTCAAAATTAGCTAATCCTGCACCAGAAACATTTAGAACATTATTAGTAAACACGACAGCCAAATATTGAAAGCATTCCAATGCTGCAAAACAGCAAGGTTTAAACCATCTTGTAACTCTTAAAACCGGAACAATTTGCCCCGTGGGAGACACCTGTAATTCGGAAAACATGGTGTACCAGACGACCATTTTTCAGAAAGAGAACACCAAGGACATAATGACATACATAAGAATATTCGCCGGGAAGTGGAAACAAAGGCTACACACCCACCGTCATTTCTTCACAAATATTAACCAG
>OZ038505.1:87081699-87121699 GCA_964036315.1 Acanthosepion esculentum | reverse complement strand
TTTTAGTTGGCTACTTGTATTCGAGGATATCCGTCTGCTAGGGCGGTTAGTCAATTCCTATTGCAGACAATTGCTCAGGCATATTTGTATTTGCTCAAAAACCCAGAGAGCCCACTTGTAGTTTATACTATAACTATGCTGAGCAGACCTTAGTTACAGTTTCTAGGAGAGAGCGTGTTATCTAGAGTGATCAACAATTTGAACAAGGCCAGCACACTCAAACTCTCGGCCACGATGATTTGTGGCTTCCTACGAGCATAGCTATCGACGGCCCCCAAGAGCTCCATCTACTCTATGGGCGCATGGGCGAGTAGTTAGAACGTTCGCTAAAAGCCGGGTTCGAATCTCACCATTGTCGATTTTTCAAGAAGGAGACTTTCTGATGATATCGAACTGGATCGATGATCTCTGTGTGCGACACATTTAGAAAGTGTTTGAAAACCATACCACGGGTTTGCCCAAGCCTTGTGAGTGAAATTGCGTATATATTTATATATATACACAGTGGGGGGAATATTCCTACATACACAAATTTTTAAACTATTGTATTTACAGTTAATGAAAAAGCATACTTTTCATATAATTAACTGTACACTTATGCATTATAAGGAAATATGCATAAATATGTAATAATTTTCATTTAATAGAAATAAATCCCATTCATCAATTTGAATAGGTGAAAACAGCATTCGTACAATGCAAATTCAGATTTTAAAACTTTTAAATTACTTTAATATTCCAGATTTTTCAAGTGGAATATTCTAGAAAGTTCCAAAAATGCTATCAGTGTTTATTTTAACTTAAAAATTGCAAACACAACATTCTGTAATTGATATACGTGCAAGTTTATCATCATGGGAAGAGGTAAAGAATTGACAAATTCTCAAAAAAGAACAAATTGTAAAGCTCTGGAAGGAAGTTAAAAATTACAAGAAAATCTCAGATAACCTGAATATTCCATTTACTACCATTATTTCATTTATGGCAAGGTATAAAAAACAGTTAAAACGACAGAAGAACAGTTGCTCCCCGGAAGACATATTCAAGATTATCGAGGAAATAAATGCGTCAAATTAAACAAAATCCAATGGTTACTCCTCAAGTGTTGCCGAATGATTTGCTTTCATCAGGAATCTGTATCTGCAAATTGACAATAAGCAATGAAATTCATAGGAACAATCTAAAGTCAGGCTCCCCTCGGAAAACTCCACTGCTATTGAAAAGACATAGAGATGCCAGGTTGAAATTCGGTCGTGAACATAAGTATAAGTTGTATTGGGAAAGAGTATTATGGAGAGACGAAACCAGAATTGTGTTGTCTGTGTGTAATTCTCGAAATCATGTATGGAGGAAAGATGGCGACGCCTTCAAAACAAAGAACACAGTTCCAACAGTGACATTTTGTGGTAGCAGCATCACGGTTTGGGGATACTTCCTGGAAAGAATACTGGCAACATATCAGTAAAAGATTGTAGAATGAAAGCCGCGGCTTATCAAAATATTTTGGAATCAAATTTAATGATTTCAATTGAAAATCTTGAACTTCCTCCTGACAGGATTCTCCAACAAGATAATGATCCTAATCACACTGCAAAATATATGAAATAATAGTTTGTGGAAAATAATGTAAATATGAAATGGCCAAGGAAGTCCCCACATTAATCCCAATGGATAATCTGTTGAGTTATTTGAAAATTCAAATCCAATAGAGAGATCCAACTAACCTCCTGGATCTGAAGACCATATGCGAAGGAGAATGGAGCAAAATACCAACTACAATTTGTGGTAAACGTGAATAATGGCTTACAAACAGAATTGTTCATAAACATTTTGGTTCACATCTGTCGAAGTGCAATTAAATGCACTGAAACGAAGTTGCATCACTGTAGTGAGCACATTGTTATTGCCTATATGAAAAAAAATTATACATATATATATATATATATATATATATATATATATATATATATATATATATATATATATATAACTATGAACCTAAAGAGCCAGGCAAACCAACCTAGGTTTCACCCACGCGGATCGTCAGGGTATACTGGCCGATTGTTTTCATACACTGGCCGATTGTTTTCTCCTCAATTACATGTTGTTAGTTCTTTCTTTTTTTATCCCTTATTTTTCCTTGGGTAGTGGTTTATTCATTTACAAGCCCAAACATATATATAATGACTTATATATATATATATATATATATATATATATATATATATATATATATATATATATATATATATATATATATATATATATATATACATATATATATATATATATATATAATCAAAATAAACAGAATATATGAAAGTACCCAAATATCATACTATACGCGACAAAACTTTTCATGTGGATGTTAATTTGCTCTTCTAAATGTCACATAATCCTTAGCAAGCTTGTCTCGTTTGATCCGTTACAATCCCAATGAATAGACAGTTCAATCATCGCTAGGTGCCCCATAATTTCGGACTCTCTAATCTGAAGTAAATATACTATTTTAAATACTATTCATAAAATCATGTTTTCCTGCAGCTTGCATTATTTAGTAAATACTAATTCTAATGATGGCGACGGCAGGAGGAGTTCGAAGGAGACGCGATGCAATTTGCTCAAAGATAGCATATAAGCTTTCATTTCCCTGAAATCCGGATTTCTAGTATAATTTCTACATAGATAAATGTTATATTTTTATATATTGACATTCGATGCAATGTACCATCTCCCATGTCATGTGACATTATTTTGTATCAAAATTTCAATTTAGTGATAATCAACTAATGAAATCCTTCAAGTATCTTTACGTATTTCAAGATCAATATTTCTACTTCTGAAACGAGCGAAGTACTTACGAACAATATACTAAGCAAATGAACTAACGGTACAACAGTTTAATTACCTCTTTTGGTGTGTGTATATATTATTTTCATTTTATTTAAGGATATGAAAAAGAACTAAATGTCTCTTCCTTTTCTCAGTTATTAATTTAAGCATATACACATACTTATAAGCATCAACCAATGAATGGTATGAAAGGACGCTTTGAAATTTCACTTTTCAGAATATTTCGATATCATCAAAGATTTAAATCGCGTGTTTAAATGCCACCTTTTGGAAAACGCTGTGATCTTTCATTCTAATAATATACACACAGACGTATATATATATATATATATATATATATATATATATATATATATATATATATATATATATACCCAAGTGTGGGATTGGTATTTTAATTTTAATTTCAAATTTTATAAATCTTTTAATATCTATGATAACCTTGCTTAGTTGTCAAATTTTTGGAATTACCATATACTTGTATTTTGATTGGTCATTCTAGCTTATGTAACAGCGTTTACCCCTAGCGAAGGACCGTTAATTAATTTGAAACTTTTAAAACCATTTATTCTACATTCAGCATCATCACTTGATAAGACACCAGAAGTGTTGAAACAAACTGGCTATTTTTGTAGTGATTTTATAACATATTTATGTTATAATATTTAAATAAATAAATGATTATATATATATATATATATATATATATATATATATATATATATATATATATATATATATATATACATAAGCAAAAACAAAGTAAACAGAATATATGAAAGTTAGTACCTAAATACCATACATTACACAACAAAACTTTTCATGTGGATGAGTATTTGTTATTCTAAGTCTCACTTAATACTTAGCAAGATTCTCTCATTAGATCCGTTAAGATCCCAATGAATAGTGAGTTCAATCATCGTTGAAATATATATATATATATATATATATATATATATATATATATATATATATATATTACAATGAATCAATCATACAAAAAGTAAATTCATAAATTTAAATATATACAATGGAGAAATCCCTACGCTAATAAAATTATTAAAATGCATCAACCTATTAATCACTCGATGAATGTTATAATCCTTTTTTTTTAAATTATATGCGGTATAAGGTCTTTCTGAAATACGCAAGTACTTTCGACTGTACATTCAGTAATCTTCACGTATGGAAATTATATTGTTTTTGGTAAAATTCAGATAGCATCCTAGACGAAAAAAATATAATGCAAATCGAAATATGTTTTTTTAATTGTGTTATTTATAATAATATATTTTTGTATGAATAATTCTTTGTTATATAAATTGATGTGCTCCACATATTTGAAATCTATCTATCTATCTATCTATCTATCTATCTATCTATATATATATATATATATATATATATATATATATATATATATATATATAGAATGAGATAGATAAATTGTCGCCATTTTATTATTTAATTCCGCGCATGCGGGTGATATATTTTTTATTTTGTCGACGGCACCGTATCATAGGGTCAGTTCTGTACCGTCTGTGAGAAAAAGAGCGCCATGACGCAATTCACCCCGCCAGAAATTTGAAAACGGCATTCTGTACTCCTTGACATTCGCACCAGAAGCTCAAATACAAACATTTCAGAGGTCGTTGGCGTCAATCTGAGGACAGTGCAGAGGATTCGGAAATAGTTTGATGGGTCCAATTGTGGTTTCGCAGGTACGACCGTTCGGAAAACTCACTCTGCTAGTTATGATAAGAAAATAACTCCAAACTTTTTTGGTGAAGGGCTCAGACATACCACCGAGGCCTACCTGAAGTCTCATGAGGAAGTAGTGCTGCCCTGGGTGAGGGGTGACTGCTAAAAGACCCTATAGCTGACAACAGGTCACTACACCATGCCAAAAGAGCAAGATATTACAGTCCTGGCTCTGAGACAATTTCTGCGATCGACATCACCCGTTATATCTGGCCATTTAAATTCTCACTGCGTCTTCCTAGCTTATATTGTATGGGGCGCATTTCAGCGAGAGATAAAAACTCCTTGTAACATCAAAGAGGAACTAAAGGCAATGATCATGGAAGGGTTCACCAACTTAAACAAGAAGACAATTCAGAAGAGACGCAAAAGCTCCCGAAGCTGTCACAATGCCGTGATTGAGGTCAATGGCGATTTTATTGAATAAATTGACTCTTTCCAAGATAATTTTGTGAAATTTTGGTAAATATATTTGTTTAAATGAAGTGTTAGTGTTATTCTAATTTTCGAATAATTTAGACGACAATTTATCCATCGCAGCTATGCATTTATGTACACACACACATATATGTATGTGTGTTCGTGTGTGTGTGTCTGTGTGTGTGTGTGTGTGTGTCTGTGTGTGTGTGTGTGTGTGTGTGTGTGTGTGTGTGCGTGCGTGCGTGTGAAGATAACGTTTAGCATGGACAGCCCGTCGCCTTTCGGTTTTGACTTCAATCTCCACTTAAAATTATCGGAATAGCAACCTTGCTGCTATCATTGTTTCTACCTATCAGGTATTTCTGGCAGTAGTAATTTACTGCCTAAAGATACCTGATTGTTAGAAAACATCGCACCAATAATATAAAATGTACATAGAAGTCAACACTTAGAGGCGCCAGTCTGTTTCCTGCTAGACGCAATCGTCAGGCCAAGAATGCTGTTATTTCTACGGTTATTTATATATACGGGTCAGTGGTGCATTGTGGGCTGACTATTTTGGCGGTTATTTTATCGGAAATCTTTTCTTTGTTTACTTATTTATTTGGGTTAAATTATTTTCCTTATTTTTATTTATTTTTATTTTTTTCATTTCTTATCTTATATACTTATTTATTTATTTTAATTTTAATCGGTGTTTTTATTAACGTAGAAAACATTTGTTTATATCGCTTATTTAATAATTTTATTTTGGTTTGGGAAGATAAAGTTATTTATTCAATTTTGTGGTTGATTGTTGTAGTTTATTCTATTATTTTGGCGGGTGCAGTCTTTAATTTATTTTTTACTTCAGTTATTTATTTGGATTGATTATCTTTATTTGTTTTTTCTAACGGTTAATTTATCGGGATCGGTTAGTTTATTTATTTATTTGGATGAATTTGGATTAATTTATTTCACTTGTTTTTTATTATTTATTTATTATACTGTATATTTTTATCGTTATATAAGAGTTATACCTATTTTTGTTTGATTTTTATAATGTAACTAATATTTTGTTCATAATGGTTTGTTAATTTGTTTACAATTTACTTTATTTATTTCGGTTCATTGATTTTGTTTTATAATTTTTATTTATTTATTCTATTTCGTCTATTCTAACGGGTGTTATTTGATAATTTGTTTGGTTTGATTTATTTTGGTTTTGTATTGTCATTTTGTTTATTTATCTATTTATTTATTTTAATTTTTTCAGTTTTCGATTTTTAAGTAACGTAGTAAAAATTTGTTTTCATGTCTGCATTTTGAAATAGCTCGGATCTTTTATTTAATAATATTTTTGGTCTGAGAATGTAATGATAGCTATTTTTTCCTTCAAGCAAAGTTTGCAAGTTTTTGATTGGCTATTGCAGGCTCTTTATATATATATATACATATATATATATATATATATATATATATATATATATATATATATATATATATATATATATATAAATATATATATATATATATATATATATATATATATATATATATGTATATATATATATATATATATATTCACACACAGTCAAAATCCTAATTCAACAGAGTACGTGTCATGAGACCTATAAAATCTATAAAAAAAGCAAAAAACCTGAAATAAGAAAAAAAGATAATTAAAGATTGTCCAATGCCTGCACTGTATCAGACTAAAAAAAAGCGTCAAACTGTCAACCTTCAAGCAGTCAATGTTCGTGTCGATGATTAAGTTTCCCGAACTCTCGATCTTCTACCGAATACAACACGTATGTCCATTCGTACGCGTAACGCAGATACACATTATATATATATATATATATATATATATATATATATATATATATATATATATATATATATATATATATAGTTTCCAATTTCCAAATTCGGTGTTTCGCATGGGAATTAAATGTATTAATAAACTGTTCAAAATTCATTTGTTTTGTTAGATTCGATTACTTTTGAGTCTCAGTGTGTTCAATATTTTAAGCGTTTTGTATTTGCTGAAATTCTGGTGTTTTTAGATTGCCGGAATTAGAAGTAAATTTTATAAATGGCGATGTTTGCGGCAACGTTCAAACGGAAAAGCGTGTATCTGAAATTTATTTTACGTGTTTTTATATATAAAAATAACAAAACAGGTACAGCCGAAAGTTTATTAACAAAATAACACGAAAAATATAACAATTACATTAATTTAACATTATTAAAAATCCAACGTAACGTCCGAAAAATAAATGATACGTGCATAGAATGAAAACTAAAATAGATGCATGTAGTCATAAGCTTACAGACACACTATGTTTGATAATGGGTTAAAATGCGTCAAGTGCTTAGATAATAAAAATCTTCATCTTCAAATTTCAACCGGATTCCAGGAACAAAATCATATCCGACATATGAAAAGACATATTCGAGAAACTATCATCATTTTTCCGTAATGGTCATATGAACTCTGGATGTCCCACAATCCTCATCTCCTAAATCGTTTTAACTGAAAAACATACTGCAGATTATGTAAAGCTGGAAAATAAGTTTAGATTTTTAGTAGCCAAATGGAATGGAACTCGACTCAGCGATGAGCAATGCCGTGTGGTTTCCATTACACCACATGCAGCTGCGCACCTCGTCTTCCAAATAGGTCACCCAACTCAGTAATGACGGAACTCAACGTTGATTAACGTCGGTGATCGTATGAGAACCGGCGTTTTAACGTGATATGGACGTCAGACCCTTTGGATAGGATTCTCATCATGCTAGATTTTGCCCAAGAATATATCAGTGACTGGAGTTTGAAGATTGTTTCAATGCGATAAGATTGTCGACGACTGAAACTTTCACTGAGAAACAATAACGTACCAACAAAAGCAACCTGGCCAGTTTCTATTCAAACTACTCCTCTAACATTAAATCCGTTATAATTATAGGTTTATAGTTAAATTTATCCAAAGATGAAATATACATAGAAAACACATCCACAAACTACGGTATCCATATCAGTTCATCCACAACATAAATGGAAAGGCATAGAAAATATACAAGCGCAACAACAATAACAACATCATACATTGTTATGGGTCCTTACCTATAACTACAGAATGAACTCTTCCTAATAATATGTATACTACGCCTCTCAAGAGAGAGGGTCGAATCTAGTCGTGCCGCAGTCTCTGACTGTGCGCGACTCCTGTCGGACTGTCTGCTTTGGCAGAGAGGAGCTCGGACGAGGTTTTACCGAAGGGCAAAGTTTCGTCCGGGGTGGTAGACAAGCCCTGAACCCATTTATACAGGTTCTTAATCGAGTATTTTTGGCCGAGCTTACGGGCTCGGAGAAACCCACGTTAAACTCGGCCTTGTGCCACATACTTTGCTCGTGGGGGGACTGTTAAATATCGAATCTAGTCGAGCCGATAGTAGTTCACACCGAACCAGACTGACAGTCATACTAACAACTTCCACATCTTGTATTATTATTCCGTGTAATATATCTTCGTTATTTCTACTCTTGTGTTCGTGTGTTTCTCCCTTGCTCCTAACCTGGACAATAACATACATAATAATAAATGAGTGTAATCAGATCTAAAAACATCTATAATAATAATATTTCAGAAGCAAGCATATATAAAATAAATAGCCAAAACTGTTCCTCGCGACACATTGGAAAAACGTGCAGAAATTTACAAAAAAGCATCTATGATCACAAAAGAAACCAAGCAAATAACAATTTGACAAATGCACTGGTCATACAAATAAATAAATTCAATCACAATTTTGATTTTGAAAATGCTACACTCATAAAAAAAGAAAATAATTAACACAGAAGGAAAAACCCCGAGAATGCCGCCATTGAATATTATACAAATATTAATCTACGGCCCAGTTTTTCCCAATCTCACCTTTCCTAACAGAGTCATTGCACGCCTAACCCAATACATACAACAAATATATCATGACATCAAAAGAAAACGGTTGAACCGTCTTCACAGCAAAACAATATTTCTCTATATGATAAAAAGTAAATGACGTAATTTTTCAGTTGACTCAAGGAATATATATAAACGTTTCAAAATTCTTCTATTAACTAACAACATTTTCTTTTTGTTTATAAATACTTTGTCCAAATAAATTCATTTCGTTTTTGCCTTGAAAATGTTTGCAGTGGACGAAACGCGTCGGCTAAACTACATAGAATTTACCTATTGTCTCTTTTCCCCTTTTTACATATTGTATTTTCCTGCAGATTAATTCTTATAAATTTTTACATATGTATAGATATGTTAAATACTAATCACAAGATGAATTAGTTTTTTCAATTTTTCCGAAATCATGTGACTCAGAATAATATGATTGTACTACAGTCGTTATTTTCACTGAATAATGATTGAAGGTCAGGCAACTACAGACACTCGAGACATATACACGAGTATTTCTTCAGGGCAATATTCCAGATTATATAATATAATACACCTCGTAGGAAGGCCGGCAAATGAATCCATCGAAATATTGTTATAAAAATTTAAAGAAAACGTACACATCGTACAAATGTATTGATTTCCATAAATTTGTAACAAAAGTTTAGTTCATTATCTCATTATAATATTAAAATGTGTTGAATCTTCAAATCTTATTTCTCTAAAGAATCACTGACTTTTTGTAACAGCTTTCAAGTGAACTGTACTCCAAGTGAAATGTTGTGAAGCTGTGTTCCGAAGCATTCTTTCTATAAAAGATTGAAAAGTATCCCGGGGAGAATATGTTAAAGACGTTCTTCTAATCAGTGTGAATGCGACACAATGACATTTCCGCTTCTTTCTTACCAGGAGAATCGAATATAAATTTCAACGAAAAATAGATAATGGCAGACAAGAGAATGATTCATTTAAAAAAGTTCCACAACATACAGTCTTTATAAATAAACTTAGGACATGAACAGTAAAAACATTTGTTGCTATTAATGTACCACACCACACTGCGAAAAAGCCTCATGGTTGTTTTAATATATGAAGCCATTTTTAAGCTAGCTTGAAACGTTCGTTTTGTCGTAGCACATATAGTATCATGCTTTCTGTAATAAGCACAAAACTCTAATCCACGATGCCAACCGAAAAGTAATATAACGATACAAATTATCTGTAGTTATGTATTTGCTGATATTTTTCAAAACAATTTTATTACAGCTTTTCATTTGTAAACTGTTGTGGTAGGATCCACCTAATCTGCATAGGTGACTACCGACTATATAAATAATGGTTGGTACCGGAAGACAGGGGAGCGAATACAGAGATCCAGCTAGAGACTCTGCCCGACTGCGACTTAGTCAACACATTCTCCAGGAACGTCTTCCCAGAAATATACAGAAATACTATATGTAAATATTGTGTACATTTTCTTGTTATAATACATTCTTGTTCTAAGTACATTTTGTGTTGCATTAGTCGAGATTCAACAATGAGTCAAGACTCAACATAAACATTGCATATCTCATGTTTAGTATTTACTTGACCTCTCCAAGAAGGGTATGGCACAAGGTCTTTTGATATATGTATATATATATATATATATATATATATATATATATATATATATATATATATATATATATATATATAGATAGATAGATAGATAGATAGATATTCATTCAAGCATGTTTGGTTAAGTAATTTAGACGCATTATGTCAGTGTACGTTAGTTTTAATCCGTTCAAAACCACGAATTAATGTCTTCGTAGCTGTAGAGAATTTATTAAGAAAAATTCCAAAATTTTCTGTAAAATAATTTCTATTTTCCGAAGGACTTGCAATCTCATCTGAGACCAATCTTCATACTTTGCATATCGATGGATATCTTAGGCATTTACACCGGAAATTCAAAATATATTTTGCCTTCATGCCACTTATGGGATTTTAAAAAAAATATTTTAATTTTAGTATTTTAATTTAGTATTTTTTATGTAATACTTTGCTGCTACAAACATGTCTGAAATTTGTTGCTACGCATGTAGTACACTTTATATATTTTTGAACACAAATCTCTTATATAAAGGACTTCCAGAATTATAAGTTTTTCCTTATTATTATATCGATGAAGCACTGATTATTTTCGGCTAATATATGTCTAAACTGTGAATGTGGATATGATTCTTCCTTTAAATGTTCTGAGATAAAAGTGTGATCTTTCAAGTGAAATGTAAGACTTATACATATATATATATATATATATATATATATATATATATATATATATATATATATATATGTGTGTGTGTGTGTGTGTGTGTGTGTGTGTTTGTGCGTGTGCGTGTGTGTGTGCGCGCGCGTGCGTGTGTATGTATGTATGGGGCCAACAAAAATACTTACATAAAAAACTACCACTGCAACGCTAGTGACGATATGACCATACGAGGAAACTGTTGTAATACGGTTGAATTTCGATGGTTCGGGTGCCTTCTCATAATTGAGGTGAGAACATATACTATACTTTCATCTCGTTTATCTCAAGTATTTATTAATCTCTACATCCCCGATGTAAAAAATCAATTGAAACGCCGCCAACGGATTTAAATAGTACGTGAAGTGGAAACAGATGGCGATCAAAAAGTGAACTTTTCATATGTTCAAAAAGTAAAATGATGAATGAAATAGGAAGGTAATGTGGAAAATGAAGTATTTGTAAGGAACAGGTCGCTATTGCAATATGTCTTCTTTTTTCTTGTTAATATTATTTTTTTCTGAATATTCTTAACATTTGCAACATTAAGAGGAGAATAGTAATTAATAGTGAAGTTGGATCACTTATAGACGTAGACTGAACACATTTAGATACGACATTCAGACCACGTATTACTTTGAAAATCGCTTGAACATTGAAACTGTCATTCACCAAAAGCGTCTTATTATAGAACAGAGTTTCCAAAACATTTATCAACCAGGGCTCCCCTCGGGCACACACATATCTGACCCTGTCAAATTAAATTTCAAATATTAAACAGAATTTATCTTTCATAGCAAGATCACACTTAGATATTAGTACAAAAATATTTTAAATATATTTGTTACATTTCTATTATAAATGCCAATGATTAAAAAGAAAACAAACAACTTTTATTTGATAGCTTATCATAATGTTTTCAATGGTATGGCTGACTTTGGTGCTTACTGGCTAAGGCTGTTAACCTTGACTCCATGATGCTAAGAACTCATTGTATATCGCATTTTGCAATTAGCAGGCAGTTTCTTTGTATAATCAGAAGCTGTGTAAAGGCGTTGTGACCACATTCAATTATAGGATATTGGAAAAGCAATGAAGAAAATTTGATAGCTTCCAACAGCTATAGATACCTTTCAGAATTTTCTTTTTGTAGCCACAACTTTCTGAAAATTCGGAGAAAAATGGATAATTGACACAGCGAATATGTTCATCGTCCCATAAATGAAATAAAAAAACTATCAGTGTACCCTTTCAACACTGTAGGAATGCTTTATCTCCTTCTGATGTATTCTTCGAGGCACTGTGGAGTAATGGATGGTGGCTCAGATTGGGGAATCGGAGAGCTGAGTTCGAATTCCAGTCGATTCAATTACATTCACTTACGTACTAACATCCTTGGGAAATGTATGAATCCCCGTCTTCTCCCCTTCAGGTTACGGTAAATAACAGGAGAGATCGGATTCTATAGCGTTGGATGGCAACTGGTCTACCGCTGAAAGAAATGGTAACCTACTGCAGGAAAAATCTGCCTTGTCAGTCATGTATCGAAAGATACACGATCGCCAAAGCTTGTATCACGCATGGCACATAACTGACTGAATGTATCCTTCAATTCAAAAACTCCTTACAGTCCTTACAATGTGTTTATCGAAATAACATTTACAAACCAGATGCATCAAACCCCTTCTTTCTGTGTTTGTATTTTTATTCTGTACTGGATTTTCGTTTTCTAAATATCAGCAATGCTATTACACTTTGATTTTACAAGGATAATTGATTTTTTGCAGATTTTGAGAGTCTGGAAATCGCTGACTAATCAGTGACAGAGAAAGTCTCCTTCACCTAGAAGAAAGAACAGTCTCAGAAAAACAATTCTCTGCATCTTCATACAAGGTCAGATTCCTTTCTGCATTTTCATAAAAGTTAAAAAGCAAAAAATACTATTTAATAAAGAATATATTAATACCGGTCGAGGGAAACTTCAAGAAGTAGAATTTGATCTGATAGGTCCACACACAAAGAGCAGCAATATTGTTAATTATTCTTGAGAATTTATTATTCCGTTATCAGACTCATTTCTTATACCTGTGTTATTTCAAACCGATATCAGCCAGACATCTTTCGCCTGTTTATAATCCTGTGCGATGGCATATGGAATATGTAAACTTGAAATTGGAAACAACTTTTATAAAATCAAACAATTTATGGAAATTACTTTGCCACATGATTCAGCTATTTATCGCACGAAAGTGATAAAATTGATCAAACACTTAATTTTCTCTAATTTTCCTACAATTTCGTTTACTGTCCACAGGAATATATAGAAATAAGACATCGAGTTAAGTAAAACGAGAATATCAAGTCCGGAAAATTGAATTATGCTAATTATGCGAATATATATATATATATATATATATATATATATATATATATATTAATAAATACTACGTTTGTAGGGCAACTCAGAGTTGCATGGTTACTCATTACAACCGTATTAAATTGTTCATTTGCCATATGTGCCTGATGAATTGAGTAACCAGGAAACTCTGCGTTGCACTACAAACGTTGGTATATGCGTATTTATTCGTTTATAGTTTATAGCTCGGTTTAATTACACTGGGCACATTTTTCGTTTACAAGTTAAATTAAATAAATATTTATTTGCTCACCTGTATATGTACGCTACAACATGCATACATCATGTATATTTAGATCTATCTATCTATCTATCTATCTATCTATCTATATATATATATATATATATATATATATATATATATATATATATATATATATATATGTATGTATTACAGTAAAAAAGAAAGAACAGTAATATATATAATCCGGTGTTGTAATTGATGTTTTTTATTTTTGCAAAACTGTGCTCAATGTAAAGCAATCACTAGACTCAGCTAAGTCTTCTGACCTAACAGGACTTTTATATTATACAGTCTCACAGCGTACCCTGAAATTAATATAGCTGATATTGGTTTATACAGAGACGGTGGATATATGGTTATAGATAACTCTACTAACTTTAAAATCGATAAAATTAGAAAGATATTTTATAAAGAATTTAAATGTCTGATCTTAAAAATTTCGGTAAGTCCTAATTTGAAAAAAGTGATCTTCCTTGATATAACATTAGATTTAATGAAAAATCTATACATACCTTATAAAAAACAATATTAATCCTTTGTATATACACCCAAAATCTAATCATCCTCCATTTATAATTAAGCATATATCTTTATCTATCGAAAAAAGAAGTACAAATTCAGCAAATGAGATGATTTTCAATGAACATATTAATATATATAATAAAGCACTGAAAGATAGAGGCTACAAAAGCCCAAACTAGCTTACATCAAAAATGAAATTGAAAGCATAGAAAAAACAGAAGCTGAAAAATAATTTGGTATACATCCATATACAACCATATGGTAAAGGATAAATTAGGACAAAAATTCCTAGGATTAATGCTTAAACATTATCCCAAAGATAGTAAAATCAGTACTATTTTCAATAAAAATACCCTAAAATTAAGTTACAGCTGTACTGAAAACTTACAGAAAATTATTAAGAAGCATAATGATAATATCTTAAATAAACACTTAGACCAAAACCAAAGAAAGTTAGTCAGTATAAAAATAAAATAGATGAAGATAAACAAAAATTATGTAACTGCAGAAATGCTAATAACTGTTCTCTACAAAATAAATGTTCCACGGAATCATTAGTATACCAATATCTCATCTATTCAGGATCCCGACAACGTTAAATTCTACATTGGATGCACAAGACATGAGTTCAAGAATCGATTCAATCAATATCAAAGTTCATTATATATATATATATATATATATATATATATATATATACATATCGACAGAGAGATAAAGATACATATGTATGTGTGTATGTGTGTGTGTGTGTGAGAGAAAGAGTGAGTGAAAGATAAAAAGTGTAACAGCTTTTTATTGACAACATGTTTCACTTTTGTTATGTACTTACGTCGTCGTCTCCAGGTTAGAATGAAAGTAAAGTATATGTATTTACTGTATTTTAAAACCATTAATTTCTGTTTGCTGGGATGTTTTTTTCCGGTAGAAATGCACTTTTGTCTTTACATTCTGACCTGAATGTACCTAATGTGGGCGAAATATGTGTCAACAAAAAACTTCACCACTTTGTCTCATTACATCACATTTTCTATATCCTACTAATACTTATATATATATAAATATATATATATATATATATATATATATATATATATAAATTATTGTCATCCAGAGACAGACTCTTTCGCTGTATCACAGCGAAATCAGTGTGGCTAGATATCCGGTTGCCTTTAGCTAGGATCGAAACCCGACTGAATTGGCGCTAGTTAGGAATTCTACCACTAAACCGTCGGCGCACGGCAGGGATGAAGGTGAATTTTAGCGTATTTATTTTTAGGTAAACACACAGTGGCCAACAGAACCTTAATAGTCACTGTTTACAAAGCCACACTTCCTTCCTCAGAGAGCTCAACCGAAATTAATTTTTCAGGAGCCTATATTATTGTCATATATATATATATATATATATCTATATCTATATATATATATATATATATATATATATATATATATATATATATATATATATATATATATATATATATATATATATCAAAGGAAAAACTCAGTATCTCATTAAAGAGTTCCGTAATAATTTATTTCAGACAGACAACTGCCCCATGGACAGGAGTTATCAAATGGCTTAAATCATCTAGACAATTTATTAAAAAGTGTATGGTTTGATATATCCATGGTACTTTGATTGAACAGCTTTCCTCCTTGGCAATTAATCTTTAGGAAATGACTCAAATTACTTGTTTGGCAGCAAGGTCTCATTATTTTGTAGTTGAAATGGCTAGATATAACCGTAACTTCTATGTTAACACAATGTTCTCCCGCACTTCTCTCTTGTGGAACTCTCTTCGCTCGTCTTGTTTTCCAAGTTCGATCTTCAAAACTTTAAATGCAATATCAACCGTAATGTTCTGTCTTCTTTATTCCTGTTCTTTCATCGTTATTAGTATATTTTTTGTTTTTAGTGGCTTTATTGCTTGCGGTGAAATTATTAAAAATCAAGATTAGTCTATGAAATTATAGTGAAATATTGTCTCATATTTTCATTTTAAGTTTCTTCACCAAGTCTTGGAGACAATCTATATATTTTTCTTTATAAAGAAATGTTCATGGCTTCGTATTTAAATTTTGGAAAATTCATATATCAATTCAGTTTTAATTTTTATATAAGGAAATTATATATGTATAGTAGGAACAAAAAACAAATATCAAGGAAAATGTATTAACTCAACTCTGATATTAGCGATATTTTCAGAATTCATTTTGTCACCAATATATGGTAACATTGCCGTATTTGTAAGATAAATAGAGATCACATTAATAGGATGTAATATTTTTTTTATTTGCTATGATACTACTTATTTTATTATATTAAATATTGTAAAATTGGAATATGAGAAATATAATATTATTCACACGAGAAGTTAGCTGATTTAGAAAAAATTGGGGACCATTTTCTTATAAAATATTAACACGAAAAACATGTCATTCTTACCTTACCTTACCTCTTTTTTACGAAATATTTTTGTTTTAATTTATATGTAGTGTCTTTGAATCTCTGAGAATGAATAGATGCAAGTAATAGTTACGTTGAAAAATGAAAACAATCTATCAGTGGTTTGGAATATGTTAAAATTGATATTAAATGACCTTGGTAAAATAATAAATGTGTTAGGTATATGAGATATGTTAATATAGCTTTATCTGGACGAAATATTTTGGATTCACTTATTTTACGCTTAGTGTATTAATATACATATGGATGACACTTTTAACCAATTACTCGGTATACTTAATACATACCACTTATAAATATGGACTTACGGTATTAACAGCAGCAGTTGTTTAAAAGTAACATTTATGTGAAAAATAATATATATATATATATATATATATATATATATATATATATATATATATATATATATACTTGTGTGTGTTTAAGTATTAAGGTATGGCGGATTAGCAAATAAGAATATCCAAGTTCTTCTAACATATATGTATGAGTGAGTTTGTGTGTGTGTGTCTGTCTGTATGTATGTATGTACTGGGACTTTGTAAATGGTGAAAATTGTTACCTCTTAAATATCAGTGTGTTAGATAACTCTTTTGAGCAAAAACCTCATTTATATCGCTGACGATTTTGACTTTCTGTCTTCTCTCAACATTTCTCACCATGTAGTTTGGCAAATTAAACAAGAATCCAAATATCGAATCAAATCAAATCAAATAAATAAATAAATAAATAAATAATAATAATAATAATAATAATAATAATAATAATAATAATAATAATAATAAACACAATACACACTGACAGAACAATCAAAGCCAACCGCCCAGACATTGTTATTAAAGACAACAAACAAAAAAATGCATCCTTATTGCTATGGCATTTCCTGCAGACTGCAATGTGTTTTTGAAGATATTCGAAAAGCTTTCAAAATGGAAAGACCTTGAAATAGAAATCACATGGGAACATGAACAATCCCTGTTGTAGTTCGAGCTTTAGGATTGATTGTAAAAATTCCAGTAGACTAATTGAAGGGATATCTGGAAGTCCATGCGTCAAAGAGATACAAAAAATTGTTCTCACAAGTACAGCCTACACTTTACGAAGGGCTTTATCTATCAATTTTTTTTTGTCAGTGGAAAGTGTCATGATGCAATTTCTAACCTTATGTCCCTGGGCGGGACCCGGGAAGAAATGTGTAAACGGCAGATATCAAAGGTAATAATTAATTAATTATTATTATTATTATTATTATTAATAATAATAATAATAATAATTATAATAATAATAATAATGCAGGTTCTGTGACAAATATCAGCAAACCATAAACCATCTAATCACAGGATATTCTGTACTTGAACCAAATGAACATAAAAATCGTCAGGATAGAGTGGGGACATATTTTCACTGGACAATAAACAAAACCTTTGGAATATACGAGGGTCATTCAATAAATAAGTTGAATTTTTCGGTATAATGACTTCTAGTACATACAGAAGCTTACTCTTTTTAATTTGTTTTCTTTTTTGTTTTACTACTTTTTCACATGGATTTAATTTCTTTTGCAGATTTAAAAAAAACTTTGAGAGTTTTGGCGATTAACAAAAATGGCCGACCAAGAAGAATGCTCCAGGGTTGAACAGCGGTCAGTTAACAAGTTTTTGGTTGCTGAAGGGTGCAAACCAGTTGAAATTCATAGGATAATATCAACTGTGTATGGTGCCACATGTTTCAGCCAAAAGAAATGTCTACAAATGGGCTAAATTGTTTAAAGAAGGACGGAGCAGTGTTGAGGATGAAGACAGACCTGGGAGGCCTACAGAAGTGAGGTCTCCTGAGGTGATCGAATCAGTCAATGATCTCATTCAATCTAACAGTAGGGTGAAAGTGGATGACATTGCAAGGATTTGAGCTGATCCGTTGGGACAAACGCAGGGGTCATCAGTCAGATGGAGTCATCTTGCATCATGATAACGCAGCCCAAACGGTGCAGACCATCAACGAGCTGGGCTGGGAACTGCTCCCTCATCCCCCTTACAGCTCATACCTTGCCCCTTCAGATTTTCACCTGTTTTGTCCCTTGAAAGCGTTCACGAGATGCACGAAGTTTTAAAATGACGATGAAGTCAAAAGTGTTGTGAGCGACTGACTGAGACATCAGTCCAAAGTTTTTTACGCTGAGGGAATACGGAAGCTTGTGCACAGATGGGAAAAGTGTGTAACAGTGCTGGGAGACTAAGTTGAAAAATAAAAAAAGTAAGCTTCTATCTGTATTAGAAGTCCTTATACCGAAAAATTCAACTTATTTATTGAGTGACCCTCGTATGTCAATAAACACTGATATGAACATCACTCAGCACCGAAATAGAAGACATCATATTCCTATAGTATTACACCATCTTTACAGACCGGAAGATTGAAGTAAATATGCCTGTCATAATTGTCATAAAGAGAAAAGAAAAAAAACAAACTTGCCTACAAATTGATATGGCTTACACAACCGACTGTAACATAGTAAGCAAGGATTTGAAATTTGAATTTGAAAAACTGTCGAAGTATAAGCCTTGGAAATTGGAATAGAAAAGAATGTGGAAATTGAAAAGAAGAATAGCAGCAATCATAGTAGGAATGAGAAAAATGAAACACGACATATTGAAAGAAATTCTTGGAAATCCCAGCTGAAGAGAAATACAAAAAATCGTCTTGATCTGTACAACCTACACACTATGTAAAACAGTTGATGTCATGAGAGGTAGGGAAAATATCATGAAATGTTAACATAGCAGCACACCCCTACTTGCCTTAGGTGTCTCCGATGATTTGTTAGATAGTGTGATCATAGCAGAAATCGAAATATAATGAAGACGATGTAATAATAATAACAATAATATTAACATAAATGTGAAATCTTTCGAAGAGTTCCGATCTACAACAAAAATGCAAATTTCATTAATTTTGGCAATTTCATGGGCATGCCACCATATTTGAAGCAAGATACGATAGAACGGTGATGTCGAGGTGATTTTAAATCATGCACAATTCCCACAAGAAAAACATTGAATGTTTTTCAAATTCTGTTTTTGTAGGTTTCCTCCTAATGAATCTGGTAGCAGCATTTCCCTATAATGTATTCAAACATGTCACATAAATTCCCAGATGTACATCCCAAATAGTTCTCACAATCATGGTACAAGGCTGGTCACAATTTTAGATAAATAGATGTTGAGAAACTATGAAGGTGTTTATAAATGTACACTACAGTTGAAAAATTTGAAGCAAACTTACATAATTAGAATATGATTCTTAGAGTCATTTAGAAAAAACGGAATTAATTATTAAACTCATATTTTGAGAAATGTTTTGAGACGAATGCCAAATATTTGTGCTGCAGTAATCAAGCCTGAAGGGGGCTATTTTGCGCGAGGAAATTTTAATCATAAAATCTATTTTTCTTTTTGTCATGATAAAAAAAATCTAATAGAAATCATATCTCATTTTTGCCATGTATATTAATCTTCTCTTACTAAAAGAAGAAAACAACTACTTTCGGATCAAATTAAAAAAATTACACACGGTGGGCTCAAACTTTTGATTGGTTTGGTTTGGTTTGGTTTGGTTTACGGCATATCTTCCTCAATTGGTTATTTAATGCCGTCAAGATATTTATTGCTGGTAATATTTTTCGAAAGATGTATTGCTGGTAATACTGTTTTCTTCCAAAATGTATTGCTGGTAATATTTTTCCTTCAAATATCTATTGCTGGTAATAATGTATTACTGCTAATAATTTGTTTTCATAAAATGTATTGCTGATATTTCAGCCCATTTTTATATTTTCATAGTCTTTGGATCACAGTTTGGGGTTTAACTATTGTTAACCGGTGCTAGAACCCCGGGGACACTAGCAATTAAGAGGTGATTCCAACCACCAGATCAGAGGCCTTGCTCTTGGATTTAGTTTATCGTCTTAAGCAGGACACTCAAACATTTGAACAGTGTTAGGTATATGTATATACTTATCATACAACGCAAATGTTTTAAGAATGTTCAGGGATATTTTTAAAGACTATAACAATCAAATAGCATAGAAAATAATTTCCTCTTCTCCGGATTTACATGTAGATTCCTTCTTAGCCCTCATCTTTTATTTGAATCGCGTAATACATGTTTGATATTTTATGATGCGAACAGTAAATGTATTGAAAAGGAACAAAAAAGAGTCTGTCTTGTCAGTTTTGCAATTGGTTTAACTTCAGTGATATTTCCTGGCTTTTACACCGAATCCACTACCAGAGAAATCGTATTTGTAAATATGCAAGAAATACACAGAGCGTTAAGACGTCAGCATCTAGGCGCGAAAATCAGCCGAGGAATCAATGCGTGACGAATGTTTTTTAAAGACATTTCATCCCAAGCAAGGCGGGAATATCACTAGACGCAGAGGGTTACAGGGAGTGAAAGTGAGAGAAAAAACTGAGGATTTCCGACAGGAAAAAAATGAATGTGATTCAAGAATATAGAAAATGGCGCTTGACGTTGCATTTACATTTTTAAAGGGTTGTTGTTTTCTGGGAAGCCAGAAAAATAGGCGGGGAATGCGAGAAAAGAAAATGGTGGCGCTTGCATTTAGCTCTTTCAACAATAAACCGGTGGGACCTAGGTGCCAATCTAATAGCATGCTTAAATTCATATAGTCGGGGCTCGAGGGAAAAAAGTTCATCAGATTATTTGCCATGAAAATATTTGTAGAAAATATAGAGTTGTATCCTATTTACAAATGTCAGAATTGGTTCGTTTAAAATTATAGGAAAACAGAATATCTAATATTATTTCTGTTTTACCACAACCAATGACACCGAAAGAAAATGATGCTAATATTTCAGTCTCTTTGCAAGTAGGTATTAATTTTATTCCGATCGAGGGACTTACTGTACTGATCAAAATCGTAGAAAGGCAGCACTTTTCGTTCTATAGTGATGTACAGTTTCTTCGTGAACAGAGTTGCATCCATCTATTTTAAAAATCTTCGACGTTTACAAATTGTGTTATCGCCAAAACTACAATCAAAACCAGAACATCAGTTAACCCGTCAGATTGTCCACTTTTAAAAGTGGAAATAAAGCATAAACTCGGACTCGCTATATATCCACGGGAGAAAATATATGGGAATTTGAACCTATTTGGGTTCGATCACGAATTAATCCTAAAATATAAAATCAATTTGGAAGGAATACATTGGGAATTTATTCACAGTAACTAATTACGTCTTAGTTGCATTATCGCCTTGCTTGCGAGGTTAAATTGGAAAATTCAGGCGTTGCTGACCATATATGGAGAGAAAAGAGAGATCACCGCCCTCTGTGTGATCAGGATGCAATCATTGACAAAAAACACCATTTGAAAATTCGTAAACTTAAGGAATCAGCACAAAAATCTCCTGAGCCGACCAAGCATAGAAATGAATACAATATGGGAACCAGTAACAAGGATTTCCAGAGAAAAGCGATAATAATCTACAAAAAATGCAATATGAGCTGTGGTAAATACATGCAATGATAACAGCAAAAATTGCAATATGAGGATTGGTAAAAAAAAATAATGACTGAGATATTAGGTTTATAATACCTACAAGTTCATCCACAGATGTCCTCAAGGACACATGACACATTGGACAAAGGCGTTGGTTAGATCAAGTGAGTTCAATACACGGGTAAAGCAGTGGAGAACTTGGAGAGGGGGAATAAGAGAAGATAAGCGACATCCATTAAAAATTGCACGTGAAACTAGTCTAGCCAGCGAAATAAAGGGTTCAGTTCGATATTCCAACACACTGAAGAAGGCCTGAGTGTACAACAGATCGAAACGTTGTAATAAATATTGCGACAAAGATGAATATAATAGTCCGAATGATGTAAATAGTGTACATAATAGCTCATCTCAGAAATATAGACAGATACTGAAGGGCCGAAACGTTGTAATAAATATGGCGACAAAGATGAGGACAATAGTCCGAATAATGTAAATAGAGTACCTAATACCTCATCTCAAAAATATAGACAGATACTGAAGGGCCGAAACGTTGTAATAAATATGGCGACAAAGATGAGAACAATAGTCCGAATAATGTAAATAGTGTACATAATACCTCATCTCAGAAATATAGACAGATACTGAAAGGCCGAAACGTTGTAATAAATATGGCGACAAAGATGAGGACAATAGTCCGAATAATGTAAATAGTGTACATAATACCTCATCTCAGAAATATAGACAGCTACTGAAGGGCCGAAACATTGTAATAAATATGGCGACAAAGATGAGGACAAAAGTCCGATTAATGTAAATAGTGTACATAATACCTCATCTCAGAAATATAGACAGATACGGAAAGGCCGAAACATTGTAATAAATATGGCGACAAAGATGAGGACAGTAGGCCGAATAATGTAAATAGTGTACATAATATCACATATCCGAAATAAATTCAGATATTACGGTGAATTGTTTTTAAAAAAATGTATGGTTTTGATTAATACATCCGACAGAGAACTGTCCAGTTCATAAACAAAAGCAATTCTGTAGTTATGTATTTTACAAGCACCTTTTCGTAAATGTTCATGTAAATTAACAGACCAACCAGTTGAGATTTTTTTAAAACTTACAATCTCTTCTAGTTATGACTACATCTCTATTTTCATTATTTCGGTTTGCATCTCGGAAAAAGTGTTTTTTTTTGTCTTTAAATATTTAGTAGTTTGTTCATGTATTTTGAACTAGACTCTTCCACTTTGTAGATCATACAACACCGTCAACCGTGTATGTTGTAGTTTTCATTCAACTAATTTACCGGTGTTTTGGCCAAATTTTCAATAGAATAACCCTTTTTCTTTTGTGATTTAGGGTAGCACACGTGATAAATATGATCAGTGGTAAGTGTGCTTTACCAGCATGATTCGAATATGTGATTAGGATTCCAAGAATGAGTCATCTCAATCGACGAAGATGTGAGAGATTAGCGTAAGTTGGAGATTGAAATCACCATGGAATTCCCAATGACTAATCCCGTATAGGAAAGCATAATGATGTTAATCTCAATCTGATTCTTCTTACCCCTTGCCCTCCCCTACTGAACAATATTTTCAATATCTTGCCTTTATTCTGTTTGATTGATTGGATCATCTTATCGATTTCTAGCCGATAGGCAATCATATTTCAATAGAAATTTAATTAGAGCCGAAGAATTAACCAGGAAAAGGCGATTGACAAAGTCAAGTGTTCTCGACTGACTTCCTTACAGCCCCTAAATGCTGAAATCAAGTCAAAGTGGAAAATAGTTGCTAGTTGTTAGGTGAAGCCAATACTCACTTATCTTTCTCCTCCTTTGCTGATGGTAAGGAGTTGGGGTCTGGCAGAATCAGAGAAGGGAAGATAAACGTACGAAATGATTGGAAAAGTTTCCTGAATTTGCGTATCCGCAGGTGGAATTAATATTTCTGGAATTGTGAAATTTCCCTGAAGATGGAAATTCTGTGTCTGCTTTTCATATCTTTAATTAAAGTGTAAACAATGTTCGTTCTTGTTCGTACACAGATCGAGATGGGAGTTATTTATTTTTGTTTAATATTTCATTTAGCAGTTTTATTATTTAGTTAATTCTTTCGTTGTTATTTTCATTTTGTCAGAAATAGCTAATGCATTCTAAAAACAAGCAAGAATTTGTTTCTTTATTGGAACGCATGCTTAAATCGTTCAGTAATTAATTTTCTTGAAAACGATCGTTGCTATAAACAAATAGAAAACATTGCTTAAATATAAGAAGTGGTTAAACTTCAGCTTCGCAATTATTTGGAATATACACGATAAACTTAAAGATGGAAACGAATTCAAAATTAATACATATAGCGAAGGAGGTTCGCATCTGATGTCAGTACGTTGGAATAAGATATTTTTAAAACAGTCTAAGATGTTCTAAGTAAAATGTGAAAAGAATGAACACTAGCACTTAGAGAAAGAGAGAGAGAGAGGAGACGGACACCATTTTGTCGGTATATAATGTAGAAAGAGAGCTTAGAACATCTGACACTCACAGGGCATACTGAAGGTAACGAGGGCGGAGGTAAACTAATATGATTGTATGAAAGGATGACAGAACATCATCGACTATACATAGTAAGTAGACATGCGTAACATTTAGAGATAAAAGGTAAGGAAAATGTGTAACGTCGTGTTCACATTTTCTGAAAAGTTGGAACTCTAACAAGTGCTACCACCCCGGGTCATAGGAACACCAGCAATTAAGAGGTGGTGCCACTCTCCTCAAAACCTCCTGATCAGATGCCTTGATGTTGGACGTAGTTTATCGTCTTACCCAGGACGCGGATGTAGTTTATCGTCATACCCAGGACGGTCTTTTGATCTGGAATTGGAATAAAATCAATGATGTCTCCTAACTTAAATGCATCAAAAAACGCAGAATGTGGTTTTAGAAAATACTAATCCCTTCAGATAATCGGTGCATGTATCAGCAAAAACAAATGAATCATATGAGAAAACGAAATTCAATATAGAATAGTTTGTGACAGAAATAGCTTTGCCAAACACCGCATAATGCTACGAAACCAAAACATCAATTTAAAAGCAAGAATCATGTTCTTAAATAACCCTTTAAGATTGAGACTTTCATATGAATGTCACGGATGTACAACCGCTTCCTACGATCAATGGTGAAAAAAGATTTTCAGTGTGTAAAACCTGTTTTGAACATTGTGGACTGGTGCTACATTGTGAACTGTTTTTTTTACAAACAAAGAACGGTACGAAATAACATAAACTAAACAACTTGAGGACTACCAACAGCAGCAACAACTAAAATGGATAGCACATGGAAGTCGAGAACGAATTAATGACATAATCAAGACGATAGCATTCCACACCACTTCGAGCAATTATTTGGGAAGCAAACAACATTGATAATGGAAATATTGGTTAATACTACTGAACTTGAGAAACCTGTTTTTCCAAAGAAAAAGTGTTTTAAGAGAAGTATTTTATAAATCTCAACTGAAAACAGTACCAGCTGATCGGTCAGTGAGCGCAAATGTTTCCGTTTAGGGAAACGGTTAATATTACCATTGGCCGAGATTTATCTCAGTCTCTTGATATCTATCTATCTATCTATCTATCTATTAACATTCCACACCAGTTCAAATAAAAGTTTAGGAAGTTCATTTGCCTCTCCCACCATCAATACTGGAAAGAGCAATAACAGCTACTGGACTTGATGAATCTATTTTCCTAAAAAGTTTTTTAATAGAACGATTTTATAAATCTCAACCGAAAACAGTAATGGCTGCTCGGTCAGTGAATGCAAATGTTTCCTGTTAAGGAAAAGCTTATTATTACCATTACTAGTATGAAAGGGCAATCTTTATCTACAAATACGTATTGGTTCTATCAAATAGGTGCGGATTGTTCATATATCTCAATGTAACGTAACTATTTGGCACAGACCATGTGAAATTTCGCGCGTCATTAAAATTATGTTCAAGAATTGAAATTAATCTGGTTGTCTTACTAAGTCTATTTCCAATTTATAACCCTTGAAATGTGTCGACTCTAAATGTTATATATAATACGATAACTAATAAATTAATGAAAAATGTTACAATCAACCGCTTACGAGTATAGCACTTGACCAAATCCAAAATAATTAGAGGAGTTTTTACTATTAATTTTCTTTGAATTTTATTCAAACGTCTCTCCGAAATAGGTCAGGAAGAGCGCTGAGTGCAAAGTAATTTCAAAATATTCACAAAAAGCGGCGAGAATTGATTATCTCATGGGGATCAAAATCTCAACATTATTCACGATTTCCAAGACGAGTGGTCTAACCATGGCGCAACGGCGGCATCATGTAGTGAATTTAACTTTATTGGACACAGAGTTCATGAATGTCAAACAATAAAGTTTTGTACCTGAAAACTTGATCGATCGACTCTATTTCATCCTCTCTGTTTTGGTGTATTTCCGGGAAGAGAAATGTTTACTTTTAGAGCATAGATTGAATATATATAAATATATGTTTTGTGCACGTGTTTGCATTTTCTTATACTTTGATAGAATTTTCAAGAATAGTTTTTTATCAGTTTAGACTTTGTATTGCAATGAACTTCTATATATTCAGAGAAAAAACATTCTTGAAAAGTCTATCAATTAATTCCAGAAACCAACTCTCAATATTATCAGTTATGATCATGACCAAATATTTCCATAACTGATAGTACTGAGAGTTGGTTTCTGTATTATTTAATTATTTAGGCTTCCATAATTTTTAAGCCTTTTCTGCAGTAAGACGAGTGCATATTATTAGTGTTTTCTACGAGTAGGTTACGGTTAGAGGTAGGTAGGTTGTGCATTTAAATGAATCCTAATGGAGCACTGATGCGTGAGTTTCAAATGGATAATGTCCAGTAAATTAGAAGAGTTCTAATCCAGTCATAATTTGCACTGTTCTTACACACTCAATGAACCAGAAAGTACTCTCTTGCAAGAAAAGTATATTAAAACGTTTTTATTGCAGATTTTGTTAGTTGTTTTCAAGTAAACATCTATAAAAGAAGGATTACTGTACAAATAATATATATATATATATATATATATATATATATATATATATATATATATATATATATGTGTGCGTGTATGTGTCTGTGTTTGTTTATGCGCGTGTGTGCTTGCGTGAATTAATTCCAAGGTAACTATTAAATAAGGAACACGTTAGAAAAACTGTAAATTGTAAATGATGAGATTTTATTTAGCTTCATCAAAAATATAGGAAGTGAAATAATGCCCAGTTATATTCTATAATTTTAAACAATTTCGAAACAACATCCTATCAAGTTACTACCAACATGTCTGATACAGGTAAATAAATATCAATATACATATATATATATATATATATATACAACAGATCCTAACAAAAAAATTGAGTTAATTATATACTACACTAAATCTAAAATATCCAACTCAATTATTCGCAATTATTCTTCTCCCCCGGTTAGCGATTTGAAAAAAACCCAACATAGTTTACAAATTAAGGTGCCCTTTGGGAGATTGTATCTCCAACGAACTAAATAATATCTATGTTGGTCACACCACAAACTCGCTTTCAAGACGCTTGACACTACATTTGAATGATAGCTCTAACATTTTTAGGCATTTAAAACAACATGCCTGGCCGCATACACAATTCCGGAAAATCCTCGTCGAAAACAGAACTATACTTAAACATGAAAACAATAAACAAAAACTAAAAATTCTTGAAGCTATATACATAAAACAGTTGAAACCTAACCTGAACAAAATAAACTATGAAATCTCCAAAAATATCCTTAAATACCTATAATTAGTAACAGAAGTCATTGGTTCATACCAACGGCTTTTCATACTCAATACTCATCGGATTCACTCTCGTGTGGTCATGTGTGACGTCATGAGCTGGTGTGCCATTTTCGCTTTCAGCGTTTTATATGCACTTGTTTATCGTTGATTGGAAATCATCCATGTAAACAAATAAGACTATCATCAATTTCTTGTTCGTGTATTGCTTAAATATATTGTGTAATTGTCATCTTTGATAATGGCTTACGTAAGCCGAAAGCTTAGATTGGATTAAATAAAAATATGTATCAATATTGTGATTTTCTTTCATTGTTTAATGATAATGTTATTAAGCTTATCAGACTATATGAAAAAAACTTACATAAAATATATAGATAACACTTATCTATATTATTTAATGAAACATGTATTAATATATATATATATATTCATTATTATATATGTATACATTAATATATATATATATATATATATTCATTAATATATAT
Organism: Acanthosepion esculentum; assembly: GCA_964036315.1. NCBI lineage: Eukaryota > Metazoa > Mollusca > Cephalopoda > Sepiida > Sepiidae > Acanthosepion > Acanthosepion esculentum. Next base: position 87,092,891 of record OZ038505.1, on the reverse strand, counting down.
TATTATATTCATTATATATATATATATGTATATATTCATTAATATACATATCCATTAATATACATATATATATATTCCTTAATATATATATATATATATATATTCATTAATATATATTTTTATATCACTATATATACATATATATATATATATATATATATATATATATATATATATATATATATATATATATATATAAAATATATGCATACATAGTGTATTTAGGCAGCAACACTTCTTTCATGCAAGTTTCATTAAATATGACAGACAAGGTGTTTTGGTTAAGTTTTTTATATAATTTCTCGTATGAGCTTATAATTTTTTCTTTCCAGTATGTAAATTATGCAAAAACTGTTCAGATGTTTTATTTTTCCAAATGCTTCTGCTATACATGTATCAATTTAAAGGACGAAATATCTTTACTGTTAATTGAAAATAGATTTTTGTATGAATGTATTTAATATTATTGAGCATTCGGACTGTTTTTGTATAATTTATTTACTGAAAAAAAATGTATAAATTTATATGAGCAATTATATGAAAACATAATCAAAGAACATTGTCTGTCATATTTAATGAAACTTGCATATACATCCATTATATATATATATATATATATATATATATATATATATATATATATATATATATATATATATATATACATTATTGTCATCCACAGATAGACTGTTTCGCTGTATCACAGCGAAATCAGTGTGACTAGACGTCCGGTTGCCGGAACCCCGACTGAATTAGGGTCAGTCGGAAATTCTACCACTAAGCCTGTGGCGCACGGCAGGGATAAAGTTGAATTTTAGCGTATTTATTTTAGATAAACACACAGTGACCGACAGGACTCAATTCGCTTTTACCGAAAAGTCTTGCTATATCAGATGTAATAGTCACTGTTTACAAATCCACACTTCCTTACCCGGAGAGGTCAACCGAAATTAATTTTTCAGGAGCCTATATTACTGTCATCCACAGACAGAATGTTTATATATATATATATATATATATATATATATATATATATATATATATATATATATACATATATATATATATATATATATATATATATATATATATATATATATATATATATATATATCCGCAGACAGACCGTTTCGTCCTTTATGATCTCATCGGTCCAACATAACAAATTTAGTGTGGATATGTCGTAGAAAATGAATGAATGAATCAATGAAAACATCCACTGAACAAAAATGGCAAGAAAAACAGCTACATAAGCATAAAAAGGTGACAGTATGGTTAATGTTGTAGGCTGATAATGTTAACCGTATAAAGATGTGTTACGTTTCGCCAAATCATTTTCAGTTTCAAAACCTCTGGCGCTGTACACAAGCATAAACGCACTGTATAATATGCATTTTTTTCAATGCTGTTTCATTGTCGTTAAAAAATGGATGCTATTAATGATATTACACAATTACAGAAGCGATAGCAAGAACTTGGCCAGTTGGCTCAGATAATTGGCTCAGTGTTGGTTTGGATAAGGAAGTAATGTTTTCAGTTCACGTGGTGGAAAATGCGGAAGGTTTTGTAACGTAAGTTTTTATTCCCCTAAGCTGGTAATCTGTATAAGATAATGTTATGTGTTTTCTATTGAATGACCATACTTGTAATTGAAATCACTTTTGTCAGGAGCGAAATAAAAACCGTCATTGCAACCGAAATGCGTCAATCTAAATTCAAGATTGTTTCAAGTAATATAATACAAGCCCAGTATGATGCACTGGGGAAACAAAACTGGTTTAATGGGATGCTACGCAGGTAATCTTTTTTTAATCCTAAAATATGAGAAATATACTAAAATGTGATTAGATATCGGCGAACAATATAAATGTATCTCAGTTTATATCAACTGGATTATTCTTTAAATTTATATACTTATTAAACTGCCACGTTGCACAGCCACCCTTATTCATGCACAAGTAGGAACTTCAGTTTATTTGTTACTTCTATCCAATTATATGACACTTCTACTTATATATATGCACGCGTATTTAAACAGACACACACAGACACAGACACACACACACACACACACACACACACACATATATATATATATATACATATATATATATATATATATATATATATATATATATATATATATATATATATATATGTATATATGATAGAAATTTTTAGGAGGATTTGATAATTATAATTAAGTAATTCATTGAGTCTGAAAGAAACCTCAACAGAATGCAGAAAGCACTGGACAGCCGTTTCGTCCTATATCTGGTACTCATCAGCAGAGCGCATCCACTACCGAGAATTAAAACCCGGACAGTTAGGTTATCAAGCAAACGTCATACCAACTCTTCCAACGGGCCTCGGTGGCGAAGAGGTAGCAAACCAGACTCAATATAGCGCCGCTCGCTCACATATCCGTGGTGGAACTCAACTGAAATTCTCTGTAACCATAGGACTGTGTCCCCCGGAGCCACGACTAACCCGATCTCAAGGCTCACTAAAGCGAAACTGAACGCCAAAATTGAACACACACACACACACACACACACACACACACACACACACACACACACACACACACACACACACACACACATGTATATATATATATATATGTTTTAATTGAATATTCATGTATTTATATGCACGGAAACTACAGTGGATTCGAAAATAGAATAAATAATTTGGATCGATCAATTTGTGAGGAACAGCTCACTTTGTTGAAAGCAAAAATTGAATTTACATATATATATATATATATATGTGTGTGTGTGTGTGTGTGTGTGTGTGTGTGTGTGTGTCTGTGTATGTGTGTATGTATGTGTGTACATGCTATAATTAGATCTTCATATGTTTATTCCCATGGAAATTATCGGAGATCCGAAGAACAGAACAATTCGTTTGGATTTATCACGAACAACTCATTTATCTTCCAAATGCACCTTAACATTAGATATGCAATGTCACAACTGCATGGACTGCATTGTTTTCATTTATTCCACCCCAAGCAAGGTGATAAACCCCCTAAGCTGCAAAGAGATTCTTGGAGTGAAAGAGAATGAGATAAAATTATGAGGAAAATAGTTTCAGTATCTGTCTATATTTCTGAGATGAGGTATTATGTACACTATCTACATTATTCGGACTATTGTCCTAGTCTTTGTTGCCATATTTAACACAACGTTTCGGCCGTTGTACTCTCCGACTTTCTTCAGGTGGTTGGAATGTCGAACTGAACGATTTATTTCGTTCACTGGAGTAGACTATTCTAGTTCCACGTGCAAAGGCTTTAGTTAGATCCAGTGACACGACCCAAAGAGTGTGAGTTCAATACCCGGTTAAGGCAAAGGAGAACTTTCAGGGGAAATTAACAGGCGATAACTGATAATTGACATCCATTAAACATGGCACGTGGAACTAGAAGTGTCTACTCGAGTGTGCGAAATTAAAAAAAGTTCAGTTCGACATTCCAACCACTTGAAGAAGGACGGTGCGTACAACGGCCGAAATTTTGTAATAAATATGGCGCGAAGATGAGGACAATAGTCTGAATAATGTAAATATTGTAAAGAAACAGGTAGAGAGAAAATGCTGATTGGCGTTGCATATATTTTTTTTAACATTTTAGTTGACAGAAAAGCAGGAAGCCGAAAGAGTGTTAGACAGATGAGTAATACGAGAAATTAACCATTTGAAAATAAATTACGTTTTCCTCGAGTTCTTTCAACACTAAAATGATCAGGCCTAATAGCCTATCTCGTAGAATTCGTAAATTCATGCGGTCGAGGTACGAAGGAGAAAAGATCCTTAGCGCAGCTCCCATGAGAATATTCATAGAAAAGGCAGACGAAAGCAAGGAGACGGTGTTTTGAAATTGTCTGATGCCGGCATGCTAGATCTAGAATCAATAGAATTACAGACGTTGTCGGGAATCTAGAGCTGTATAGCCGTGGCTATACAAAACAAACAGAAATGATAGCTATATTCAATACATATTCAATACACGAACAAATGGTAGATTTATAAATGGGAAAGATGGATGTTGACGAGAGAAAATGTTTGGCATGACATACTGAATCAAACTCATTGTTTCATAGTGGTGAAACGACTTCTCATTGCAGGTGCTCCTAAAGTCTAGGAAATTTTCATCTTTTTACTACCTGGGATGATGTTCGTTTCTGTGTCTTTTTCGAACCGAATTAACCAAAACGTTGTGGTGTCATTATGTTATGAATATTATTTGTAACGGATTGACAGCGGCAATTCTCTCCCTGTGTAAATGCTTCGCCTCGTTCAGCGATACGCTTAGCTTCTGACAGAGGCGATTGACTTTCCGTCTGTTGACAGACCTGCCCATCATTGTCAAACATTCCTATCGCCAGTGCTTAACTCTGTGATCATATAGATCTGATATCAGGAAAGGTCCAAAAAACGTCAGTAATGCATTTCGTATGCACTTTCCTGTCGGATGGTATTTTTCGAAAATTCTGCTCGGCTTCTACTTGAAACAAGTTAGAAATATCAGTATCAGTCTATATTTCTGAGATGAGGTATTATGTACATTATTTACATTATTCGGACTATTGTCCTCATCTTTGTCGCCATATTTATTACAACGTTTCGGCCGTTGAACGCTCCGGCCTTCTTCGGGTAGTTGGAATGTCGAAATGAAAACTTTAGTTCGCTCACTGGTGTAGACTGTTCTAGTTTTCACCTGTCATGTTTATTGGATGTCAGTTATCAGTTATCTCCTGTCAATTTCCCTCTGAAAGTTCCCCACTGCCTTAACCGGTTATTGAACTCACACTTTTTGGGTCCTGTCACTGGATCTAACCAACGCCTTTGGTACAGTGGATAAAGTCGTTGGTTAGATCCAGTGACATGTCCCAGAGAGTTTGAGTTCAATACCCGGTTAAGACAGTGGAGGACTTGGAGAGGGGAATTAACAGGAGATAACTGATAACTGATATCCATTATAACATGGCACGTGGAACTAGAACAGTCTACCCCAGTGAGCGAAAAAAGGATTCAGGATAAAGGATATTCCAACAACCTGAAGAAAGCTGGAGTGTACAACGGCCGAAACTTTGTAATAAATATGGCGATAAAGATGAGGACAATAGTCCAAATAATGCAAATAAGTCAGCAATTTGTTGCAAATCTAATAAAAAAACATCAGCATTTTCTAACGCTATGGACAAAGTGGCTATTTACATTATTTACACACACACACACACACATTTCTTTTCAATTTTCATTCTTGCTATTATAAGGTTTCAACCGTTGTGACCTCCAGCCTTCATCAGGGTATTTGTCAATCATGGTAACACTGAAAGGACTTTGAAATAGACCGTTTTATTTAATCTAGTGGGTAATATTTCTCGTTCCTTTGTTCATAATCAATGGATATATGATGTAGACCTTATTCCTTACCGTTCTGTTGTGGGTCGTCCGTTTCGACTGAGTCTGAATACACAATGCTCTAATCCACTATGATTAAATCCTAGTGGATTTACCTAGTGGATTAAGTCTAGTGGATTAAGCTTAGTAGATTAAAGCGTTGGGGAAACGTGCAAGCAAAATCTACACGAGATAGTAGATCGAGAACTATTTAAACCAAGTCGAATTTCCCTGAAGCTTACAAACATCGACAAAATGTAGTCTTAAAGACACGGCGGTCTGCGGAGACAAATACCGTAAAGGTTACGATAAGAGTGACAAAGATTAAGAGAGTAGCATTCGTGCAAAAAATTGTAAATAATGATTAGGCGTCCTCGACATAAAGATAGAGAATCACAAGTAATCCTTGTAAAATCGATTTTTCAGGTGAAAAATATTAACCAGTTTTTTCTTGCATTACACTTGATCCACAAACGATAAGACTGACATTATATTAAAGATGCACATTCAAGGGAAAATAGAAATAGAGGAGCTATTATTTTTCACTCTAATGTGCGCACAAACACGCACACACACTCACACACTCATACACACACACACACACATATATATATATATATACGCGTATATTTTGGCAGCATGTTTGCATTGGGACACGTTTCGTTGAATAATTTAGACGTTCTGTCTACTTATTTCCAGTTGGATCCTTTCATATTCACTGATAAGCAGCTTTGTGGTATCATTATTTAACGACGAGAGAAAATCGACAAGTTGATACATATTTTTTTATTACGATTCCTTTCGATATGCACAATATCGTCACCAGAGTATTGTTTATTGCAATACAAATATTGTAGTGTTCATTATTATCTTCCTAGCAAATGCAGCTTAAAATCAATTCTTGAAATAACACCATAGCCTCACTCGATATCGAAAACTTATTCACTAATGTCTCTGCAAATCTACTCATATTACTATAAGAATCCTACACAATAATCCATACCTACTAAAACTTAAAATTAGTCCTAGCATATTACAGAAACTTCTGCTAACTTTCACTTCCGAAGTCCTATTCTATGACCCCAAAAATAACATATATATACAAAGCGATGACGTCTCCAAAGAAATGACGTCTCAGTTCTGAGTCCGACTTTTACCAATTTCTATATGTCCAGCTTCGAAAATGACATATTTAATAATTTTCAAAAACTCTCCATCTGCCTAAGACACGCAGATTATATCCTCATATTAATCAAGAATACGGAAGAAATAAACTCCAAAAACAATTCCAGGATAATTCTCTCCTTAAGTTTACATATGAACTTAATTAAAGACATTTTTATGTTTAATATACTTTTTATAGATACAAGTATTTAAGTAAATGCTCTGTTTATAATAAACAGTATTAAATAACATTTACCGGCCTGAATGTCCGAGAAATTTTTATAGAAAATATTCGTCCACAGGCCGGTAAATGTTATTTAATACTGTTTATTATAAACAGAGCATTTACTTAAATACTTGTATCTAAAAAAATAATGTTAAACATAAAAATGTCTTTAAATATTTGTCGGACTTTGTCCATTTCATAATATATGAACTTAATAATAGAAACAAAATTCCTTTCCTAGATGGACTGGTAAGCATTAATATCAATAAGTTCACAATCTCCCCGTATAAAAAACTACGAGCATAAATTCATCTACCCTTAATTATAAAGGTGAGTGTCCAAATTATTATAAAATAACATTATAAAAAAACGGATAAAACGTCCAAAGTTAATTCACCCACAAAACAGAATTTCTACAGTGAACTAAAAATATAAAACAAACTCTTATTAATAATAACTTACCTAACTAAAATGTTGATGAACAAATAAGATATTTCTATCAGAGATTTGTATACTAAACAAATAGAATATAATATTCTTTAAATAACACAAAATATATCAATCATTTATATCGCAACCAAATATATTCTGATTATAAACAAGTCTAAAATATACTAAAATAATAATAAAAACTAATATATCCACCACAGATTCTAGCAAAAAAAAATTAAATTAATTATATACTACAAAAAATCTAGTATATCTAATACAATCATTCGTAATGACACGTCTCCGCCCACTAACGTATTGCAGAAAAACCAACGAAGTTTATAAATTTAAATGTCCTCTGGGAGATTAAGATAAATTTAAATGCCCTCTCGCCGTTTAAGTTTTAATTTGAATAATATGTCCACATTTTCTAAACATTTACAGCAACATACCTGCCCACTTAACAAATTCAGAAAAATATTGTTGAAAATACTGCTATAATTTTCAGGAAAAGAATAAACACGAACTAAAATTTGTCGAAACTATCTATATTAAAAATTAAAACCAAACATTAATAAAATTAATTACAAATACTCCACATATGTTTTATGTGTACAATAGATAGGTTGAAATGCCAAGGTTTATACTAATAGGTTTTTACTACTTATTTCGCAACTCTCCACAATCATACTTAGTTACCTGCCCTTAAACGGTGTCAGCATTCACACGTTTCTTCTGTTCACAAGTAAGAAATTTAACTTTCAGATGAACAGTAATTTTCTCTTCCACAATAATGAACACTACAATATTTCTCTTGCAATAATCAATGCCCTGATGATTACATTGTGCTATGTCGAAAGTCCTCGGAATAAAGAAATATGTAGCAATACGGCAATTTTCTCTCAGCATTCAGTAACGACAGTAAAAAGCTTATTCGTGAATATGAACGGATCCAAATGAAAATAAGTAGACAGAATATGTCTAAATGATTCAAAGGAAATTGTATCAATGTGTATATATATATATATATATATATATATATATATATATATATATATATATATATATATATATATATGAAGAAATATATATATATAATGTGGACACTGATTTCAGCGCTGAGCGATAAGTGTGTTTCATACATAAACTCAGTTTTCCGGACATCTTATATTCTATTTACATACACCTCTATCCCGGATATTGAGTACTTTACCCTTATTAATATAACAGTATTTAAAACTTAAATATCTCTGCTGCAACCATTGGAAAATATATAAAGTTCATAATATATTATAGAAAATGGAACAACGCAAACTTCGACGTCAACAACTGAAATAGCCTCACCAAATCTAAACTTGCGTTAACTAATATAATATACCAATTGAAATGTCAAATAAAAGATAATGTTACTTGTTAAAAACCAATGACCTATATCGGACATGCCACTACCACCTTAAGTAGACGACCTCAATGTCACCTTTCAAAGCAGAGTGCGATAAATAAACATTTATTAACTCATAGTTTACATGAACGTTTTTAAGGAAAATTCTAGTCGATAATACAAAGATTCTTTGCAAATAACATAGATGTACACAACTCATAATTAGGGAAGCATTGCTTCTTAAATATTATCCACAGGCTATCATTCTTACAATATTTACAAGTGGAGATAGCTTGTTAAAAATTTTCTAAAAATAGAAGTTAAGCCCAGGCATAGAACTCGATCGCTAAAATACATAGAACGCCAACACAACAAAACTACTATGTAGAAAACCGCAGAAAGAAATTCACCATTAAAAATAAATATCCTTGATAATGGCCAGAGAACTGGCCAGAAGCGTTCACAACAATTATAAGTATGGAATATTTATATATTCTTTAACCCCTGAAATACGAAAAATGTTAGAATACTGGAAAAAACACAAGAAAAGATTAATTAAGCCTTCCTCGTCAGCCGTTTTAATTGAATATATATATATATATATATATATATATATATATATATATATATATATGTGTGTGTGTGTGTGTGTGTGTGTGTGTGTGTGTGTGTGTGTGTGTGTAAACATGTGGGCTGGAAAAGGAGAGCATACATTCTCTATTATTCTCTGTTGTTAATGTAGTACTTCTGTTTAAATTAGTGCAAACCATTAGTTGCGTAAATTTACGTCGCCAGAAACGGTCACGAGAATGATTAGGCTTCTACATTGGATGCTAATTAGAATCGATAACTTTAAATTGGTGATTATGTTTCCCGACCGAGATTTAAGAGACGATAGTGAAAGATGTTGCCTTCCACAAGTATTTTTTCAATTGACAATTTGCAAGAAGAAACGACTCTAATACGTCGAAGTAATTTCATCTTAATATCTATCTATCTATCTATCTGTCAGTCTTTGTTTTATATCTACCTATCTATCGATCGATCGATCTTTGTTCTATACCTATCTATCTATTTATCTATGTGTATTTTTATTTATGTTTGTGTTCTTTATCTATCTATCTATCTATCTATCTATCTATCTATCTATCTATCTATCAGCCTTTGTTCTCTATCTATCTGTCATTCTATCTATCAATCGATCGATCTAACGATCTGTCTTTGTTCTATATCTACCTATTTATCTACGTGTGTCTTTATCTATCTATCTATCTATCTATCTATCTATCTATCTATCTATCTATCTATCTGTGTTTTTATCTATCTTTATGTATTCTTTATCTATGTAGCTAGCTCGCTAGCTAGGTGTCTATCTATCACTCTCTGCATGATTTTTAAATAAATTTCCGCCAGTCTATTTGTATATAGATATGTATGTATGTATGAATGTATGTATGTATGTATGTATGTACGCCTTTCTACTTAGTTAATGGGACTTCTCGACAAGAATAAATATTCCCCCACCTTTCTCCATTATAGGCACTATCATATCCATGATATAATAAAACTTCAAGACACGGAACGAGCGGAATAGCTGAAAGAAAAAATATCAAACAGGCATGGTTCTCAAAGAGATCGTTACACTGATATATAAATTCTTGTCAATAAATTGGTACCACACAGAGAACCTATAACATATGTATACAATTAGCCGTGTGAGAAGGAAAATGGGCTCACTTTTGTTGTTCTTTATATACCCGGTGTGATCGCATGGTTTCCTCTGCTCTTTGACATGCCGTCAGTCATGTTGTGCTTCTCTGTTGTGTACATAGCAACTGGTATGAGTATTCACGTCTTGCGGTTCGACATGCTAAATAGCAACTGCCATTCCTCACTTTATGAACTGACGCCACCCTCCGGGAGTGATTTGATGCTCGTGAATTTCTCTTTCCTAAGGGGAGATAATCGCTACAGGGAAATATCTATATGTGTGTTGTACTCTACTTGGAACAGAAGATTAAGCTATGAGTTCTTGTGTATGTCTCTATATATGCAAGCCACTCAAGAAAATCATTATTATTCTGATAGTTTATGCATTTCTACATATATACATAATTGTGGTTACAATCATCAATAATTAATAACTTATGCGTGTGTATGTATATTACAACTATCCTCTATCTATAGATTTTTTTAATGTAAATCAAATTACTGAAAACATCTCTCTATAAGAAAGGACCTGTATATTGAAATCTCTCTCCCAATATCAACCTCATCTTGCTTAATAATGGGAATGGGGTGAGTTTTTTTTTATTATTATTAAATAGAAAGTTGCTCATTCGAATATCAGCCACGCTCAACACGCGATGGCGAAGAATAAACTAGTATTGAAAACAGCACACGGTACATCTGAAGCATTCAAAACCGGAATAGAAATTAACAACGCTAAAGCAAACCCCCTTTGAAAATGGCTACAGAAGTGGCCGAAAGCGATTGGAACAATGAACTATATGGACGGGTTTTGTCATTTTTCACTTCCACCAAACGATAAAAACTAAGAACAATGGAGAGGAGAAATATGAA
>OZ038505.1:87019199-87079199 GCA_964036315.1 Acanthosepion esculentum | reverse complement strand
TTCAAGTTTGAACAAGATAACGACCCCAAGCGTGTCAAAAAGCACTAAAGCTTGGTTTGCTAGCAAGAAAATCACAGTTTTGTTGTGGCCCAGCCAGTTTCCAGACCCCAATCCTATAGAAAATCTATGGCGAGATCTAAATCTGGCTGAGCACCGACGTTCCCCTTGCAATCTGACACAGCTCGAGAAGTTCTGCCGGGAAGAATGGCAATAACTGTCAGCAGGCCAATGCAGGGAGTTCGTGGAAATCTACCTGAGGCGTTTGCAGGCTGTAATTAACGCAGCTGGATCATCCACAATGTATTACCTGAAGACATTCCAAAGTGGGTGTAGACTTTTGCAAAGACATTTTCCAAAATTATCTTTGTTTACAAATTAATTACAAATTTTTGAAATCCATTTTGTCAATTAAACAAAGGTGTGATAGATCCTACTATTAAAACCAATTATTGGAGTTTAAAATATTAATTGTTCCCATCAAAATAAACAAAATACATACAGTTTTCAAGGGGATGTAGACTTTTGCAATGCACTGTAAAATACGCGGATGACACTATGTTAATATCCGACTCGGAAACTAAAAAAACCCTCCTAGACATGGTAGTAAAAGAAAGCGTGAAATGTAGGAATAACTATCAACTGGAAAAAGGACTGAAATTATGGTAAACTGTAAGAGAATAAAAACAAGATGCGAGTTAAACATTGACGATATAAATATAAAGCAAGAAAAGAAGTTCAAATAGGATGAAAAACATGACACTGATATCCGGACACACAATGAAGTAGCGAAAGTATAATTCCAAAGACTATGTAAGGTGCTGAGATACGAAAAAAATCGTTAGAATCAAAAAGACGGTCGCTGGGTTGCCATGTGTTATCCATCCTCTTATAAAGCAGTGTTTTCTGGACAACATCCCCAGAGATGAAGAAAAACAAAAAGGCTGGCAGAAATGTAATTCTACAGATGGAAGGAGTGAGTAAACAAGATGGGAATCATAAAAGAACATGACAACTGAACCAAAACATATACTCAAAATCTGGAAAAGAGCTGAACGTCCTTGAATCACATACGGATGAAGGGCTTCGAAGACAAAACTCACAAAGTGCATTGAGGGTAACATAGAAGAAGGTATCAAAAAAGCCTGTGGAGAGCTATGATTTTCTATGACCTGAAAGAACGCAGCACATAAAGGAAGAATATTAATAACTCAGAAATGCTAAATTCTGGTCAAGGTTTCGATAAAATTACTGTAATGACTGGGGAAGTATTATATGCCTGGATATAGAACATGGGTCAGAAACGTGCCCATGGTGATGTATACATTCTATTTGAAAAGGCTCTGAACTTACGTGAATACTACTTACCTGATATATGTTTTTCCTCTCTCAGTTGCGTCTCTTTCATCAGGAAGAGTATGGCTCAGTTGTGTCTCTGTCCGTGGGACGAGACGCAGAAGAGGAAAATAAATTGTTATGTGCCCGGTCCTGGGGAACAGCTGTCCGAGGCTGCAACCACCCCCACTGCACGAAAGAGGTGGGGGTCGGTAGTTATACAGATGCCAGCGCAACCGACGGTTGCGAGCACTTGCTAATTTTTTCCTTGGCCCGTCTGTACGTGATCGTGTTCTCCAAGTTAAACCCGGCCTTGTGTCAAATAATGTCTCAATAATGAAAACTGTTTAAATATCTTCCACTACGAAGGGTGAAGAAAATCGATAAGGGAATTTAATGAAATCGACCTTCACTTACACACCTTTTTGGAAACGTTATATTTTCAAGAATAAAAATAATGCGAATGAAGTAATCGACGAATGATTCTCCCATTAAGAAGAAGTTTTTAAATGTGATGTAACAAGTCTATACTGGAAAAGGGCGGATCGCACCTATACTTATATTGGTCGACAGAATACATTGAGCTTTAGTCCCTGGAAGAATAATCTTGCCCTGCGGCTATGTAGTAAAGCGAAAGGTCATAGAAACAAGCTAGAAAGAACCACCTATCCCTGTGTGAAAGCAAAATTGGAAGTATGTCACCCATATTCAGGAAACATTAGTGTCACGCTTATTTTCTTCCTCGAATACTGACACAGCTAGCGTTTTTTTAAAGAGGATAACACCTCAACAAGATAATGTTGTCAATCACTGTCTTTTATCTAATCCCGATTAACCTATGCATGGGGATCAAATGTTGTCCCTGCATCCAAACACAACATAACTGCCACCGCCTTCTCGTGCAAGTCGTCATGAAATGTACGAAGGCGAGATACACCTTCTTGACCTTTGCCATATCCATGCAGTAATTGTTGGTAACCTGGACTGCAGCATCCTGGATTTATGGATCAGCTTAACAGCTGCGTATGCAACCAAGCTTATTGCTTCGTCTGTCGAAAGACGTAAAACCCAAATAATCAATACCTGAATGGGATCGAGGAACACCGGTGGCGAAGGTAATATCGTATTGCTTAATAATACCAACCTTTGACGCTGGTGCACATTCATTAATGTGAATGTGGCCTTTATGAAATAATAGAGAAATATTCATGATCTTCCCATATTTACCTTTATGACAAACCTAACAATTTTAAGATTGTAGTTTAAATTAATTAATAATCTTTAAATCTGTAGTCGCTAGGTGTTTAACTTCCGAGTTTTGTCATCCATTCTACGTTTGGCATTCTCAGCAATACAACATTTGGCAAAAAGAAATAAACAAGTTGCGTAAAATTTGAATGGCAAATATACTCCAGGTAACAGATAAAAGAACAATATTTATTTGTACATAATCTATATATATAATTCTATGGCTTCTGTTAGTCCGTCACTCACACCCTCTAAAATAGCCATAGACTGACAAATAAAAACAAAATTGAAAAGTGGAAACAGGTAAAGAAGTACAAAGTATAGTTTGTTTTATTAGAGTGGGCAGCTTTCTGTAATATATTTTCATTCATATTTGGGAAAAAATGAAAGGTTTTATTTTTTAACCTATAAAATATTCCCACTATTTTAAAAAACAGTTTAATGATTAAAATAAAAAACATATATTTGATAAAAAAACAATATTGTTTTTTTTTTGTATATATTTTCTTTAGGTTTTTATATAAAAGAATCCAGGTTTAAGTTTGACCGGCGTTTGCGAGAACGATAACCAAATCACAAGACCAAACGCTTCAAAAAGTTTGAATTTAAACCCAGAAAGAAATGTGCAGGTCAAGTTGTATGTTGAATGCTCAAGAGTTTGAAATCCTAAGAATTTCTTCGCTGTTAAAAAGGAAAAAAATATTCTTAAAAATATATTGTTTTCCATTGAGTTCTATAAAATTAAATTAAAGAAATTATTAAACCACGAAGTAGGGGTTTTATCAAAGGATTTTTCCAAACAAATCAGCTTATTCAAATTTCACCGATATGTTTGCGAAATTGAATTTTTAAATCTCGGTAAGAATGTTAGCGTAGCTTCAAGAATACTAAACACGCACAAACACACCTACAACCATAGAAGGACACATGAACACGCAAGGATACACGATTAGGTGGGTATATATATATATATATATATATATATATATATATATATATATATATATATATATATATATATAGAGAGAGAGAGAGAGAGAGAGAGAGAGAGAGAGAGAAAGCATACATGCGTATGCATAGTCGCACGCATATGCACACGCCCGCCGAAACATATATACACGCACAAAAATTCAAACGTTGCCTAAATTAATTAGTCACAACAATAAACCACGAAAAAAGAACCAGTACGAAAGATTAGCCGTAAACCAGAGAACAACGAAAAAGGGGAGAAGGGAATAAAAGATAACAAATAAAATAAATGGAAGGAGAAGAAAAGAAATCAACAGCCACGTAACATGACACTCATCAAGCGAAATAGAAAAATAATATACAGACACCACAATATATAAACGCAAAACACTTTCAAGAAATATCAGCAGAATAGTTCAACTCCGCTCAGACGAGTAGTCACATCTATGTAACCAGTAGACTTCGGAAACTCTGCCTAGTTAAGTGAAATACTTTTTCATATTAATTTTATTAACGGTCTTTGTCTATCTCTGATATTCAGCAATCAACGACAAACCTGTTTGATTTAAATGCCTTTTTATCAGCAAACCACTGAAAAACCGGAAATCTTAGCTTCAAAAACAGATCTTCAAATTAACACTATATTCAATTTTTAAAAAAATATTTGATAATATCTAATTGATTAGTCGAAAACGCTTAGATCTACGGATCAATGGTGAGTTGTTACTGTACATGACGAATAGAAATGATGTGTGCAAATGTAAGAAAAAAAACACGAATAGCTTAATCGCAGTGTATCGTCAGTCGTTTTCAATAATATATATATATATATATATATATATATATATATATATATATATATATATATATATAGGCTTTATTTTTTATATGAATTCTATGCTCCTTAAGTGTGTATCTGTGTATATACAACATAGAAAATATAATAGATGTTATAATGTATTGTAGTCTCATAAAATAATGGATTACTGAAAAAAAAACCATCAAAAACTTAATATCAGTGTGGAATATAAGGAAATGGATTGATAATAAGATGAGCTCAGGGGGTAAATTAAAACGAGTAAACTAATAAAAAGAACATTGAATTTTTTTTAAAAAGACAACTTTTGATCTTCTAAGGACTGATTAGTCATTCCAGCGAGCAAGCGTGAAACTATTTTGCTAATGGCCATTGAAAGCTGACCTTCTAATTCGCTATTGGAAGTCTTTCGGTTTTTGCAATTCTGTAAATGTCAAGGAGAAATTCGCTTAGAAACCTATTGGATACTTTGCTTCTGCATTTCTGCTTAAAAAGGTGGATATTCAGTTAAACAAACCGAAGGAAGGTCCTGAAGGAAGGACAAATCGTCGACGGAAGACATTAATAAACGTTAAAAAGAAATTACGAAAAATATTGTAGGTAGCTAAAGATACTTTTATGAAAATAATGATATTAATAAAGGCAATAATCTAAAAAAGCTTCTTTTTTTTAATTAAAAAAATATTCGGAAATAAATTGAAAGGAAAGCCGAAAATTTACATCCGTAGTTCGACGAAAGAAATAAAAATGGATGTTATTTTCTTGGGTGAATTCTTGAGGAAATTAAAGAAAATTTTTGTTCTTTTCATAAAACAGTGAATAACAAAGATATAAATCGTTGTTCACATTTCACTCTCCATTCAATTTCCGCTTATAGACACCACATTCGTTTTCCTTTCTTATCTATTCCTATTTGTTGAGCTAATGAAAGAAGAACAAAACACAGAGAATAATAAATGAACCGAATTAAAAAAAAATAGAAGCACATTCTCTATTGTAAAAGACAATCTGATTCTCAGTCCGCCATGCATTGTATAATTTTGCATAGGTTTATATATTTTATAAACATATGTATGCATTGTCGTGAGGGACGTATACGCGAGATAAGTATATGCACAAACGCACGCACAAATAAAGCATGTACCTGTGTATAAGCAGTTTTCATGTATAGCGTTGACCCTGAATCTATTAGGATGAGTTTTAATCTGTCAGGAAAAAATACCTGTCCATAGTTCAACCGGTAACCGAAAATTCATGATATTTAACTCCTAAAAATATATATATCTGTGTATAGTGCAAATCTCTATCTTTTGCGTAATAAATGGATAGGCTATTTTGCCTGTTCCGGTAAAAGAGTTACCAAGGCTATTTTGCCTGTTCCGGTAAAATAGACACCAAGGTTATTTTACCAGTTCCGGTAAAATAGAAACCAAAACTAATTTGCCGGTTCCGGTAAAATAGACATCAAGGCTATTTTGCCGGTTCCGGAAAAATAGAAACCAAAGCTAATTTGGCGGTTCCCGTAAAATAGACACCAAAGCTATTTTGCTGGTTCCGTTAAAATAGACCCCAAGGCTTTTTTGCCGGTTCCAGTAAAATAGATACCAAAGCTTTTTTGCCGGTTCAGGTAAAATAGACACCAAGGCTAATTTGCCGGTCCCGGTAAAATAGACAACAAGGTTAATTGGCCGGTCTCGGTAAAATAGAAACCAAGGCTATTTTGCCGATTTTGGTAAAATAGACACCGAGGCTATTTTGCTGGTAAATATAGATAGTGTTTTATAACTAAGAATATATTATATTTTAGATCGTCGGCGGAGTGATTTTTTGAGCCGTGAAGGCAGGTCTTGGACAATATGAATTCTGTCATATTCAATGGGTGCCCCAGAAATTTATTGGCCAGAGGACCATACCCAAGAGCAGGTTTGGGATTTGCAGAGACTGTTATGGGAGAAACATTTAAAATATTCAGATACGTCTATATTTCTTTTAATAAAGGATGATCAATAATGATTTTAATTTGGGTTTCGACAATTGATGTTCGAAATTATTTTAAATTGTGTTAACAATTGATGATGAAGAAATTATGAGTTAAATCTGTGTGTTGTTATTCTTAACATGACTGTTATGGTCCAGGTTCCATGTACCACGGTGATGGTCCAGGTTCCGTGTATCACGGTGATGGTCCAAGGTAGAACCAATGAAGAATAACTCGAACACAGGCATAGAATAACACAGATATATTACAAACAGAATATATACAAAAGAAGTAGAAGTGTTAGTAATAACAATCAGGTTTATTTAGAGAGAACTACGTTGTCTCGAAGTATCACGATTCCAAAGTCTTACAGTAATCGTCTGACGCGACTCTGTCTCTGACTGACTCTCACTGACTGACTGGCCGACTGACTGAATATTTAGCAACCCCCCACACGGGTCGAATGTGGCACAAGGCCGGCTTAATGTGGGCTTACCGAGCCCGTAGGCTCGGCCAAAAATATGCCCATTTACAACCCGTATAAACGGGTTTAGGGACTGTCTACCTCCCCAGACGGCACTTTGCCCTGCGGCAAAGCCCCGTCCGAGTCCCTCCCCGCCGAGACGGAGAGTTCGACAGCAAAGAACAGTTTATACAACTGTTCCAGTCAGTGGCCGACTGACTGACTCACTGACACTGTGTCGATATTTAACAACACTCCCACGTGTGTCGGATGTGGCACAATGCCGGTTTAGTGTGGGCTTACCGAGCCCGTAGGCTCGGGCAAAAATATACCCTTTAGAACCCGTATATATGGGTTCAGGGACTGTCTACCTCCCCGGACGAAACTTTGCCCTGCGGCAAAGCCCCGTCCGAGTTCCTCTCCGCCGAGGCAGAGAGTTCGACAGCAAAGAACAGTCTGAACGGCTGTTCCGACACTGACGCAGTGTCTCACTAACTGTGTCTTCTGCTCCCTCTAGAGGCGCATTATTTATGAGGTAAGGAATAGTCTATTAATATTATGGGTAACTTCCCATAACACCCCCATTCCGAAGTTTTTGCGTAGCAGGGGTTTTTAATATCTTTTTTTCTTTGGTTATATTTCCAAAGGGTCTGTAAATTTTCTTTTACAAGACGATTCTCTTGGTTCTGGCATTGTTTGCGGTCTTTTTATATCAAACATATCGAAAGTCGTGTCCATTACCTCTTATTGAGGTGGACCGTTAGCGTCCTGTGACATTCTTTTCCTTATTTGGTTTACGTGTCTTCTGTGTGAGAATTTTTGTCCCTGAACTATGTAAACCATCTTGCCAATTCTTTTCTGAATTGTGCCTTGCTCCCAGTAAGATGTGTTATTTTTATAGGCTTTAAAAAAAACTTTTTCTACTGGGAGAAATTTTCTTTTTGGTGCGTAGGACTGTGTTATTTGTTTTGTTTTACTTGGTAGCAATTTATCAAATGCAGATCTGATTGTTCTAGCAAACATCACTTCTGCTGGTGATAGTGTTGATGGTGTAGCATTATTTGGCGTTATTCGATATACCTGAAGAAATTGCTGTAGTCCTTTCTCCGTAGGCACATCGTAGGCTTTTCATTGCGCACTTTTGAGTGTATCAACGAATCTCTCCGCTTGCCCATTTGATCTTGGGGTATAAGGCGGGGATTTTATAAGATTTACTTGATAAATTTCGCAAAACTCTTGGAAATCAGCTGAAGTGAATTGCGTTCCATTACCTATGACTAGGCAATCCACTACAGCAAACCGAGCGAATAGCTCGTGGAGGCAATTTATGGTCGTTTCTAAAGTAGGGTTTTTTGCAACGAAACACCTCCAGCCATTTACTATAGCTATCCACTATGATTAAATAGTAGAAGCCGTCAATTGGTCCTGCATAATCTGCGTGTATTCTTGACCACGGACGATCAGTCTCTGGCCATGACTTATGTATGATTGGCGGTGCTTTGGCTGCTAAATTACAACCCTTGCACATTTCCACCATCTGAGTAATATCCTGGTCCATATTCTTCCAATATACATAGCTTCGCATTACCGACTACATTCTATTTTTACCAGGATGGCCCCTATGGAAATCCTTAAAGATCCGCTTTTGTAATGTTTTGGGAATTACACCGCTTTCGTTGTAAAGTAACACATTGTCGCATAGAGAAAAGCTGTCCGATATTTGATTATCTTTCTCTGCTATTTTTTCTTTTGTTTCATTAATAAATTCGTCCTTTTTGGCTTCATTTTTTATGTCTTGCAATGTGACTGCGAGGTTTCTAACTGTACAACATAGTACTGTCCTGATATCTTCTTCGTTTCTTAAGGCTGCGATTACCGTATCTTCCAATGGCTCTGTCTTTGTCAGTATAAGTTTCGACAGACCTTCCGCATGCTCGATCTTTTTCCTTGGTAAATATTCCAATCTGAAATTATAGTTCAGAAGAATTTTTCCCCATCTAAGTAACCTATTTGCAGTGTAAACCGGTAGAGCTTTTTTTGAACCAAAAATTGTTAGTAACGGTTGTGATCCGTCTGAAGAGTAAATTGTCTACCATAGGTGTACCTATGAAACCTCGTGACTGCGAAGATAATTCCTAGATCTTCTTTCTCTATTTGTGAATATAATTTTTCTCCGCTGGTGGTATGGTTCGAGAAGCATGTGCGATGGGTTTTATTGTCCCATCTGGCATTTTATGTAATATACACGCTCCGACACTGTAGGCGATAGCGTCACTTGCTACAATAATTTCTAGTTTGGGATCGTAGTGTGCCAAATATAAATCTGAATTTAACGTTTTGATTATTTCGTCAAATGCTTTTTGGCATTGATCTGTCCACTGCCAAACTGTATCTTTCTTTAGCAGCTTGTTCAGTGGTGCGCGAAGTTTATGCATTTGAGATATGTATTCCCGGTAGTAACTTACTAATCCTAGAAAACTTTGTAATTCTGTTATGTTTTTCGGAACTGGCATTTTTTGAATTGCTGTTGACCTTTCAGGGTCTGGTCGTCTACCTTCTTGATCTATTATATGGCCAAGGTATTTGATTTCCTTCATGTAAAAATTGCACTTATTTTCTTTTACTTTGAATTCATAGCTTTGTATTCTCTTAAATACTTCCTGTACATGTTCCTTGTGTTGTTCAACGCTTTCGCTATTAATCAATACCTCATGCAGGTATGTATTTGTGTACTCTAGTCCGGCAAGCATCGTATCCATTGTCTGTTGGAATATAGCCGGCGCGACCGTAATTCGAAAAGGTAATCTTTGGTATCTGTACAGTTCTTTGTGTGTGTTTATGCATAGTAGTTTTGAACTTTCCTCATCGACTGGAATTTGCAGGTACGCCTCACTTAAATCAATTTTTGAAAAATATTTTCCGTCATTTAATTTAGTGAATAGTTCTTCTGGACTGGGGAAAGTATAGTGGTAGTCCTTTATTGCTGCGTTCAAACCTGTAGAAAATCAGCGCAAACTCGAATTTCGCCTGATTTCTTTTTGACGTAGACCGTCGGAGCGGCCCATTTACTGTATTCTACTTTTGTCAATATGCCAGTGTTTTCGAGTCTGGTTAATTCTTGATAAATTTTTTCAATTGACGCAAACGGTACGCTCCTTTTTTTTCTTGAATATACGCTGAACGTTTTCCTTAATTTCGATAATAGCTGCTATTTTCTTACATCTTCCTAGGCCTGCTGATAATACTTCGGGGAAACTCGTTTTTAGTCTCTTTTTTAATTTGTCTGTCTCGCTTGGTAAGCTTTTTATATTTTGGCAGTACGTACTTATAGGTAGATCCCACAGTTCGAATGTTTGCATCCAGTCCGTTTCGAATAGGTTTTCGGTGTTTAAATAGTTTAAATAATGAAATGACTTTAAAGGTACGTAAATCCCTACTCACATTTTCCTGCTATACAGGGGTTGAGAAACAGAAAAATGGATATTAGACATCAATGCACAGTGTAGGGTCTGTCCAGATATATTGCGATTAGAATTTTTTTCAAACTCAGTAAAATTATGTTGATTTGCTAAACATAGTTTAGATGTGGCAGAAGACTATTTTGCCGGACCCGGTAAAATAGACAAACATGCTTTTATCCTTATTTTACCAGTCTCGTTAAAATAGACCCCCAGGCTATTTTGCCGGTAAATATTTTTATTATTATGAAGGCAGATAATTGTTATGGGAAGTTACCCATAATATTAATAGACTATTCCGTACCTCATAAATACTGCGCCTCTAGAGGGGGCAGCAGACACAGAGTCAGTGAGTGAGTCAGGCAGTGACAGAGTCGCGTTAGACGATTGCTGTAAGACATTGGAATAGTTATACTTCGAGACAACATAGTTCTCTCTAACTAAACATGATTGTTATTACCAACACTTCTACTTCTTTTGTACATATTCTGTTTGTAATATATCTGTGTTATTCCATACCTGTGTTCGATTTATTCTTCATTGGTTCTACCTTGGACCCTCACCGTGGTACAAGGATCCTGGACCATAACAGTGGCGACGAGGAAACCCCTAAAAGAAGTACGAATTCTATTCGCGGAGGACATACTTGTTTGCTATACGTCGCACATAACAAGTAGCGACCTGGAAAACACTAAAAGAAAAACAAATTCTCTACGCGGAGGACATACCTTTTTTTGCTATCCATCACACATAACAGTGGTCGACGCGTAAACTCTAAAAAAAAAACAAATGTCAATATTCGGATAAATGTTCTATTTTTAAAAGACAAATATTTTCAATTCAAAATTTGCTCATCTTTCCTTCAATAAGTCGTCAGCTACAAATAAAATGACATATGCTGTTAAAGTATACGATTATAATATCGACAATATTTAGCATAACTTAAATGTTAATATTACTAGAGTGAAATTGTTTCTCGACAAATGGAGAATCCTAACATAAATATTAATATTAGATGGACTGTAATTTTATATGGCATATATTTTGACTTTGCCGGGATTGTGTAAAATAATCATTTGAGTTCGAACCTGTGTATGTGTCCCCAGAGAGAATACCACTCATGCAGGAGGGAATGCTTGATTCGTCCACAAATGTGGATATCCCAAGGGAGCTGGAGTAATTGTTGTTTTTTTGACTCTGTGCATCTTCGGACTCACTGGAATCTGAAATTTGTGCCCCATATTTTACAAGGTGGACGTATAAGAAAATAGAGGGCTACGGTCACTGGTGGGTTGATGTGTTTTTAGCTTAACGGATATAAGCGTCGACGTTATTGTCTATAGATTTCAGAAGAAAGTTGTAATTTCCTAACATATCACAGCGCACATGCACTCGCAGTTATCAGAACGTGTCCTACAGGAACTGAAGTAGATAGACTTGAGTATAACGATAAACTGCATCCGGCAGCAAAGCCTATGATCTGGAATTTCGAGGTTTTGAGGAGCGTGGAATCACCTCTTAATTTCTATTCTTCCCATGTCAAAGTTGACTCGGGGTGGTAGCATCTGTTACGGTCCCAGGTATAATGAAATATTATGAATGTATAAAAATACAATTTTATAATAATAAAAAAAAACAGCAATATAATTTTTATATAGGATTTTACAAACAATACCTGTTTATAGCAAAATTACCAACAATAATTTTATCTTTAGTTGAAGGCCTACAGTTCCGTTCAAATCGATTATTTGAAGCCACATAAATTTTGTTAAAAATATTTAGATTTCGGCATTAAATGACGCATAGTGATTGATATTTCGCTAAGGAAAATCAACAAATCAACTGAAGCAGAAACGTCCATTGGTTAATCGCAGAAATGAACTATTCCACCATGACAGTGTCAGGTCTCATGTAGCGCGGATGGTCAACGTGACATGGTCGGTAGAAATACACCTTCTTTCCGGGCCTTGCAACAACAAATTATCCTCTTTCCCTAGAGAAAACAGAAAAAATTTCGTGTGAAATCCTTCTCAAATAAGGCAGATTTTCTACAAGCCCTCACTGACTTCTGTGCATCCAAGACACCTGATTTTTACCACCAGGGAATTGCGCAGCTGGAGGTAGGTTGGCAGAAGATTCTGGATGCAGATGGGGTTTAATTTCAGGACTAACGGTGTGTCAAATTTGATGTATACATTTTTTTCATATTATATCAAAAACGGTAAGGAATTTTTTTGACTACGTTGTAAAATGTAGACAAAAACTTGTTTCGACATGAGGCCATTATTTTTTTGCAAAACAGTTTATTATATAATCATTTCCCATATGCTATGCAGTAGTGCTGGATGTAGGCGTTAACGAAATAATCTGAAACTTAGGGCTTCAGAATTTGCAGGGACCTCAAAATATTTGAGAATATTTTTTCGGTGGGGGGAATTTTTTTTAAGGGGGATCTTTCAAGCACTATATAGCGTAGGGCGTCACCAATTCTAAATCGAGCACAGTATTCTAAGAAAGCATAAATATCTTTAAAGGCATCGTTATATTAGCTGTATATTCTTATTGCGTGATTTTAGCTTACATAGTCATGAACGTTCTTCATGTGTGAGTTTAGATTCATTGAGAAATAAAATGAAACAAACATTCTCAGAGTAATATCAAGATACAAATGTTCTTCAAAAATAAAAATAATAAGCCAACATCGTTTTAAAATATCTTTTATCTTTTGTTTGCCTGCTTAAAGGGATATTAACTGTTTAATGCCGAAATTTAATTTTGGGGGAAGTTTTAAAGTAATAAAAATATATCATTCTGCTTTCACAATTGAATACATGGTAGATGATACTCAGCATTTGTAAATATACATGTTTGTGATGACCGTGATGTGTGTGTGTGTTGGATTCTGTTTTTTTATAATTTATATTTCGAAATACAATTTGATTAAAGAAGTTATAAGCTATTTTATAGATTAATGTCATGAAAGAATTATTTCATGTTGGATGATTGTTTTCTTAGAGGCATATCGACCCCTATGGGATAATTAATGCCAATATCTATATATTTTGAAAATAATTGTATGACTTCATGTTGTGGTAGGATCACCTAATCTGCATAGGTGACTACCAACTATATAAATAGTGGTTGGTACCGGAAGACGAGGAAGAGGAATCACGAGATCCAACTAGAGACTCTGATCGACTGCGACTAGTCAACACATTCTCCAGGAACGTCTTCCCAGAAATATACAGAAATACTATATGTACTTATTGTGTACACTTTCTTGTTATAATACATTCTTGTTCTAAGTACATTTTGTGTTGCATTATTATTCCATGCAATAGGCGAGATTCAACAATGAGTCAAGACTCAACACTTCAGTTACAGATAAAATGTATTGACAAATGTATTGAATAGGCATTATTTATAATTTCATATATATATATATATAACGTAACTGTCCGAGTTTCAATTCTCGGTAGTGGATGCGCACTACTGATGAGTCCCAAACGGCCGTCCAGTGCTTTCTGCATTCTGTTGAGGTTTCTTCTAGACTCGAAGAATTACTTAATTATAATTATCGCAAATCCTCCTAATAATTTCTATCACTTGTATATCTTTGCTTGAACCGGCTTCTAATGATTTGGACTGAGCTGATTGGTGATAGCAGTCGTGGCTCGTGGAGGTACAGCCCTATGGGTAAAGAGAAACTCGGATGAGTTCCATTACGGAATATGTGATCGAGCGGCGCTATATCGAGTCTGATTCGCTACCTCTTCGTCATCTAGGCCCATTGGAACAGTTGATATGACGTTTGCCTGATAACGTAACTGTACAGGTTCCATTTCTCGGTAGTGGATGCGCACTGCTGATGAGTCCCAAATATAGGACGAAATGGCCGTCCAGTTCTTTCCGCATTTTGTTGAGGTTTCTTCTAGGCTCAATGAATTACTTAATTTTATATATATATATATATATATATATATACATATATATATATATATATATATATATATATATATATATATATATATATATATATATATATATATATATATATATATATATATATATATATATAAAATTACTGCTTGTATGATTATTATAAAAATGTATTTTTATACTTTCATCGTGTTTTGTTTTTGTTTGGGGTTCATTGTTTACCCATAGCTGGAACCCTACCAGTTGTAACCATCACCGTTCAGGGTGGGCCTGAGAATAAAAACACTTTAGAAGTGGTTCCATGCTTCTCAAATCCTCCAATACCGTGACCAGAAGTATTATTAACGGATGTAGTTTATCATCATACCCATGATTATTTTCAAACATTTAATTGTACTGGAGATGATTAAAAACATCGAAATCTCGTAAATAATGTATTGTCTGTTTGATTAAATATTTAATGCAAAGTAATAATGGAAGTAGACATTTCAAAAGAAAATACAAGATTTCTCTGAATCATCCACTGCGGTAATGAAGCAGTGTGTGATTAATGAGTTTTAAAATAATTTCTATTTCCTATCTTTAAAATTTCTTCCTTCAATGTCTTCATATTTTATCATTTTTGAAGACAGAAATGCATTAAACGACACGCATTGATAACTAAGTTCAGATGGAGAGAAAAATAAAAGAATTGGTTATTTGCAAGAAAGTTAACATCATGTCGAATAGAACATCCAAGAGATTAAATAAAAATAAACTCATCTAAAAGTCGATTTTTAAATTATATTTTATGAATGAACGAAACAAAATGGCGTTTCTAACGAGTTTCTGCGAGATTACATAAGATTTTCTTGTACACTCTCCACAATGTTAATACATTAACTTGTGTGGTAATTAAATAAGAACATCCTATCTCCCCTTTCGCTTGTAAGCATCCATCACAATAAAATAAACCTTTTTCAGCTGAGAGTCACATAAAGCTTCCTACTTAGTGTTTTTGCAATATTACAGTTTGTACCGTTTGAAATATGTTGCCTTGTAGAGTCGTATGAATATATGTAGAATAATTTCCGGAATAATATTAATCGCCTAACGTTACGGTCGTTGTACGCTCCAGCCTTCTTCAGTTGGTTGGAATGTCGAATTGAACCCTTTATTTCGTTCACTGGGGTAAACTCTTCTACTTCCAAGTGCCATGTTTAATGGATGTCAATTATCAGTTATCTCCTGTTAATTCCCCTCTTCAAGTTCTCCACTGCCTTAACCGGGTACTGAACTCACACTTTTTGGGTCCTGTCACTGGATCTATCTAAAGCCTTTATTCACTGTGCCATGGCACAAGAGATAACTGGTAACTGACATTCATTAAATATGTCACGTGGAATCTAGAATCGTGTACTCCAGTGAGTGAAATAAAGGGTTCAGTTGGACATTCCAAACACCTGAAGAAGGCCGGAGTGTACAACGGCCGAAACGTTGTAATAAATATGGCGACAAAGATGAGGACAATAGTCTGAATAATGTAAATAGTGTTCATAATAACTCATCTCAGAAATATAGACAAATACTGAAAGTCCGAAACGTTGTAATAAATATGGCAACAAAGATGAGGACATTAGTCCGAATAATGTAAATAGTGTACATAATACTTCATCTTAGAAATATAGACAAATACTGAAAGGCCGAAACGTTGTAATAAATATGGCAAGTAAGATGAGGACATTAGTCCAAATTATGTAAATAGTGTACATATTATCAGATCTCAGAAATATAGAGAGATACTGATATGCCGAAACGTTGTAATAAATATGGCGACAAAGATGAGGACAATAGTCAGAATTATGTAAATAGTGTACATATTATCACATCTCAGAAAAATAGACGGATACTGAAAGGCCGAAACATTGTAATAAATATGGCGACAAAGATGAGGACAATAGTCCGAATAATGTAAATAGTGTACATAATACCTCATCTTAGACATATAGACAAATACTGAAAGGCCGAAACGTTGTAATAAATGTGGGAACAAAGATGAGGACATTAGTCCGAATAATGTAAATAGTGTACATATTATCACATCTCAAAAATATAGACAGATACTGAAAGGCCGAAACCTTGTAATAAATATGGCGACAAAGATGAAGACAATAGTCCGAATTATGTAAATAGTGTACATAATACCTCATCTCTGAAATATAGACAAATACTGAAATGCCGAAACCTTGTAATATATATGGCAACAAAGATGAGGACATTAGTCCGAATAATGTAAATAGTGTACATATTATCACATCTCAGAAATATAGACTAATACTGAAAGTCCGAAACGTTGTAATAAATATGGCGACAAAGATGAAGACAATAGTCCGAATAATGTAAATAGTGTACATAATATCTCAGAAATATAGACAGATACTAATCGTCTTTGTTTATGATTCTTTGTTAAATAGCAATGCAAAAATAGATAATAACCCTTATGTATATTATTAAGTGAAGAATACTTTCTTTCACTTAACAATATTTCGGGGAAACAGTAGTCGTAAAAGAACAACCACTCTTCTATGACATGACAATATGGAACTCTCCTTCTAACTAAATAGTGCCCAAACGACACTAATTTCGATTCAGACCATCATGTATTTTCTTAGGGGCAACTCCACGTGGTGTAATGTCTACCAAGCTTCACTTGCTAGATTAATTCTAAGTAGTAATTTCGATCCACACTTGCTGCCCCGCACTTTCGGCCTTGTGTCAGATCTAGTTTACACTTAAAATACCATTTGCCTACTAAAACAGCATTTAGTATTTCAGCGACAGCGCATTGTGACATCGCAATAACGTTGTCAGAACGATGGAGATAAGCGATCAGTTTGGTATAAGGAAATCAGTTGATTGCCATGTTACGTTATCGTCGCCACGGGGCCACTTACCCTTCAATGAAAATACTACTAGACTGCAACAAAAAATAGACCCAGCCCTACTTTAAAATCTGCAAGACCTTTCCATGTTAGCTGAAAAATTAAGGGAGTTGTCAGTAATACGGCTAACATTTTTAAGCGCTTAAATAATTTGTAGCCGATAAAGTAATCATAATGTAATCTTTCACGCTAATAAAATATCAACACATCCGAAAGGTCGTGAATATAGCAATAATGATGAGGATAACAGTTCGAACAATCCTAATAATGTAAATAGTTACCATATC
Source organism: Acanthosepion esculentum (assembly GCA_964036315.1). Lineage (NCBI taxonomy): Eukaryota > Metazoa > Mollusca > Cephalopoda > Sepiida > Sepiidae > Acanthosepion > Acanthosepion esculentum. The sequence continues at coordinate 87,061,787 of OZ038505.1, read as the reverse complement.
TCATCTCAGAAATATAGACAGGGATTTTTCCTTATTGATATTTATTAGGAGTTTATTTGTTCTTTCATGACCACAGTATGCACGAGACTCATCCTAGAGTTGATCAGCGATTTGACTTATAAGGTGTGATCCTAGCCAGAAAGTGAATAATCATGCTTTCACTGGATGTCAGTGATTCACCAACATATAAAAACAGATGATCGGTACAGCTCTGTTTAGGCTGTGCAAGCATGGAACAACCGTATGGCAAAAATATATATAAGTTCTCATGAGGTCTTTCCATTGGAGATTGACAGCATTACATTAAAAGTAATGCCACATTAGCTACTAGTTTCCATTGTTATCCGTCCTGGGTATGACGGTAAACGACATCGGGGTCCTGAGTAGGACGATAAACTACATCCGTGTCCTGTGTATGACGATAAACTACATCCGCGTCCAGGGTAAAGACGATAATCTACGTCCAACAGCAAGGCATCTGATCAGGAGGAATTGAGGAGCGTGGAACCACCTCTTAATTGCTGGTGTTCCCAGGTCCACCCTGACCCGGTGTGGTAGCACCTGTTAGGGACCCAGCTATGGGCAAATAGTTAACCTCGAAACTGAGGTAAAAAGCATTATGAAAGTGTGAAAATAGGTTTAATACCAGAAATACTTTATAAAAACTTATTACCAGAAATCAATTTTTGAAGAAAAAAACTATTTCCAGGAATATGTTTTTGAAAAAAATATTACCAGCAATACGTTTTTGAAAAAACAAATTACCAGCAATACGTTTTTGAAAATAATATTACCAGCTATAGAATTTTGAGGACAGAAATATTAGCATACATAGATTTTTGCCAAAACAAAAATATTACCAGGAAAAAAAACAAACTTGTCGGCATTAAATAACCCATTGAGGTTGATATGCCGTAAAATAAAACAAACAAAACCAAACTATTGTTATGCTCTTCAAATAGCAAGATATATCGTACGTTCTGTTCTAATAGTTCCTTTTCTTCACATTTCCGATTTCTTCCATCTGTGACCCCCTAAATTTTTAAATATTTAAATGCAACGTCAGCCGCTATATTCTTTGTCTCTGTTCTGTTTTTGCTCTTTCCCCTCACTAACATCTTCTGGTTCTCTTCAACTATACCCTTACGCCTTAATAGTATTTTCACTTTGATTGTGCGGGGGATGAGAAAACTTACAAATGTGGAAAGAAAAAAAGTTAATACATTTATGTGAAAATAAATATTAATTTAAGATGGAAACTTCGGAGACCGATTGGACGATAAAAATTGACGAATATTAAGTATGGCAGTTGTAGTCTTCTGGTTTTGTAGTTATTTTTAAATCTAGATTTTCAACGGTAAACATCTAAATGCGTTTCAATTCATAGAGTCTACATAACAAAGAGGAAAGCTCATCAGAACTTTGGTACGAATAAATAAACGATAATATTATGTATAGCAGATGTAGTCTTCTAAACTTGTAATCTTATTCGTCCTTTCTTGAGTCTTGTCGGTTGTAAAACTATTTGCGAAATTTAATCTCTGACACATATTTCAACGACGAATTGGTATATATTTCAAACCCTGATAATCTATATCTTAGATACCTATTACTATTCCTTGCTACAGTTGCTTGTTTAAGTATAATTCGTATTCTGCCTTAATTTAGTTGATTGTCATTCATCAAAATATGGCTTCTTTAAAAGGTGTCCTATTGACCTGATAGAAAAAAATCTGATACTACTGAAAACAGATCAATGATGATGTTTGATCTTTACAAGTGAACACATTTTATACATGCAAGATTTTTTATATAAGTACATAATTTCTATATCGACATTATTTCCAGCAAAACGTACTTTTTGGTAAATATAATATTTATTATTAATAATAGATGTGGTCATACTTTGATGGATATTGGCGCGGAAAATAACGACTTTGTAGACGATTTGAAATTCTGTGATAACCTATTGGGTTCACTTTCGCACCAATGCTTTTATGAAAGCCATAAATCTGTTAATTCCTTACTTATCTATCCGGTATGGGCTCCCCAACCTAGGGTGTTAACTAGTCTGACAAAAAGGCAGTCTATATATTCACAGCGTGTTGTAAACAATAAAAACGGCTTCGAACGATGCTGCTTCTTTGAGAAACAATTTTGTCTTCTGTCAGCATGGTTGATGCTAACCTCAAAGAGAAGGATTCATTGCGTTTTCCACTGACATAAAATGAAAAAAAATATATTTAATCAAATGTAAGGCCTTCTACAAGGAATGTTGTCTCACCATGTTAGGCCAGACAATCTTTCCCAACGGAATGTATCTTATATATTTTAAGACTACCATTCATCCATGTATTAATTATTGCTGACATGTTTATTCTGATATCTGGTATGCATTTAGAGATTCTTAATAAAATCCCGAAAATACTATAGAAATATTACTGACTATTATTGTCTATGAGGTCAAAACACTATAGAAATATTACTCTAAAAAATAAAAATATTACCAGCAATACACTTTTGTGAGTATATATATATATATATATATATACATATATATATATATATATATATATGATGAAAATGTGGAAAAGACAAAGCAAAATCCGAATATATGAGTTTACTGTTTTTATTATGTTTTTGTTTTTGTTATTCTGTCGACGTCAGACGTTTCGGTCAAATAGACCTTCTTCAGGACATGGTTAATGGAGACATATTTATATTAGATTTAAGTTTGATGGAGAGACGATATATACAGGACTGGTCAGAAACAGAAAAACTGAAATTCTAAAGTCAAGTATTCTTTCTTAGAGTCGGATATGCTGGCGTCGCGTGGGCGGCAACTACGAAGACCTGCGCACAGGGAAGAAGATTGTGTCCTAAGCATATCCGACTCTTAGAAAGAATACTTGACTTTAGAATTTCAGTTTTTCTGTTTCTGACCAGTCCTGTATATATCGTCTCTCCATCAAACTTAAATCTAATATAAATATGTCTCCATTAACCATGTCCTGAAGAAGGTCTATTTGACCGAAACGTCTGACGTCGACAGAATAACAAAAACAAAAACATAATAAAAACAGTAAACTCATATATTCGGATTTTGCTTTGTCTTTTCCACATTTTCATCATACCGTCGGATCTACATCCACACATTTGCTTACATATATATATATATATATATATGTGTGTGTGTGTGTGTGTGTGTGTGTGTGTGTGTGTGTGTGTGTGTGTGTGTGTGTGTATTACCAGAATTGTATTTTTGGTAAAAATAAGAAATAGCGGCACTACATCTTTTATAAGAAATGACTATTTCTCTCCAGAAAATTAAATTTCGGCATTAAATGACACATTAGATATAGATATGCTGCTAACCAAACAAAGACGCAAATATAATATTTATAACAAAACAGGACTGTAAATGTGCTCCTCGACCGGTTGCAAAATGTATAAAAAGGGAAACCTCATAAAGGATAAGAAATAGAAAAAATATTCAGGATTATATATGAACGAAACACTCACTATAGAAACACAGAGAAGGACTTGTATTATTAATATCTGACGTACCATCGCCACCGACCAAGATGGACATATCTACAGTAAAGGTTATCCTAAGATTATAATAGAAACCGAATTTTGTATTTAGACATTATAGATATAATAAATTAAAAAAAATATGACAGCAGTGGAAGACTTGATCTTATTCATTTTTATATATTCATAGATAGGCAAAAATAATCCAGGTGTATATAAAAGCGTACTCTATTGGAAAATCAGCTTAATGAGCCACATAAGAATATCTATCAAAAGAATTAATAGAACTTACAGCAGAATTAGTTTAGAGAAAGTTATAGTGTGGATTTATCCGTGAGATTATAAGAAATTGCATATTTATGAACACAATGATTTAAGATCGAACAATGGAGGCAGATACAGATCGATATCTCACGTACGTAGATTAAACAAAAGTATTTGCTAAGCTGAACTCAAAGTGTGACTAAAAATACTACAAAAGTCTGATTTGCTCAGCAAAGATATTAGATTAAGAGCTACATCTACTGGGAACAAATAGCTTGCATGTGGACAGATAAATAGTTCAGTGGATGATCTTAGAAAGAATGAGTAGGCCAAAGATGCGGCTCCTCAAAATATCTATTTAGCCTCTAGAACGAACGACCTCGAGAGAAATAGAAAACCTAACAGTGTTAATTTTCAGCGGATATAAAATTTACAATAGATATCTGCATGCAACTGTGTTTATGAGAGAACGGACAATAAGTGAACTGAGATGAGGGATAAAAGAAAACATGAAAGATGTATAACTATAAACTAAAGACTGAATGTATAGTAGTCAGCAAAAGAGGCAGTCCGAGTTATGAGCTGCGTATTTGAAACGCTAAAATCAAACAAATACATTAATGTTACTATGTGAATAGTGTAAGAAGAAAAGATGGAAAATAAAGAAACAGAAATCCGAATACTAATGTGAATAGAAGAACATTTCGCCCAAAAGCTTTGTGAAGGCATGAAACTAATGTTAGGAACAAAGTAAGTAATGTCGAATTTCTCTGCTTGGACAGTTAGTTCACTGTGTCCTGAATCGGAGATTTTCTCCAAAGTTTTACACATTTATAAGTCTATCATTCGCTCTGGTTTTGAATATTTCTGCCGCATACAATATATTTTGAGCTACTTTATAAAATCCAAAGAAGAATCCGCAAATTTATTGGTCTTGAGCTGGCATCATGGCTTCAGTCTCTTTCCAAACGATGTAATGTCATTTGCCTCTGCCTTTTCTATAAACACTTTCAACGTAATTTGTTCTCGTGAACGTTCGTCAATATTACACCGACATTGTGGAGTCAAGCGTAGTATGTGGTTTGGCAAAAGGGTCTCATCATTTTACAGTTTAATTAGCTAGAAATAACCGCAAGTTCTACGCTAACAGTGTATTTTCATTTCTATTCCTTTCCTTCTTATGGAATTTTCTTCAGGATTCTTGTTTTCTAACCAAATTTGATTTTCAAAATTTAAATGCGGTTTCAATCATTATCTCTTTTCTCTTTTTTATTCCTCTTCTTTTATTGTTCTCGCTCCTTAATAATGTGATTATTATTCTTATTCTTTCACGCTGAATAAAAGATTGTGCCTTAGTGGCGTTACTGCCTTGCTTGGGACGAAATGATTAAGAATAATAATACCCAATCTTATATATAGCAATGAATGCAAGTCAGTTTCCTCTTCGATGAAGAACAAAGGATAGAGATGTGCTTCTATCAACGGATGCTAATAATAACACTGATAGAATTTCAATAATAGGAACAACAGAGAAAATAATAGCATAATAGATACTTATAATAAGAAAGATGGCGAAGAGATATTTGGAATCCTTAATGTTGAAACATCTTTCTGCAGTGTTCATCATTCTAACGATATAACGTAAGTGCTGATGACTATCAACTCATTACTTTTATGATCTGTAAATTGACATTTATCATCGGGTACGATAATGAACTAATTTCCACTTAGCAATTCCACCGCTTATAATTCAATTTTTATCCTTCTCTTGGTCTGGTTAACTATAAAAAGACGAAGAGAATTTCTAAAAAAAAAAACTGTGTTTTGAGGTCACCAAAAGGAATAATGTTCGCTACATGCACTCGAAGATACACAAAGGAGACGGTCTACTAGTTACTTACTTCCAACGGTGGTTGGATGTAGCACAGGGTCTGTTTAAATTGGCGATACACAAGCGCTTGTTCATGGGCTTCAAAAGCCTTAACTCAAGTTGGACATTGTACCGTCGCTAATCCGTATACATATCAGGCTATAGTTATTTCTAATTCTAGCTAAACTGTTCAGGTTTTGCCACAAGGAGTGATTCTTTCTGTACACTATTTACATTATTCGGACTATTGTTCTCATCTTTGTCGCCATTTTTATTACAACGTTTCGGCCGTTGTACCCTCAGGCCTTCTTTAGGTGTTTGGAATGTCGAACTAAACCCTTTATTTCGCTCATTAGTACAGTGGATAAAGGCGTCGGTTAGATCCAGTGACAGGACCCAAAGAGTGTGAGTTCAATATCCGGTTAGGGCAATGGAAAACTTGCAATAATAACAGCAAAAATTGAAATATGAGCACTGGTAAAAAAAATAAACTGAAGACATTAGGTTTATAATACCCAGAAATTCATACACAGATGTCCTCAAGGACATATGGCACAGTGAATAGCTAGTTAGCTCCAGTGACAGGACCCAAAGAGTGTGAGTTCAATACCCGGCTAAGGGGAACTTTCAGAGGGGAATTAACAGGAGATAATTGACAACTGACTTCTATTAAACAAGGCGCATGGAACTAGAAAAATCTACTCCAGTGAGCGAAATAAAGGGTTCAGTTTGACATTCCAACCACCTGGAGCGTACAACAGCCGAAACGTTGTAATAAATATGGTGACAAAATGAGGACAATAGTCCGAATAATGTAAATAGTTTACATAATACCTCATCTCAGAAATATAGACATTTTTTTTCTGAGTATAGGTATAAGTTTTGGGGCCTGTTTTTAAGCGCTCATGACTGTCGCAATATCAACTCATTGGCCCCTTTAGTGTCATCAGCAAACTCTTCGAATCTATAATGATGAAGGAGGTTGTTGAGCACCTAAACAACTTCTGATCGATAAACTGTATGAATTTTGTTCTGATGAACTTACAGCGGGTGTTTTAAATATCGTTACACACAGAATCAGCGAGGCACTAGAAAACAAATTATTCCCGAGGACCATCGATATATCAAAGGCCTTTGACAAGATGTGCCTTCAGAGTTGCTACATAAACACTCTAGCTATGGAATCTTTGAAAAGCAACTTAGAGATAACCTCTATGTATTGCGCTCTTCTGTTGTTTTAACTTTCATTACTCATAGAAGCAGCGAGGTTCATCGTGAGGACATATAGATATAATAAAGGCTTTTGACAACGTTTGGTATCATTTTCAGTGAGGTCTGTGTGAAATCGAACGCAACAAACATGCGCGCGATTTGAAATCCGATATCACGTTCTCTGTCGGTATTCGTTACAGCATTCGCACACCCTGAAGATAAAATAAGGTGGAAACAGCGAGTAGCCCATTAAACGATTTTTGTACAAATTGATAACTGAATCGGATGTTTAAAGAATCAAAGATGCTAAGAGTTACATAATATTTATGGGAAGCCATGATCGTCTGCGTCATCGAAGCGGTTGGCATTTACAAAGAAGCTTGAACTGTAAAGCCAACCTTAAATTTTTAATGTTGCTGATGTTGAGCTAATTATAAAGAACATCATTTATTCATTCATTCACAAGTAGTGTTAATATAATTCTTAAAATAGGAAATGGCTTGTCACAGCAGCATTACGTCCTAAATAAATGGTATCATTTCTGAAATTCACGTAGAAACAAATGGCCTTGCAAGAAGCTTCTCTAGCGATCTGTCTTTATTTCAAATATTATCTCCATTTTCCTGTCCTGAAGATTATCATTTTCATAATCTTACCCGTCAAAAATGTTAAAAATATTAATTTCCAATTGATTTATTTTCTGCATGATACATTACATTTATTCGTTTTCTACGGCTTATCAAATATTTGCAGGTTATTTAAAGCCAGAAAATATTATCAGATTGTATTAAGTTTATTCATTTTATATAATAATGATTTACTGATACAAATCTTACTAATTAACCCATAGCTGGGCGGGACAAAGTTGGATCCATCACTTCCCCGTAGGTATTTGTGTTTAATTGAATATAACGAACCGCACTGGAATTGGAATTCTTATTAACAAATCAGAGCATTTATCCTTATAAAACGCGCACATCAATTCATACAGCATCTGGTATTCCCAAGAGGTTACCCATTAAGGTACTGAACAGTATCAACTTTCCTTAACTTCGGTGAACTACAGGAACCGGTGTTTCAAAATATGGCAGCAAGCCTGACACATTTCTGAATTTTATCAAGAGAATTATCTCTATGGTTTATGAAAGAAATAATTTAATTTTAAAATTATTAGAGAGAAGAAAAGACTAATTATATATTTAAAAGACAATTGGTTGTCAGCAAAAGGAACAGACCAAGATGCAAACTACGAACAGGATACTTCGAAATCAAGTCGGAACATTTAAATATCTATATTTTGTTTTAATCGAGAGTGGAAAAGGTAACGCTGAAAGCCGAAGACATATTTGAATAACACATGACACTTTCCAAAAATCTTAACAAATTATTAAGAAAAGATACAATGTCGTTATAAACGAAGAAAAGACTGTTGAACACATATTACTCAATAAACGCTTGACAATTTCATCACTGATGAAGAAGAGACTTGAGTTAAGAGTAATGTTTTTTATACAGAACAGTGTGTATAGATTGAATAGAAACGGAACACTAATAAAATAAGAACTATACAACATACCCATGGCAGTAGGACGAGGAAATGTAATCCAGTATATTAAATATAAAGGTTCAGTTTGAATCTCCATGTATGTTACACCGATCGACATACACCTGATGAATGGCGAAAGGAACCACGGTCGAAACGTTGTGATAACGAGAACAACAACAACAATTATAAGGTCAATAGTCTGTATGCAAATAGAAGAACAATAATTAATAAATTATCAGTTTTATTTTCCTCCTTTAATTGACAGTTTCCTAGTTTTGCCTATCAAAACGACGCACAACGTCTATACAAGCTGAAGTGTTTTGCTTATCATTCCCAGGGCAGGATGGAGGGTATACTAAACGAGAAACGCAAGAAGACATCGAAAGTAATGTTGACTGTACTGATTCAACGGAAAAGACAATTTTAGTCAAAATATACGATAAATAGCCAAAGTAAGAAGAGAAAGAATTAAATCTCTAGAAAGTTTTTGAACATAGGATGAAAAATGCGACACCGAAATCCCAAGTCGCAGTAGGACAGGGAAAACGTCTTCCAAAAGATAAGCAAAGTATTAAGAAACACGAAAAATTACTTTCAGAAAAGAATACTATTACTATTTTTTGCGTAGTGAGTATGAGTGCTCTATTTTGAAGGCAAGAGCATAGATGAATGAAGCGTACAAACTACCTAACAAGCTTTTGTAAATAGTTGGTGCAACAGGGATTAGGAGAGAAAGCATATAAATAAATAAATAAATAAATAAATAAAGGCTACAAAGCATATAAAATGGAGGCGGTCTTAAAGAGACACGTTCTTTCTTTTTATGCGCCGTGACCTTTCGGGCCGTAGGCGATCATGGCTCTCCACTTCCTCCTATCCCGTGTAGCTCTCATCCACTTGCTTCAGGCAGCCAGGTATGTCATGCGTTGCTTTCCCTTGTCCCTCTCTCTCCATATATATATATATATATATATTCGACCTGTGAGTATCAGATTCTCCTGGTCCTCCTTTCTCATTACGTGACCCAGAGATTGTATTTGACTCTTCCTAGTGTTAATTATAAGCTTCCTCCTCGTTTTTACCCTCTCCAAAACCTCATCGTTACTCACACGCTCGGTCCATGATATCCTTAACATCCTTCTGTAGAACCATACCTCGTTTGCCTCGAGTCACTTCTTCATCTTTGAGAAGATCGTCTAAAATTCACTGCCCTATAGGAAGACAGATGTCATGTAGCAGCTCAAAATTCTTTACTTTGTTACCAAAGAAATCATCCTGTCTCGTAATGCCCTGCCTAGCTTTTGAAATGCGTTCGTGGCTATCCCTATATCTTGGGATATCAGCGTCGCACTTACCGTCCTACGTCAAAACACTTTACAGATATTTAAATTTCAGCACCTGCTTGATTTTAGTGTCCCCGACCTGAAAATCGCATTACGGGCTCATCATTTTACTGATTACCATGCATTCTGTGTTCTTGAAGTTTATGCTTAGTCCCTTCTACGCACTCTCCTTCGCTACCTTCTGTAGGATGTTTTGTAATTAATTTTCGTGTCTGCTATCAATATTGTGTTATCCTCGTATGTCATGTTGTTAACACTGTGACCGCCAATGCTGAATCGAAACATGTTAGATAGAAGAATAAGCCAAAAACACACGATGCTGAAAATGCCAAAAGTTCAATGATCATTTAGTTTCCCTCGCGAAACACTCCTAATATTAGAGTATTTGCAAATATATTACGGTTTCTTACTGAAAAAATTAAAAAAATTGTCTGGTATCAATATCGAGATATTGATCTCACATTGAGCGTTGCACCTTTCACCATGTAGATATAGTTTTAACAACATACTAAACATGTATGCAATAATAACGAACTGAAAAATTATCATTCTTCTTCTTTATTTGCCGGGTCTTGCAGGACGTAGGCCTTCATGGTTCTCCACATCTCACCTTTTCCTTGTAACTCTTAATAAGTTTTGTCTATTTGCGATTTATCACAAAACCTCTTCTACCAACAATCCACTGAAGGCCATCAAGTATATTACGCGCTGTTTTTCCTCTTTCCCTAAATCTGTTCTGTGAGTATCAGATTTTCAAAGCCCTCCTTCCTCACTACGTCTGTGATAAATTTTTATCAACTCTTTCTTATGTTAAGTATAAGTTTAATTTTCGCTTCCATATTCCCCAAAACCTTGTCGTTGCTCACATGTTCGACCCATGTTATCCTCAGCATCATTCTGTAGAACCACACCTCCGTTGCTGGAAGTCAGTTCTTTATCGTCGAGGAGATTAGCCAGCATTCAGTGCCATATAGGGAAACAGATATTACATTCAGGATACTTTTCTTTGTTTCTGTCCGGAACGGACTGTGTTATGAAATAAATCAGATCCGAGCAAACCCGACATGATGATGAAATTTCACATTTGACAATGCGATATCACTCAATAGTATCTGTATTTACGAACCACCAATGCCCCTTGTTCCAATAAATTTTACCAAGGTAAAACTGAGGTATTTTTGTTTATTACCATCAAGTAATACATCATGTTAACCTAATAATGGAATATCACCTTAAGAAAAATGTAAGATTGCATTGCCTGCCCGATAAATAATAAACATTGCCTTTTATGTTATACTAAATAGTATAATTATTACTGGACTATTTTATAATGGCGCATTCCTTCAAGACGTCGCTGATCACGTTTCCCGACAGGTTACTTTTCTTTATTAGTTGCGAGTTGCCATATTTCTTGAGAAAGATATCGTATCGGTTTGCCGTTGGCGTTACTAGGGTTTGGAATTCACAGTTTTCATTCTCTGAGAATCTAGAATTTCCGGTCTATAATTCTATTACCTCACATATGTATTTGTTTATTCTATTTTTAATTTGTAATGAATTTCTCAGCCCCCCGACAGTAATTGTTTGATTTAAATCTACTTCACTGATACGTTTGTTAGAAATAGCATCACCATTTTACGTTGCATCGTTTCGCTTCTCAATTAGCTGGTTCTAAAGAATTTGCTAAGTAAGAACTCACTTTTTTGTAGTGATTGTATTATATCTGAGGTGAACGAATGATCCAAATTCTTGAGAGAGGTCCAAAAAAGAGTGGGAGTTTTTTTTTGTGTTTTGTTATGCATATCGCCCCAAGCAAAGTGAGCGTGCCACTACCACGCCAGGGATGTCAGTGACTGAGAGTAAGTGTAAAGAGGAGTGTTTTATTAAAGGATAAAGAGAAGGAGGGGGATCAACGTCAAGACATTAGGAGATGTCGATTGACATTACATTTTTATATTTGAAGATTGTAGCTATCAGGGAGGCAAATGATAAGAAGGGAGTCCAACTGACGGGAGGTGCGAGATAAGAAGATGTTTGAGTAGATGAGATATCTACACTTAGTCATTTCGACAGTGAAAAGCTGCAACCGAGATGCCAAATTAGTAGCACGCTTAAATTCATGCAGTTTGGGAACCAGTGAAAGTTGCTCGCCAGAGTGATAGAAGAACAGAAGGAAAATGCTTGAATATGAAAACACATCAATACCTTCACCCACCCACAAAACTCACCACCCACCAAGCAAGTTATAGTGTCGGGCGGTCATGAAAGAAAAAAAACAAAATAATAATAATTTGAAATAGACGCCTGACCAAAACACTGTTATACATGTTCACCGTAGTCTGAATGTAAAAATCCAACATAGTAAGTAATTTGTTCAATGAAACAACACCAATATCTAGTGGCAGCTGTTCAGTAATTCTTAAGGTCTTCCATATCAGAGGTTGGCAGTGAATATTCGGAGAAAAACAAAATGGTCACCTTTACACGCGTCGGATTAAATATTTCAAGTCTTCTGATTGGTTAACCTTCTATTGATAGACTATAAAATGAGTCAGCTCATTTTGGTTGGCTCACTAGTATATAGAGATGTATCCAAAAATTGTAACAAACACCGATAAAACTTGTCTAGCTCTGACCGTGAAAATGGCACGTTTAAATTTTGCGAACAGCAAATTCACTTAAGACAGAACTATACATATAAGTAATTTACTCACTTTATCCCGTTGTTTCTATTTATTTATTTTGAAATTATTTTTACCTCCCCGACTGTAACCGTTTGATTTATTTCTGCTTTAACTGATTTGTTGAATTAATGGATTAACGTTGTAGTATTAAATGGTATCGTTCTGCTTCTCGATTAGTTCTAATAAATTTGCAAAGTAAATGTTAACTTCTTTCTGATGATTCATGTGGTAAGAGTAGTTGTGATCATATGTTAGAATTCCTTTTAATATGGGGACATTAGTTCTGAGCATTGATGAAACTTAATATTAAATAATACTTTCATATCTATAACACATCTTAGAATATAGAGTGGAGTCTCCCGTCATATTTGACGCATGAGGGTCAAGCAGTTCAGTTCCGAGGAACCAACAGCCTAGACATCAGAACATATGATTTGATGAAGGGTTTGTCCACATTTTTTTTGAAGGGCTGATAAAATGACCTGGAGCATTACGTGCCACAAGATTCCCAATCGCACCTTTGCGTGGATTAATACCTTTTCCAAGGGTATTAGCACGTATGTTAGTGTAATGGATTCGACTGGAATTCGAACTTGGTTCTCCGATTGTTCAATCCGAGCCGCTATCCACTATATCCTAACATATGTACCTAGAGTTAATCATACACTTAAACCCAATTCCACTGTTCTTACATTGATCCTGCTTCATTTTCATGTTAAAAGTTGAGGGAATGTACAAATCCATATAGGGGTGATTGGAACGGCCCAAGTATTCAAAATATAAAGCTGAAAATTAATTCTTCATTCAAATTGCTAAGTTAATATACAAACTGAAAAACTTGTAATTTATTTTGGTTTTAACAAATAGATAACATGCGCATGCCCGCTCTCGCCAAATCAATTTGCCTCTCCGATATTAAATCAAATGGAGGTAGGAGGTGCATACGCACCAAAGCAGCCTCCTTTACATCCCTTCGCACAGTGGATCTTTTAGTTCTTATATATATGAGGGAATTTGGTACCATAGACCTGTGGACAGTACAACATCTTCGACCCAAGGTTAGTTATGTTCCCATTATTTCTGGCTAGACGAGACATGTACTCTCGCCTGTATCTTCTTTCCTGGATTATCTGTCCCCTCATTAAGGCATATTGGAGGGATACGTTTTCTATCGGTGCTATCGTACTGTGTAGGAATATTATTACTATTTTAAATGAATAAAAATAAAATATAAAATAAAAATAAACATTATACATAAAATAAAATAAAACAATAACATAAAACCGTTGTATAAAATAAATTCAATAAAAATTAAAAATGATAAAAATACTCCTAGCATGCAGCAAAAAAGTTATTGCCAGAAATACGGACATACCGCCAAAATAAGTTAAATTCAATCTCTTCACCGCGAACCTTGATACGGTCAACACGTGTGTAACTGCTCTTTGCGATATTACAAGTAACACTACGGGGCATATTTTCCGTTTTATCACATGTACCATAAAAAAATTGTAACCTAAAAATACTCACACCAATACACACAAAAAATATAAATTCTATGAAATGAACATACGATTTAACATCCTTTTTTCCTGTTATTTGAGTAGCTTTTATTTCCTGTCAAGTATGATTTTATCTCCGTGATCACAATACTAATTTCTGCTGCTATGATGTTAGTGAATTGCCCACAGCTGCAATTTTTTGAATGGGTTCTAGACCGTAGATTAGTCTCCGGTAGAACCTCTCGATCCCATGATGAAGGTTACTGTTACGGCTGTTTCTCCAGAGAATTAAATTCAGGTTATTTATGCAATTATCTGCAGTGGATCTGTATGTCTTATTACCTAAACTTCCAACAAATAAATTACTATCCAGACATTAACTCAGTTAAACTGAAACAAATTCTCAAGCTACACTTCAAAAAAGTAGACTCCTGGTATACCATCTCTTATATTAATGTGAGAGGTCTACCTCAAGACTTTCCAGAAGTGGGACTCCATCGCCTTCAGTCCAAACACAACCTGATTGTTTCTGTCAGAAACAGATCTCAATACCTCAATCCTGCTAAAGAAGCTCACAATCCCTGTCTACTGTCCACTTATAGCAAAAGAAAATTACATAAATCGCCACGGCTAAGGACACGGAGCCTACATCAAGGAGGAGTTTCGCTGTGGCATGAAAAAAAAACGCGGACCCTGCTTTTCCTTATATGTGCATCCACGTGGAACTTATCCATAGTACCACATTCGTATTTGTCCTCTATCACCCTCAGACCGTAGGGACAGCAATCGTCGACTGAATATCTGAGAGGATTGGTAACATCCTCACTAAATTTCCCTTGGCGAGCGTTCATATCTATGATGAATTCAATATCCTCCACAAACAGTCGTTAGTCATCTTGAACAAAACGAATGAAGATATTGCAGAGATTTCACAATGGCCTATGAACTAGCTCAGATCATTGAAGGACCCAACCGTGTTACAGACAGGACAGGACAACAGTTCGAACTCCTTGATCGATTCCTCATATCCTGCCCTGAAAAATGATTAGCAAAATTTTTAACACCGCGGGTACATCAGACCATTCCCTAGCCAGTGTACATTTGATGCCAAACCAATTACATATCTTGATTTGCCGTTTCCCTGAAAGGATTTTCGTAAGAAATACGCACATTGAGTTGGCTGCAGATTTTCAAACATGCTTCCATGAAAACTGATGCTTTCGTCTCCGAATGCATATTTTCTGGAATAGTGAGATTTATAGCCCGACTCCAAATTCCATTAAAACCAAACAGCCAACCTGGGTCATCGCTGCAGTCAAAACACATCGTAACCACTAATTCAATATCTGTCGCAAGGAGCTATTGAGTTTTACAGTTATTACATTCAAAACCGCTCGCAATAGCTGCAAAAATGTTCTCGAAAATGAAAACTGTGTCAAGGTTGGAAACAAACATATTCAATCCGAGAGTTCTGGAAGAACATCAACTAGATTATGAATAGAGGTAAAGTGGCTGGGATCAGTATCATAAATGAACCCAACAACATATCTTCCTCATTAGATAAGGCCTCAATATTTGCCCCTATTTCAACATTAGAAGACATTGTATATCCCCTTTATTAGATCCCGCGTCTCATCTAGGACACACTCACAGGTATTTATATTAAAGCCCAGGAAGTCTGAAGACATATTAAAATTTTTCAGCTGAAGAAATCAACTGGCCCAGACAAAATCCCAATGGTTGTCATTAAGTATATCAAACCGTAGCTATCCCCGATCTTAGCGAAATTATTTAACCGTTGCTTGAAGGAGAACACCTTCCCAAATCTGTGGAATATGTCAAACGTATACTTGGATTTTAAGAAGGCGGACAAGCCCTCATTTCCCTCTGAAGCCCTCATTCTATAAATCTCACTATTACAGAAAAGATCCATTCGGAGACGAAAGTATCAGTTTTGGTGGAAACATGTTTGAAAATCTGCAGCCAACTCAATGTTCTTTTTTTTCCGAAAAATTGTTCAGTGGAACGGCATATCAAAAGAGGTAATTGGTTTGGCATTAAATGGACACTGAGTATGGAGTGGTCTTATGCAGGGTTAACAATTTTGCTAATCATTTTTCAGGCCAGGATATGCGGAAGAGATCAAGAGGTTCGTCTAATGTCCTGTCGTGTTAGGAATTTAAATCTCGATAGTGTATAAAAGCGTCGCCGCGTCCATATAGCTGACAAATTATTTTCTACCCTGGAGCTACTCTCTCATAGGCGAGATATTGTAAGCCTCTCACTAATCTATCGCTACTTCCACAGAAAGTGTTCAGACGAACTACATTCTTAAATTACACAAATTCTAATTTTCACAGTAAGGACACTCCATGCTACGCTTATTGTATCGAACCGCTTCCATTCCCTCCGTATTCCATCGGTGAAAAGTAAATTCCAGTCGAGCAGCTTCTTTCGCGAATCGATGCTCTGTGAACCCGTCCAGATCATTACAATCTTAATCTGTTCAAGTCGAGGGTTAACTCTTAAATCTTCCTCACATATTCGCATAAACTGTGCTTATTACTCTGTAACTCGCTATCGCGTGTGGTGCCCGAGGTATTACAGAATTAACCTCACTGTAACAAGATGCTTCGACCTCGTAAATTATTTAAAATTATATAATGATTTTTATGCAGGATTTCCTGAGACATGAAAACTATTTCAAGTGTTCCACAAAAGTAAAAAAGTTTGTGAAATGATGAGATTGTCTTTACGGTATTTTGAAACACACAGACAACACAAAATCTTACTCTGCGATTGTCTATTTCGTTATCCTCGGGCCTTGAACAGGGTGAAAATCACTTTAACAAATACAAACTAGAGCGAGAAGAAAACTGGTCATGCATTTCTCAAGTACAATTTTTCAGAAGAGAACACAACAAAAGCAATCGGAATTTTAACCCGATTCCCCTATTTTAACTTCGGCACCGGCATGCCTTAAACTAACACTGAACTTATTACTGTAGAGTTTTATATGAATCCACTGGTTACAGTATAAAATAAAACAATTTATTTATTCGTATTATCGGACCTTAGGGTCTCTTTATTAGTACTCCTGCCTGGCATTGTTATCAATAAAATGAAAAAACTGGGAGTTGTATCATTTCAAATCTATAAATGAAAACAACAATTCTAATCAAAGCCGAGACAGAAAACATTTTTAATAATGTCAAAACAGAAAATACAGTCAGCGATGGATAAATAGTTAAAATTAGACAAAAATGAAAATAACACTAATATCTCATTTTAAAAGATATATTTACCAATACTTCTTGTTTAAGTTGCTGCATGCAGCTATTAGCTTTGCCTTCAGTTCATCTTTGGTGTTACAAGAAATTTTGTTTGTCTTTCGATCAACTGCGCCCCTCACATATTAGTCAAGGGGGTTGCAGTCTAGGGATTTAGCAGCCACTGTACTGGCCGAAGGGAACACTATCAACTCAAGGTACTTGACGTAGGCGTCCCTGTTGAGTCTGAGTGCCTGCGAGATGATGAATGGAAGCATAATTTTGTCATCAATAGCGATCACACCAAACACATTCATAATCACCATTAGACTCATCGGACTCTTTCAGAATCCTCTGCACTATCCTCAGATAGACAGCCAAACACTCTGAAATGTTCGTATTGGAGTTTCCGGTAGGAATGCTAAGCAGTAACGCATGACGTTTCCAAATTTCTGTCGGAGTGAATAGCGTCATAATGTTATTTTCCTCATATACGGTGCCCAACTGACCCTACTCTACTGTGCAGCCGACAAAATAAAAAACAAGCAAAACCCATGTGCAAAATTATATATATAATATCTCGACAATTTACCCATCGCACCTTGTAGATGCAAAACCAGTGTGTCGTTATACAAATCTTACTTTTATTATTTCAGGATTTTAAGATTACAGTCGTATGATTTATTACTAACTATTATTATTATTATTATTATTATTATTATTATTATTAGCATCATCATCATTGATATAATTATTATTATTATTATTATTGCTGATGTCATGTAGGCGTTTTTACGTAAATCTTTTTCTGACTGTTCTATTTTCTACGAGTCGTTTTCAGATTGTGATATGTTGGATTACTCTTCCAAGGAACACCCATCCATTTGCTTTTGATTACTTACAAGTCTGGAGAATTGTTGGATTTAGTTATATTCTTCATAAGATAAAGCGTAAATTAGTAAGCAGTTGGACATCATAACTGGCATTAAATATTTAGCTCTGTTCGAGAAGAAATCTTAATTTCCAGTCTAGAATTTATTTCAACCTGAATTTAGTCGTAAAATACACTAAATAGATTTCGTTCTACGAGTTCTCCCGTATCAGGAAGTCCTTAATGTACAAGGTAACAAAAAAGGTCTGTCCGTGTATAATTAGTCATTGAATGAAGTTGAAACATAAAAATGCGTGTAGCAATTGTTTTCAAATTCGGACAGCCGGAAGTAGGAACATCAGGCATTATAAAAAAAAACACGCGCACCGTACCCGGCCGTCAGTTATAAGACGGACAGCTGTGAGAAGGATGGAAGTGTCTAGAGATCTCGTTCGGGTCTATTTGCTATACGACTTCAAAGTGGGCTTATCAGCAGCTGCATCAAGTCGCCGCATATGTCAAGCGTTTGGGGATAGTGATGTGGATGGACGTACTGCAAGGCGTTGGCTTCGAAAATTCAAGTCGGGAGATTTGTCTCTCCATGATGAGCCACGCCATGGACGACAACAGGTCTAACATTAATCTAGACAGTAGTCTAACGTGTGGTGAACTTACAAGACAGTTCAACGTTTCCAATGTAACAGTTAGATTTCACCTGCACCGCCTAGGTAAGGCGTACAAACTGATCAAGTTGGTTCCGCAAACGCTGTTGGAGGTCCAAAAGGGACAACGTGTGGCAGCCTGCAGCGTCCCAGACATTGGTTGTCTCTTCAGGATGCTGTCCCTAACACAGCAAGACCGCCTATGCACCCACGCAAGATTATGCTTTGTGTCTGGTGGACAGGTTGTCAAGTGGTTCATTATGAACTGCTATCAACGGGCCAAACGGTCACTGGAGACCTATACTCGCAGCAATTGAAACGTGTGCAACAGGCATTGCGCCAGAAGGAGCTAGCACTGGTGAATCGCAAAGGTGTGCTTTTCCTCCATGACAACGCTAGGCTGCATGTTACGCGAGTGGTCAGGGATACCATACAGCAACTTGGGTGGGTGACTTTATGCTATCCACCTTATTCACCTGACCTTGTGCCATCCGATTACCACCTCTTCCACTCCCTGGATAATCACCTTCGTGGGAAATCCTTCACCAATGAAGCAGACTTGCGCAAAGCCCTCCGGACTTCTTTGCGTGAAAACCCCCGAGTTCTACCGCAAGGGCATTGAACAGCTGGAGACGCGTTGGCAGGTGCTGGATGCCGATGGCGATTACTTCGAAGACTAAATATAAGTTACACATACTGTGAAGCGTTTTCTTTTTTCCTTTAAAAACGGGCAGAACTTTTTTGGTTACCTTGTAATGTATATATATGGCTATATTGCACGATTTTAGTTCCCTTGTGAAATCGTTATTTTTTCAGCTTCATTCATGTATGTTGATATATTTTTATCCGACGCAATGATAATATGGCAATGACATTCAACTGTAAACTATCCGTATATATTTGTGGTCTTTAAATTAGTTTACCTGCAATGCAACTTACTTCAACGACTTTGTCTTCAATGGACAATTTAGAAAACGTGCTGTTTATTACGCAACATCAAACGAATACATTTATAGAAAATATTATGACTACACGTAATTAGTCTCCTTTAAAGTATTTCACTGGAAGGACTTTAGTCAATAGTCGTAGCAGAGGAAAACTATGCAACGTTATTAATAGCAGAATGAAAACGAATCTACACAATAATGTTTGTAGAAGCTTTCTACACCTTTAATAGTACATTTTCACCGCCTCGAAACGTCACTGCATATCCGGCATATTCCATAATCCGGTAATTTTTATTTAATCTGCCGCCATTATTTCACTGTGCGGTTACGAGGTCAGCGCCACCTGTTCTTTACAAATTTTCGGAGCAGCCGACAGCAGCTGATTGTTTTGGTGATACGTTTTCACTGATATTTATCTTATATCTTATATAATAAATATATATTACTCGTTCAGTTTTAGGCTTTTTTTCTAGCCTTTCTATTGCAAGAAACAATTAAAAAATATTTGGTGGCATTAATCATTGTTTATTTCCTGCTTTAAGTCGTACTTTACCTCTGTGATAGTACATCAATATATACGTAGAATTAGATGGCAACACTATGTTTACATAAATTTCTATAATTTTCTGTGATTCGGCAGCGAACTCGCTCCAGTTATGCCGGATTGTGGCTGTAGGAATATACAATATTCAGAGCAGAAGAAATTTGAAAAAATGCAATATTATCAGGTATAGATTGCACAATACTAGTAATACTAGTAGAAGGACTCTACAAATTAGTATTAAGAGTGGAAAGACTCAACACGATAATAATATTAGTAGCAGTCATAATAGTAGTTGTTAATAAAAAATATATTCTTCATCTATTTGCAGGTTTACTCCAGATACGGAACGTAATCCTCGCTGAAAATTTCCAGAACCTTCCGCAGTATTATCACGCGCCAGGATAATGCTCTAAACTAGAGTACCTCGAATCTGGAATTCCAATAATTAAATTCTCGTTTGTTTGACAGTTTCAAGTCTGTTATTTATTGTTGGCACCAATGTAACTTTCATTATAAGCAAATTTCGAAGCTGTCACGGACTGGTATTTTATTTTATATTTAACACTGGGATAACCATGTCCCTGACCATAAAGGTTTTCTTTACATTATGCCCACGGATCCGATTTAGTCTTCTCTTGGAGATTATTATCGATTAAAATGATCGATTCATTTTATACGGTTTATTAACATTCTGCAGGTTATTTAAAGCCATAATTGTTTTTGTTTTGTCAGAATTACTTTTAGATAATAACGGCTTAGTGATACAAGTCTTAATAATCAACCAATAGCTGGGTGAGAAGATGTAGATTTATAAATTTCCCTAGCTTTCTGCGCAATAGTGAATATAACGAACCCAACGGAAATTGGAACTTGAATCTCGGATTCACTTTTCTGAGTAATTATCATTGCACCACCCGCACATCAATATTTAATGCATCTGATATTCACAAGCGGACATCTATTTAGATTCTGACCAGTCTCGACTTTGCTTAAATGAAAAAAGGAGAAAAAAATAGAAGTCGTAGGCCCCTATTTTACATAATTTTTTAATAGACTGGAGCCTAATTTCGTCAAGCTAAAATTCCCAAGACACGCTACATGATGAGCACCCCAAGAAACCATTTGTGGAGACGCATGATATGGTACCCGATCGCGATAGACGGTGAGGAAGGGTGGATAGATCAGTGCGTCAGCGACCCTACGACTTTTTCCGGGATTGAGGGCGAAAGAAGAAGAAAAAAAAACGCCATGAAATAGCTTTTTTATGGCCGAGTTGTTTGACCGTTCGCATTCTTATCATGAGAACCGGGTTCGAATCTGATCATTTTCGACTGGTTAGGAAAGAGAGATCGATCCCATCGGGTAAACAAAATGCTGCTGCTTGGGATCTAAAAGTCCTTATTTGTGTTAATATTGTTTGTGGAAAGATTCAAACGCATGATTTTGAGGGCGTAATTCCCATTATGTTAGGTTGTTCGGAGAATAATGTCCGATTTTAGAATAAGCCCTTTAATTATGTTGTTACATATTATTGTAAGAATTCAGAATTTAACTTAAAACATTAAATTCCTCGCAACATCAACATGAAGAAAAAGAAGAGAGGCGTTTTTTGCATGAGTTTAAGCTTGGTTATAATGCAGCTCAAAACGCTGCCAAAAGCAATAGAAGACGGAGTGAATGAACCACTTGTGATAGGAGAGTGTGGCGCTTGTTTATGTTGTAAAATGGGGATAAGCGTCTTGAAGAAAAAGATTGTAGAGGGCGTTCATTCGCGATTAACCTCTGGAAATACTAGTCGAAACAAAGGAACTTCAACTTCTAATAAAAGTGTCGCAGATAATGTGTGGTCAACATTTCAAAAACATCGAAACATCTCAAGAAAATTGGCAAGGTGAAGAAACTCCATAAACGCATTCCACTTCAACGATTTCAACACGAAACTTTGCCACATCCACAATATTCCCTTGAAATCTCGCCCACTAAAAACATTTTCTCATGCATGCAAACAGTTTTTTTTAAGGCAATGGACATTCCCTTGAAATGAACATGCATATATTGTATTCAATATATTACTGGTGTCCAAAACTTTAGCGTTTTATCGCAAAAGCATAAATAATATTTAACTCTATCGGAGAAATGCATAGATGTCAATGTTTCTATTCTGACCGAATTAAACTCAGTTTAAATTATATTCGTTCATGAATAGAAATTCGTTCTCCAAGCAGATATTAATATTTCTCTTCTCTATCTGCTTCTCGATTTTTTAGATCACTTTTTCCATGTTATTTTCTTTCAGTTTATTTGGTATATTTGTTTCTAATACTCTTGTGCTCTGAGATGGAAGAGAGCCTTCTTTTTGGTTTATGTTAAACGTCTAGTTCATGACCATGTCCATATTATTCGATATTTTCTCTCTGGCTTTGTCGAATCTTCAAATCAACATATTTATATGACTTTTCCACGCCAGGCGGACCAGCTGATGAATGAAATTAAAGCATCTCAAGTCTTTCACCACTCGATGAGATCTTGATTATTTTATTTCCAAGTTTGTTGCTACTACAGGTTGAGAATAATTTATCCCAAATTCTTGGGACCGGAAATACTTTCAGATATTTTTATGAATCTTAATTACTGGCTATTTAGTTTGTATATAGAATCTATAAAATTCGACAGCTTAGGGATTAAGCCAAAACATAATCACGATATCACTTTCCATTTCATAACACGGCTTACACATACAACCTTAAGATAGTTTTCTATAAATAAAATTTAACCTGAAAGTAGTTTTATATAAAATTAAATAAATTCTCTCTATCTACACATAGAAGTAATGCAACTAGTAACGTAATATGTTCACACAGACTTTTTAGTGGCGAAATTAAGATTAAACGTAAAGATAATGTTTTGTACTTTTTTAATTTTCTAAATAATAAAAATAATCAGTACTTTAAAAAAAATGTATATAAATATCTTTACTGAACACGAAACAACTTGCAAGTACTCCACAAACGAATGTGTTGATGTTACTATCGTTAGCAAAAAATTAGCGCCAACGCAGACTAGGTGTTGGGCTGGGAATCCCCTAACTGGGACAAATGAGGTCCTTTACAAAAGATACAAATCCCCTAAGAACATTCCCAGGTCGTTCTGAAATTTTAAATTTGTGACATGTCATGTCAGTACCTGAAACAGTTTAGGATTTCGCAGGTTTTCAGATTTGGGAATTTAGGATAGACGTTACTCAACATTGGGACATCATATTAGGCAGTAAATATTTAATTTACTTCGAGAAAAACATTTTTTCCAGACTAGAGCGAATTTCACCTGCACAATATCATAATTCAGTAGTAAAATATACTAAATGGATTTCGTTGTACGAGATTCCCCATATTAGGAGGATCTTATTTCAATATATCTGAGTAAAGTGCACGAATTTGGTACCATTGTAAAATCTTTATTTATTGTTTTTTTTTTGTTTTTTCCAGCATCTTCCTAAAAGCGTGTACGTTGATAGACGATGATTTTACATAGATTTCTATTATTATAATTGGAAAATATGATTATGTGAACGACATAGGTAGGTACACCTGACCATTCGTATTCGAGGATACTCCCGTAAAGTGCGGCTAGCCAATCAGGTGCATTTGTGTTGATTCAAAAACAAAAGAGACCACAGATTGTCTCTAGTGAGCAGACTTTAGTTAATTACTTTACACGCTGGGATCGAACCATCCTTCATGACAAGTCGACCATGGACAGATATCAACCCGAGTTTCATGGTCAGAATGCGAACCCGGTTCTCATGGTCAGAATTGCCACCCGGGTTTCATGGTCTGAATGCGAGCCCGGTCCTTATGGTCATAATGCGAACCCCGGTTTCACGGTCAGAATGCAAAACAAGATTACACCGTCAGAAGGATAACCCAGTTTTCATGGTCAGAATGCGAACGAAGGTTTCATGGTAAGAATGCGAACCCAGTTTTCATGGTCAGAATGCGAACGAAGGTTTCCTGCTAAGAATGCGAACCCAGGTTTCATGGTCATAATGCGAACACGGTTCTCAATGTCAGAATACGAAACCCAGATTTCAGGGCCAGAATGCGAACCAGGTTCTTCTGGTCAGAATGTGAACACGGTTCACATTGTCAGAATGCGAAGCTAGGTTTCATGGTCAAAATGCGAACAAGGTTCTCATGGTCAGAATGCAAACCCCGGTTTCATGTTCTGAATGTCAACCCATGGTCAGAAAGCAAACCCAAGTTTCATGGTCAGAATAAGAAATCAGGTATCATGGTCAAAATGCGAACCCGGTTCTCATGGTCTGAATGCAAAACCATTTTTTATGGTCCGTATTCAAACCTAGGTTTCATTGTCAGAAAGCAAACACGGATCTCATTGTACGAATGCGAACCAATTTTTTCCTGGCCAGAATACAAGTCCAGGTTTCATGGACAGAATGTGAATACGGTTCTCATGGTTAGAATGCGAACACAGTTTTCATGATCAGATCAGAATGAGAACTCCGTTCTAATGTTCATAATTCGAACCCAGGTTTGATGGTCAGAATGAGAACTTATTCTCGTGGTCAGAATTCAGACCCAGGTTTCATGGTCAGAATGCGAATCCGGTTTTCATGGTCCCAATGCAGACCCATATTTCGTGGTCCGAATGCAAACCCAGAATGTTCAGAATTCGAACAAGGTTTCATTGTCAGAATTTGAACCCAGGTTTCATTGTCCGAATGCAAATCCGTTTCTCATTGTCACAATGCAAAATGAGTTGTCATGGTGAGAATGCGAAGCCAGGTTTTCATGGTCCGAATGTGAACTCAGGTTTCATGATCAGAACGCGAACCCGGTTCTAATGGTCAGAATACAAAACAAGGTTTCCTGGTCAGAAAGCGAACCTGCTTCTCATGGTATGAATACGAACCAGATTTCATGACACAATGCGAACCATGTTCTAATCGTCAGAATACGAACTCAGGTTTCATGGTCAGAATGCGAACAAGGTTCTCGTGGTCTGAATGAAAACACAGGTTTCATGGTCAAAATGTGAACTCGGTACTCATGGTCAGAATGAGGACCCAGGTTTCATGGTCAATGTGTGAACCCGGTTCTCATAGTCTGAATGCAAAACCAGGTTTCATGGTCCGAATGCAAACCCAGGTTTCATGGTCAGAATGCGAACCCGGTTCTCATTGTCACGATGCGAAATCAGGTGTCATGGTGAGAGTGCGAATCCAGTATTCATGGTCAGAAAACGAAACAAGGGTCTCATGGAAATAATACCAAACCATGTCTCATGGTCAGAAAGTAAACCCATTTCTCATAGTCAGAATGCTAACCCAGGTTTCAAAATCAGATTGCGAATCCAGATTTCATGGTCAGAATGCGAACCCAGGTTTCATGATTCGAATGCAAACCCGGGTGTCATGGATAAAATACCAACCCAGGTTTCATGGTCTGAATGCAAACCCGTTTCTCCTGGTTAGATTGCTAACTCACTTATCAGAGTAAGATTGTGAACTCAGGTTTCATGATCAGAATATGTACCCGGGTTTCAAGGTCAGAATTCAAACCCGGTTATTATTTTACGAATGCGAACCCAGTTTTCATGGCCAGAATGCAAACGCAGGTTTCATGGCCAGAATGCAAACGCAGGTTTCATGTTCAGAATGTGAAACCGGTCCTCATGGCTAGAATGAGAACACAGATTTAATGGGCAGAATACGAACCCGGTTCTAGTGGTCAGAATACGAACCCAGGTTTCATGGTCAGAATGTGAACCCTGTTCTCATACTCAGAATGCGAACCCAGAATTCATTGTCAAAATGGAAACCAGGTTCTCATAATCGTAATGCGCACCTAAGTTTCCAATGCGAAGTCAGGTTTCTTAGAGAGAACGTGAACTCAGGTTTCATTGTCAGAATGGGAAACCAGGTTTCATGGTCAGAATGCGAACCCTGTTCTCGTGGTCAGAATGCAAACACTGGCTTCATAGTCTGAATGCTATCCCGGTTTTCATGGTCAGGAATGCGAACCCAGATTTCATGGTCAGAATTCGAAGCACGTTTTTATGGTCAGAATATCAACCAAGATTTCATGGTCAGAATTCCAACCCGGTTCTTATTGTCACAATGCGAAGTCAGGTGACCTTGCGAGAATGAGAGCCCAGGTTTCATCATCAGAATGCAAATCCGTTTCTCATGGTCAGAATGCTAACCCAGTTATCGTAGTCACATTGCGAACACAGGTTTCATGTTCAAAATGCGAACCGATGTTTCTTGGTCAGAATGCGAACCCGGTACTCAATATTTGAATGTGAACCCAGGTTTCATCGTTAGAATGTGAACCCAGCTTTCATTATCTGAAGGCGAACCCAGGTCTCATGGTCAGAATGTTAAACCGGTTCTCATGGTTAGAATGCTAACACAGGTTTCATGTTCAGAATGCAAAACAAGGTTTCATTGTCAGAATGCGAATGTGGTTCTCATGTTTAGAATTCGAACCCGTTTCTCATGGTCAGAATACGAACCCAAGTTTCATGATCAGAATGCGAACCCAGGTATCATTGTCAGATTGCAAAACCAGGATTCACTGTCAGAATGCCAATCTCGTTCTCATGGTTAGAATTCGAACCCAGGTTCTATGGAGAGAATGCTAACACAGTTTTCGTGGTCATAATTTGAAACCAGGTTTCATCTTCACAATGCGATCCCAGTTTTATGATCAGAATAAGAACCCAGGTTTCATGGACATGATGCGTACACAGGTTTCATGGACAGAATTTAAGACCGGTTCTCATTGTACGAATGAGAACACAGGTTTCATTTTAAGAAGGCAATCCCAGTTTTAATGGTGAGAATGTGAATCCGGTTCTCAGGGCTAGAATGAGAACACAGATTTAATGGTCAGAATACGACCCCAGATTTCATGATCAGAATGCAAACTCCGTTGTAAGGATAAGAATGCAAACCCAGGTTTCATGGTCAGTATTCGAACCCTGGTTTCATTGTCAGAATGCGAACCCGTTTCTCGTGGTCAGAATGTGAACACGCTTCTCATGGTCAAATTGCAAAGCCAGTTCTCATGGTTATAATGCGACCCCAGGTTTCATGATCGGAATGCCAATATTCTATTCACTCAGTCTTTGGATTTCCATTTTAACTTCTAATCAAGCGGCTTCAAATATTTTACAAACACTCTGTTATTTTTGAAAACTTCATCTTTTATTTTGATTTATTTGTTTATTTTTGTTTAAATCCACGCATTTCAGTTTCTCTTCATGTTTTGAGATACTGAAATAATGTAATTATCTATTATAGATATATTCTTTTTTATCGATAAGGAGGGTTTTTTTTCTCCAGTCTCGTCTTGAATGATACACTTTTATTCCAATATATGAAGCAGAATATATTTTCTTTCTGACTCAACTATAGAACATTTTCGGTTTAGCTTCTTATCTCTCTAACATAGTTGAATAATTCACCGTTGATCACATTTCATCCTGATTTTATGTTAGATCTGATCCAAATTACATGTCCATTTGTACAACACGCCTTTATATATTTACTTTCGAAAATGATTATCATTATAATATTTATATACTTGATTTTCTCTTCTTCCCTTTTCCGTAGAACATCTGCACTGATATTTTACCAGAATCAACCTGACTGTGATTGACTACACTTCTCCTCACTAATCTAGGAATCTCCCTAGAATATTCAATCGTTTCATTGGCGCCTTTCTTTGATGTAGATTCTTCATTAATTTTTCATTTTTTTTGCTTGCCATTTTCAAGATCGTTTAAAGTACTCCGACAACGACTGGTAATCCTGCCGCCATTATGGTCATATATTCTTCTATTCTCTGCCTAGGAGTTGAGAGCTTTTAAAATGTTGCCTTCTAGAACATCGAGAACTACTTATCTGATCCGTGGTTTACTTTCTGGTACTAATAATTTCATTTTGTCTTCTGGTTGTTTCGGAGTTAACGTTTTTAATGCAAAATCCACAAGTAGTTTTTAGGTTTTATTTACAAAGGTAGATAATTGTTTTTAGCTTCTGTCATTAGCATATATCATTGAGTCGCAATCGAGGGCAGAGTTACTAAAAGTAGTTTAGATGTGGCACAAGGCTGAAAGTAGGGTGGACCTGTGAGGATCAAACTCGAATGATTTATGAGTTCGATCCTTATTGGGTGATCTATACATTCGACCTTTAGCCACATCTAACCTACACTTAGAAAATCAATGCAGTTTATCTATTTGAAGCAAATTGCTATCTTCGCTTTTGTCTTTTCCTCATTCCAGCTTTTCTTTACCAAATCAATCAACATATAACTCGGTTGCAAAACTTTATATGTTGTTATCAGTTTTCTATTCCGATGGATAAAACTTGAGAGTCCTGCAAATGTCCAGTTTATGAAGGCTCCTGTCCGTCTCAAATGCGTCCTTGGTAAGACGATAAACTACGTCTGCGTTTTGGGTAAGACGATAAAATACGTCCAACAGCAAGGCCTCTGATCAGGAGGTTTTGAGGAGCGTAGAGCCACAGCTTAATTGCTGTTGTTCCCAGGTTCACCCTCTTAGGGTCTCAGCTATGGGCAAATAGTTGACCACTAAACTTGAGTCGAAATACTATGAAAGTGTAAGAATAGGTTTTAATACCAGAAATACATTGTAAAATTTACCAGCAATACAATTCTGAAAAAATATTAACAGAAATATTTTTTTAAGGAAAAATATTACTAACAACATGTTTCTGAAAAATAATGTACCAGCAAAAAAATTGTCGGCATTAAATAAAACATTTAGGCTGATATACAGTAAAACAAATCGAACCGTCTCAAATCCTTTACTCCATTTGACTTAAATAGATGTATTCATATACAGGATGTTTCACAATTGAAACAAAGCAGTGGCCTCGCTGATGGGGAGAGCTCGAGGAGAGTGAGGACCTTGATGACAAAGACAACATCTACCAGGAAAACCTTCAAACCATTGCTGCATTGATGGTAGCCATCACTGAAAAGATTTAAGCGATCACCCGGAAGGAATGTGAATATGGTATCAACCACTTCGCATTCACCTGTGCCTTCAATTTGGGCTCTTATTGAAATTGAGATCTTAGCATATTATACTTTTACCTTTCAACAAATGTAATTTCCATTATGCTATCATTTGTAGTTTTTGATTTTTGTCCGATCATTTTGTTTCCAAAATTGTGAAACACCCTGTATGTGGACGATTGTCGCATATTTAACACGGCATTGTCTGTATTTACGCTCCCTTGTGCGCTATCGTATTATTAGACTTAGTCATTAATATCGAACGTCACTTTTTAGTTTTTCCTTGCGTGGCCACCTTCTTATCATTTCACCTGCTATTACAGGTGTTACCGAACATATGTGCTTTTGTTCTTAGTTTATAATCTCGATTTACTGTGCTATGCAGTTGCTTTATAGCTACAATTATTTTTCCCTCAAACTGCCTTGTGTTGTCTACTTTCAGTCTGAAAATATTAAGTTATCGTTTTCCACCAACATTTCTTTTAAAATCATGTCAACGTAGCCATTCATTTGGAAATATTTCTAGATTTGTTTCCGGTTAGTTCACCACTAACCTTTTGGTCCCCCCCCCCCATGAAATATTGAGAATGTAATGATTTTGTTTATTTTTAAAATCTTAAATTGTTTCCTCTCTTTGCCCAAAGTTCTCACCATCCCGTCATTTATTTTTATTATTATTTTTATCTGCTTTGATATCCTCTCCCATTTATAGTTGCTTCGGCCGGGTGATGAAGGTTATACTACTGAACTTATTCACAGCTTAAAGATATAACTCTTTCCAGTGCACATGAGCTGCTTCAAGCAGCGCTTCCA
Organism: Acanthosepion esculentum; assembly: GCA_964036315.1. NCBI lineage: Eukaryota > Metazoa > Mollusca > Cephalopoda > Sepiida > Sepiidae > Acanthosepion > Acanthosepion esculentum. The sequence continues at coordinate 87,031,655 of OZ038505.1, read as the reverse complement.
CCTACCCATTCCCAATGATATCAGGTATTTCCAAGGCATCCTATTCAGGGAAAAGGCCCAACGTCCTCTAAAGACAAAAACGAATAGTTTCTCCTTGGTACATTTCTCCAGTTTACCTTGCTATGTATTGGTACCTCAGTATTTTTTTGCTTTCTGTCATCACAATGTTCTTATCCTATGGTATATATGAAGAGACATCCAAGTGTGAAAGTTAAGATGGCTATATCCAACATGAGCTTCCCTTTTTCATTCTCATCTACTAACGATAATTCTCAAGGTTATCCATCCTACATCGTTCCCAATAGATTCGTAGGGTAATTTTGGAAGGTGCATCATCTGTAATCATTTTGATCCAGATGAGTGTAGCTACAGACAAAGCGATGCACACTCTCATTCTTCTTCTTCTCATTATTATTATTATTGTTATTATTATTATTATTATTATTATTATTATTATTATTATTATTATCATTATCATTTCCTTGGAATTCTGTTGTATGAGCATTTGCTTCCGGATCCCATGCAAGGATCTAAGTTCAGAAATGGCTTAATAAGATTTTCCACTGATGACTTTTCGAAAAACCACCCACATTTTACATAGATAAAGCTATTCGCAATATGTGAGCTGTACTTGTGTTTACATTGTTTTAGAATTTTTGTAAGGCATGGATTATCAGGAATCTATTCATTTACTGAAGAATGTTTCTTATTTCTTTCGCGTTCTTTGACACTCACCATCGTCAAATCTCCTGTAGTTACCAGGTATCGTTGAAGGCTGAATTCTGTGATTTTATAAGACAGTTCTAGTTGAAATAATCCTCTGCCTCCTGCGGATCTGCGGACATAGAGACGATTAGCATCAGCCTTAGGATGATGCATGCGCTGGCTAGTCAGAAGCTTTCTCGTTTTGACATCCATTCGCATAATGTCAGCAATGGTCCAATTAAGGAAGTTGAAACCGTACTGCACCACAGGGGCAGTCAAAGTGTTTATGGTTGATATTCTGTTTGGTAAATTCAAATTTATGGTTTGTGAATTCAACTAAGTATTATTATTATTATTATTATTATTATTATTATTATTATTATTATTATAATTTGGTGTGTATTATTTCTTTCTGGTTCCGATCAGAGACATAAAGTCCGAAATGGCATCATAACATTCTCCACTGAACAATTCTGAAAAATAAAATCAGACATATTTTACATAGATAAATCCCTTTGTAAGGTGTGAAATGTATTCCTGAGAATATTTTTTTGTATTTCTTTAAGGCATATGCTACCAAGAATCCCTCCAATGAATCTATCGGAATCGTTTACAATTGATTCGATGGCTCCAAATACCACTGGAATTATTGATGTTCTCATGTGCCATAATTTGTAGATTTCAAGGTCCTATCTTGATAGTTTTTGAAGATCCTCAAAGATACATTACCATTTGCAGAGACTACCATGTCAATAATAAGGCATTTTTTGCGGTCGCTGACCACGATGTCTGGGTGATTAGCTTTGACCATTCGGTTTGTGTGTATTGTGAAGTCCCATAAAATTGCTGTATGTCCTATTACCGTAACCGGGTCTCCGGGTTCCTTTTCGTAAAAGTTGAAGTTTTATCAGTGCAGATATTCGTCCACTTTGTCATCCGAGTTTTATATTCAGTAGGTGCTAAAAGCGTGAAACCGGATACAAGATGTCAGGCCAGGGTTTATATTCAGTTGGGGCCAATACCGTGCTAGCTGATACAAAGATCGTCAATTGTTTCTGGATATCTATCACAGAATCTACATTTTGGGCTAACACAAATTTTCAGTATGCGTGATTGATAATTTCTAGTTAGCAAGCATTGGTCCTCTACAGCAAGAACAAAACCTTTAATTTCAGCTTTTAACCCTGCACTACGTACCCACTAAAGAGTACCGGGTTTGTTTGCATCAGCTTCTTTGGTACGGGCAGTGTATTGTACGTGAAGGGGGTTATCTTGCCATCGTTTCTGTATCTGGTCGATTGCATTTGCTTTTGCTTTCTTTCTAAATATTGTGCAGAGTATTTATTCTCCTTCTTCTTCTTATTATTATTATAATTATTATTATTATTATTATTATTATTATTATTATTATTATTATTATTATTATCATCATTATTTTAGGAGTAGTAGTATTAGTGATTAGTTTACTGGTTTAACACAGCAGCAAATTATAACAGTACAGATTAGAGTCACATCCTGTTTATGACTGTACCATTTTAAAATACACCTACACCTGTCGTTTATGTATCATCACTTCTGTTTGTTCTTTCTGAGTGCTTTGATCACTACTTCTTAATTCAATCCGGTAGTCAATTCAGCAGTCTTTAATTGGTCATTCCCAGCCAATGTTGTGAGTTTGTTTTATCCTAGAAAAGACGTTTCCAACATAATGTCGAACATTTAGACCAAGACGAAATTGGCCTTTTTAGTCGGATTTCAGCAATATTATAAATAACTTCTCCGAACACTATGCCTATAAATAATCACAAATTGGTTCAATTTAATCTGCATTTGTTAATATTATATGCAGCTATAGGGCATCACTGGTTCAATTAAGGTCTCTGTATTTCGGTCTAATTAGGTAATTATTGCTGGGGACAGCTACTTTTCAGTGGAGTATTAACGGAATCTGAGGATTGTTTTTTCATGATTCTTCTTCGAAACTCTTGGATAATTGGCATTTGTTATATGTCTCTGATGTGTGACAGGCCCCTGAACACCTCCATATGGTTCCTGTCTCTGTGTCGCTACTAATCTAAAACTGATATATCTTTAAGTTGACTCTAATTGTTGGGGACCTGAATAAATACGAATTTTTGTCAAACTCCATACATCATCCATAATTCACCCCTACTGTTCCGATCAAGTGATATTTACGATATAATTTTAGCGATATCCCAGCTCTGATGATCTTCAACTTTGGAACCGTTTAGTTAAAAAATAAAACAACTATTTATTCAAACCTTGGTTATCCGCTCCTTATTATCTAAATCTTGCAGCTTTGAGTAAATAAAGATTTTTGACATAGCAATTAATATTTTCGTTTTAACACATTCAAACACTTTGGTGTTGATTTGTCGTCTTGTAAAATGTGCAATATTCTTAGGTCCCATATCATTGTATTGATAGTATTATATATGATAATTCCCCTACACTATCATAATATGTATTTCCATATGTGTATTGTTGTTGTTGTTGTTGTTGTTTTTGTTATTATTATTAAAATTAATTTTGCTTAGTGAATTATAACTCTAGTATAATAAAGTTGTTTTTATTGGTGATCAGGCGTAACAATTTCTTCAATAATCTCGGGTGCCAAATAAACGGGGTGTCGTAACAAATGTGAATACGGGAAACATAACAGCAAACATACAGGATTGTCTTACGAACTGTCGATCTGGAAACCTGAAATAATCTACTAAGTAAGAGTTAAAATAAATATGATATTTCCGAAACTATTTTTACAAATATTTCCAAATATAACAAAATCTCGAAGCAATAAAAAATGTCCATCAATATCCTTAAAATGACTGAAAAAAATAATTCCATAAAATGTTTCCAACGTTACACTAAAAATAAATATTCAGCAATTGCCACCATATAAATGTATGGAATAACGTCCCAAAATAATGTTGTTGTAATGCTCGTATCAACTAATAGTTCTGGTTAGCAATATTCCAGAGGAAAACTTTGGGACACAAGATTAATGAAGGAACTGTTAAAATCCCGTGGATTAATAATACAGTACTAGTTAATATTGTACTTCGTGCGACACTCATTGCGACTTATACACGACTCACTTGTGCCCTGATTGCGACTACTGTTATAGTTAGTGGAAGCGTCCATGTTTGCACTTTAGTGTAGCGAAGGTGTCGGTTCTCTTTCTGCACTATAAATATGTTAAAACGTGGAATCGAAAGTATTTCCATAATGTTAATTTTCCACTCACCTTTTGTTTCGTATTCTTAATAAGCATGACATCATACACTGGACCGTTTTGATAAAAATGAAAAACTCAAAGTGAGAGAATTATTTGGCATCGGAGTGTATTCAAATACCATCAGCACGATTCAATCGGAATGAAAATAGTTCACAATTCTTTCTCGGTTTACTAAGTCTTCCAGTGTCTTTAGAAGATTGTTCAGGACTATTCTATGCGTACCAAACGTATTATTCAATATTTTCCATAACCTGAAAAGGTCCTGACATTTCACTTTCTTTCATTTTTATTCTGTTCTCTTCTGAAATAGCGAAGTTCTAGATTGGATTGATTATTTGTTTACGATAACGATGTATGATCTCTTGACCTGTTTTGATTTGAATCCCCAAGATTTAATATTCACCCGTTTGTAGCGTATTCTCCCACACAACAGGACGAAAACGGATAGGGAATAGCTGGCTTCGTTTCAACCAAAGCCGAAATCTATCATATATATAAAAGTGAACTTGAAAGAAATGCCTATATTCATTTTTTTTTCTCCCTCAGCTATAGGCGTATGGCAACGGACAAAACTAGAATCAGCCAATCAAAGTTTGAGCATGAGCCCTTTATCTCATCACTCATTGTCTCCATCCATCATTTTAAATATTGTGACAAAGATAATGCTGTAAACTATATAAATGGAAAAATATGGTGTTATTAAAATTTATTCCAATGTGGAAAACGTATTTCTGAAATAATAAAGTCTCTATAAATAATAACAAACAAATTATACTTTTTAGAGTATCCCTTGTTCGTCCTTGACTTTATCATAATAAATAAATACTAAAAAATGTTTAACATTAGTATTAAAGCTAATAGAAATTTCAAAGTCAAAACGAAAAAAGAGTTTTATCCCAAGAATGAATTCAGATTAATAATGTTTTGTTTATCGGCAAAGTCAGTATCATATATATATATATATATACTTCCCGCAGTAGGTAGTCATTTCTTTCTGCGGTAGAACAGTTGCCATACGAGACTATAGAACCCGTTCTGTCCTGCAATATGGGAGGGGTGAGAGAAGAAGAAGATCCATAACATTCCTAAGGATAATAGCACGTAAGTGAATGTAATGGATTCGACTGGAATACGAACTATGATCTCCGATTTCTCAATCCGAGCCGCTATCCATTACTACAAAGTAGACTTTAAATTTCATCAGTTCTTGTCCTCAATAGTTTACCTTGATTTTCCAGTGGGACTTTATGAGGATTCTTAAATGTAAATATTCGCAAAGACTAACAACATTTTAATTTTCTTTATAAATAATTGTTGCAATATAATATCGTTACATTTGCATTGATAAAATCCACCAAACTTGTTGCCTAAGATAAGATTTCGTTTCATTTTTCAATATATTTGTGTGTTCGTGTGCGTGTCTGTGTGTGTGAGAGAGACATAGAGAGTGTGTGTAATTGTGTGTGTGTGTGTGTGTGTGTGTGTGTGCGCGTGTGTGCGTGCGTGTGAGTGTGCTTGCATACAGAGAGTGGGCAAGAGATATATATAAAAAATATAATGGTTTCAATTTTAAACGGAAAACGATATCATACAGGCATTGGAACGGAATGATAAACATTCCATTTAAGTTTACCCATCCAGAACAGCAATAGTTTCGTGAGGAATGGAGACATGTCAAAATTTAAATTACATGCCGATATTGTCGGTATTTTAAAGTGCATGATTATAATTGAAACTAGTGCGTTCTTTTCCATTCCCACCCTATATATATATATATATATATATATATATATATATATATATATATATATATATATATATATATATATATATAATAGTGGCGAGAACTCTATATAATGCTAACGGTGAAAGGTGTAAACTTGCAATTTGGAAAATAACATTCTACAAAATATACATAACTCTGAGGTATTAAGTAAAATAAATAAATTATTGGTAATATATAGACATCAAACAAAATACCTATTCAAAAATTTAGAACCAGACTGTCCTTCTTTAACTGACACCACTTATCTTCCATTGGCTTATCATTTCTGTTTTTCATTTTTTTAATTATTGTTTATTCAAATTAAATCAATATTTAATATTTTTTATTCCTTTAACTCTATTTTTTATTTATGCATATATGGGAATTGACATTTTAATTAATTGACTATTATATTATATTGTCCGTAGTGTGTAAAAAAATCGATTCGGGCATTTTTAATATTTGTCTGACTATTTTTTCTGTGCACAAATCTTCGAGTTTCATCGAGATATATAATTATTCTTTTTATATATATATATATATATATATATATATATATATATATATATATATATATATATATATATATATATATATAAGAAATATAGTCCTAAAGTTTGCGATATTTATGGGATAAAGTGCTCAATATCAGAAATAGAGCGTGTGCAAATATAAAAGTGAACATAGAAGTCAACACTTAGAGACGACAGTCTGTTTCATGCTAGATGCAATCGTCAGGCAACTGACGATTGCATCTAGCATATAAACAGACTGTCGCCTGTAAGTGTTGACTTCTATGTTCACTTTTATATATATATATATATATATATATATATATATATATATATATATATATATATATATATATATATGGTGGACTATCCCGACGTATGAGAGTTCCTATTAACTGCTTAGTTCCTAGGAGCAGACAGTTAGACAACAGCACATATGATTTGATTATGGTGGTGAAGTCTTTTTGCAGAACCAATCACACTTTTTAAAAAGTTGGATAGAGAGATCTCCAAACGATCCCATGCAAATTTTGAATTCATAGTTGACCTTCTCATACACTAGTAGCCATACAAGTGTATAGAACCCAGTCTGCCCTGCTATTTACCTATAGCTGGAGGAAGAAGAGGATTAACTTTTAAACTGTTGTTAACGTGTTGTTGCTCGGTATCTAGAAACTTTTTTACATTTCGTATGCAAATTCTATTGTAAGTTTGAATTTGTTTAGTTTATCTACTATGTAATGTAACTCACTATCACGAATATATATTAGAAGAGCAGCATAAATTAAACAGAAGTATTTTAATTGTTTGGGCAAAATATTTTTAAACCGACCAGATTCTAGATTCTCTATAAATTTCTATGACATCACACCTCTAATATGCATATTTTTATTTTATTTTAGATGTTTGTAGGGCAAAGCTTTCTGTAGACTGGGTTAGATGTTTTTTTAGGAGATTTAGATATTTTGCCATTTTCATCTAAATGAAATCTGCAAGATATAAACGAATAAAACTAGAAATTGCAAGTGAACCCTGTTCATGTGCATGTGTAGTAGCGCCAACATTACAAATTTAGTCCAATTATGTCCTAAAGGATGAAACACGTCACTAGAAAACTTTTCCCACTTTTTTATACATACGTTTATATTGATAAATAATATAACTGGAATATTTTTCTTTGTCACTTCCGACGCCTTTCGTCAATGCGACTTCATCAAGGCCAGTTTAAAAGCGAATATTTTTAAAAACGAAACATTTCAATTTTAACTTGTCTTGATAAAGTCGGATTGACGAAGCGCGTCGGTAATGACGAAGAAATATTTTTGTAAGTTTATCCAAATTGTCTTATCTTCAGAATTATTCTGAAAAATTCAAATTCTTAATCTAAAAAGAAAAATTTACAAATATCCAGAAGGAAGCATACTCAGGAACGTAGCTTTTTTTTTTCTATATTTTTTATTTGATGTAACTACAAAACATTTCACTTTATGATTTATATATTGTGGCATTTTTATATATTGTGGTATAAGTGTGTTATTTTTCCTTTTTCACTTGATGATTGTCATGTTGCCTGGTTGTTGACTTATTGTCCTCCCCTTTCTTTTATCTTTCACCTTCCTCTTGATCTCTGGTTCACTGTTAATCTTTCGTACAGTTATTTTTGTGATATTTTGTTTTGACCATATTTAGGACACGGTTGAATTTTTGTGAGTGTATGTATATTTGTGCGGACGTGTGTTTGCGCATGTTCCAATGTATGCGCATGTATGCATCTACATATACATAAAAATATGTATATATACGTATACCCACACGTGTAAGCTTGGAGGCTCCTGTGTGCGCGTCTGCGTATTTGTGTTTGTGTGCGTTCATGCATATGCATTTTTTTATGTTAGCGCTTCTATTTGCTTATATTTATAGATGTAAACTATATATGTATTTTTAGTCGGTAGGATTCTTTATCTTAGCTTAGTGTGCGCTTTATGTATATTTCGTATAGTTTTTTCGTATCTTTTTTTGTTTTTTTTATATTTAGCGTATGTGTATTTTCTGGCTTTTATAATTGATTATTATCGATTATTGATTATTATTTTTTTTTTATATATTGTTTCTCTTTTCTGGATGGGTTCGTGTTTGGAATTCGTATGGATTAGATGCTAGGACTGGTGACTTGTGTTTGTCATGGGATTACGTTTTGAGTGTGTTTCTTGTTTCGTTTTCGATGTTGATGTATTGTTTCGCCAGGTTTAGTGCATTGTTTAGTGTTTGTTCTTTGATGGATGAGTAAATGTCATTTGTATCTGGTTTTATGAAAGAGCACTTTTTTGTTGGTGATGTTGAACCAATTAATTGCTTCTATTTTATTTTTCCATACGTTTATGTTTATTATGCTCTTCACCTTTCTACAAGCTGCTTACTTATTTATCCGATGTTCTTGAACGGGTCTATTAGTCAGCATGTTGATTTATTAAAGAATCTTTCTTTGTAGACTTTTAGTTTAATGAATTGTTCTACATTCGGTATTTGTTTCGTTCTGTTTTCTAGTTTTAATTTAACGGCTTCTTCGTTTATGTTGTTCTCTGGTTAATTGTTGCTGTTCTTGTAGAATTTATGATATCTTTTTCAATTTGTTTTTTTTTTTATTTGTTTGTTTCTGTTTTATAGATGGCTCAGCATTTCTTGAATAGTTTACTCTTTTTGGGTGATCTGTGATTGGAATTGGTATGGATCAGACATTAGGAATGGTGGTTTGTGTCTGTGATTGGGTTGCGTTTGCAGTTGTATGTCTTTTTTCATTTACTTTAATATTTCGATAGTAAATACTGCATTTCCCCATTATTTCATGATTCTTGTTTAGTAAGTTGCTTTGGTTATTAAAGGCAATGATTGCGAATTTTTCCACCAGACAAAATTTACAGTTTCTTCTATTGTTATTGTTTGGGGCTGCTTTTATATAATTTCCCTTTTGATTTTGCTAATGATTATATGATGATGGCAATGCTTGTATATATACATAACCTAACCTGAACAAAATAAAATATGAAATCTCCACAAATATCCTTAAATGCCTATAATTAGTAACAGAAGCCATTGGTTCATACCAACGGCTTTCCATACTCAATACTCATCAGATTCACTCTCTCGTGGTCATGTCTGACGTCATGAGCTGTTGTGCGATTTTCGCTTTCAGCGTCTTATATGCACGTGTTTATCGTTGCTAGGAAATCATCCATGTAAACAAAAACAGACTATCATCAATTTCTTGTTCGTGTATTGCTTAATATATTGTGTAATTGTCATCTTTGATAATGGCTTATGTAAGACGAAAGCTTAGATTGGATTAAAAAATATGTATCAATATTGTTATTTTCTTTCATTGTTTAATGATAATGTTATTAATCTTATCAGACGATATGAAAATAACTTACATAAAATATATAGACAACACTTATCTATATTATTTAATGAAACATGTATGAATATATATATATATATATATATATATATATATATATATATATATATATATATATATATATATATATATATATATATATATATGTATGTATCTATTGAAATGGACAAAGTTGGACAATTTTAAGACATTTTTTACGTGTATACGTTCATTTTATAGATAATAATATTTAAGTAATTGCTCTGTTCATAATAAACAGTATTAACAACATTTACCGACCTGAATATCCGAGAAACTTTCATAGAAAATATGTGTCCTTCGACAAGAATCGAACCTGTGTCCTATACGGAACCGTCATATAGCCTGACGTGCCTTAACCGATTGGACGACAAACGTTCGGTTAGCAAGGTCGATTTTTACTGTATTTAAACACAATTCTCCATAATTTTCTGTCATACATTTGTTTACATTTGGATACGCATTACGCAGATATGAATATATATATACGTAAGGTAAGAACAAATGGATTATAATTCCACTGTCCGTAACATTTATTGTAAAAGGGTGCTCAATACAGAGTAGAGCAATTGTTATTTTTTATAGGCGATTCAAACAAAAACATGTTTAAATAATAGCAATCGAATTTCGACACTACAAATATGTCTCTTCTGGCGATGGTAAATTACTGGGGAGTGGATGATTAAATTCAATAGAAGAATACTTCCTCTTCTTTTGAAAGAGAAAGAGAAAGAGAAGAAAAAAAATTAAAATGAGACTTGTGGGTTTACTGTGACTAACGGACCAAATGTGAGCGTTACGATAAAATCCAAAAAAACTGAAAAAATAAATATACGTAAATGAAGTTTTCTACATAGAAATACTAGACCATTTCATTTGCAACAGATACAAATGATTGCATTATTTCGTAAAATATAGAGACTTATGACGTTTAACTTTCATAGGAATTTAAGTGGAAAAGAGTAGCAAGATAACGTAGCATAATGTTAACTAGCTATATGCTTGGTAAACTTCCTACATAGAATTTTGTTGTTGATAAACTCTCTTGCTTATCTAAGTACTAATTATACAATAAAAAATCCGAATGTTGAAAAATATTTATTGGGATTAATAATAAATCTTTTAAAATGATACCAATATAACATATCCTTCACCAATAGTAATTATAAAAATAGTATATCTCTTTCTAAATAATTTTGGAATTTAAAAGAATTTAATAAAGTTCCGACGGTAAAATGGAAAGTAAAATAAAACAACAAAAGGACATGAACCCTATTATTTTGCCTACGTGTGAAAACGAAAAAGAATAATTGATAAAAACACTTTATTAAAACAAAGAAGTGAAATAATTGTAAATTGTAGACATAGTTTACATTCTACTATTGTATATTATTCTGTGTAAAATTCATTTAGATTTAAATATAGCTCTGTATTGATTTCTATTTAGGATATTAACATCTTATATGTATATATAGATGTCAAGTTAGTATTGACATCTTATATTGATTATTTTGTATATTAATATCTTATATATATATATAGTCTTTACTTAACGGTCGCATATTAATTTACCAAGCAGTTTTGAATTTATGATATTTCTTACTGTTTTCCTAAAGAAGTCTTTTAATTATCAACTAGAAAATTCTATGAAGGAAGATGACTGACCATATACAAAATTATCATTATTCTAGATTATCTTAATTGCCCTTTTCCACTTAACTTTCTATGAATTTTGAACATCATACTTCTCTATATTTACGAAATAATGTAATTATTTGTATCTGTCGAATACGAAATTGTCTAGGATTTCTATATAGACAACTTCATGACATCACCTACATTTGTAGTGTCGAAACACGATTGCTATTGTGTTGCGATTTCTAACATATCTTCGTTTTAAGCGTTTATAATAAATCATATATATATGCATATATATACATATGTATGTATATATATGTCTGTATGTACATATATATATATGTCTCTCTCTCTCTCTCTCTCTCTCTATCTATATATATATATATATATATATATATATATATGAGCAAGGAACATGACTAATTTCTTATTTAAATTCAAATTACAAGTTTATTACTATTATAATGTTTTGTACAACAAGAAAAATTTATATATATATATATATATATATAGATATATATATATATATGTGTGTGTGTGTGTGTGCATGTGTGTGTGTGTGTGTGAGCATATATAAAAATATATGTAAATGAACTTCAAAAAGAATTCTTTGTGAAAGGGTATCTATCCGAGATGTTTCACATATCATTTAGAGGCAGAACCATCGCTTAATTTAATAGTCATTATTGAGTCAGAAAAACACCCTCTGGAGAGCATTCTCAGCGATATAATGAACCCGTGTTTAATATAATTGCTATAATAATGAGAGGTGAATAGGCTGGATGACATCGTGGCATTATACTTCATAAGTGAGACAATGAGATAAAACGGATAAGTGAACTTCGTTGCTCAGAGGATGCCTTGCAATATCCACTGTTATTTGTGAATGAAAAAGATGGATATCTATCAAGTATCCTCAAGGCTTGATTAGAAGCTGGGGAAAACAAGATTGTCGCCGTAATGGATGTCTATCCCTACCATTTCTTGATTCCTGCGAATACATTCTACAAAGAAGTCTACAATAGTTCCACCACCATGCAGTTGATACTTATGTCAAAATTAAGTAAGTGAGATTAAAATATCCTACGAGGAACCAAAGTAACTCAGATCTGGTGATGAATGATGCCGTTAGAACAGAATTAGG
>OZ038505.1:87006699-87014199 GCA_964036315.1 Acanthosepion esculentum | reverse complement strand
ATCAAACTACAGAAAGACCTGTATCCCCGCATTCACTTCAGCTCGTTTTATGTACTGATCCCTACACCTAGGAGTGGTGTAATGGTTAGCAAACTTGTCTCGCTAGAACGATTACGAGTGAGTTCGATCCTCACTGGGTGCCCCCTAATTTCGGCCTTGTGCCACATTTAATTTACGCTTGGAAAATCACTATATACTGTTCCCTTTTTCTGGTCAATTTAGAGACAACAAAATATCTATTCTACGCCACTAAGCACAATTCCTTTCCTATATCCACTATTACATATGCATTTAGAACAGTGCTTCTTTCTTTTAATTATCTAGATCTTGTAACATTTTCGCAATTGTAGGAGACTGGTTTGGTGTTGATTTCTTTACAGGTTTTAATGCAGTCTCATCTTTCGAATAGATTAGCTGTTATCCAAGGCTACACATCTCAATTCATGCTTATGTTTAAGCCATAGATGAGAGGATGGCATCTGGATTCGTACGTTTTTAATGTTGTTTATCCGAACGTGAATGCATCCGTTTAAACCAGAACCAAGGCTGCCTCAAATTGTAGCTCTTAGTATGTTTCGTTTCTTCATAGGATCTGTCCTAATCCCTGTTCTACCTACCATTTACACAAAGTTGTTAGATAGGGTATCTGATGATTTGCTCTTTCTCCTTTGTGTTAGATATGTCCCGAGCATTTCAAATTCTCCAAGCCCACTTTCCTCATTATATACTCCCAGAGGTTTCAACTATCTCTTCATGATTTCATGTGGCATTTGCAGCATCATTCATTACAACCACATTTCAATTGTCTCTTCTCCATCTCTGATGGGATTGTCGATATTAAATAACTGTTTAGTACTCTTTTTTTCTAAGAACATTCTTTGTCTTAATATTTTATTTGGCTTTTGGAAGGTACATTTCGCTAGTAATGTCATGAATTCTCTGTAACAACTTTTCATAATTCTCGATTTTAGTGAAGTTTCTGTCTAGAAAATTTAAATATTCCTCTGATTTCCAATTCTTTTACAATATTTGTAGAGACATATTCGTCTTCTCTAAAGCACTCCATTAAATCTCACGTGTGAGCATAAAGTTCCACATTCGTTTCACTTTTCTTTGTCCAGATATTTTCAGATTTTGATTCTATTTAATTCTATCGTCGACTGCATTGGGTGATCCGAAAAAATTCAAACGACTAGAAAATATTCCAAATTATTTTCTGGATATTTATTTACTTTGTAATAACATTTGTTTAAATGGTAAAACTTGAGACGTTTGAACTTTTACCAATAGATAACCTTTCCAACTCAGTCATATCTACATTACTTCTCCTTTTAAGCCACTTTAATTTATTAATGTTTATGTGATGCCTTCATATAACTCTGTTCAATCTATAATTGCGGTTTGTCTACCTGTGTAAAGAGAGGCCTTGGCATCGATGGCTATCATAGAATTGTTTCACGTCACCATTAATTACAGCTTCTGTTTGGTACTTCAAATAATATCTCTTGCTTTTCTTTCTTTTAATTTTTCTTTTGAAGGGACTTTTCATTTTTGCCATTGATAGCAATGGTGAAAATGACCGTTTCCCTGTACGAAAAAAAATCGCCATTCACTGCCCGAACTTGAAGCTCGTGTAAGATGTAATTTATCAATCTTGTCTCTTAAAAAGGTTATTTTTTTAGAAAAAATAGATTTCTCAAGACCACTAACTGTTATCTCTCTTTTTAGTATTGATACGGTTCTGCCCTCTGATATTTAAGTTGATATAAAATGTCAACATTTTAATTATGACCAAATTTTCTTTTCGGGTGAAATATTCTGTCTATTCTGTTGTTGCTGATGTTGGCAGTGTTAAAGCGATGTGTCTTCTGTTTATATAGTGAATACATACGCGATTCTGTTGCGACAATCTACGACATTTCAATGAGAATTAGTGCTCTATAAGACCTACAAGGGTCATTCCACTGAAAACAAAATTATTCAATGTTTTGAGAAAGTAGTTGTATACAGGCGATTTGACATGACTATTTAATAACATAACTCGATATCTGAAGTTAATGTTTGGGCACTATAGAATCTTGCGCTGTCGAATAAAACCACTTATATACAGGCCTATTCCGTGTTCAATTTCCTACATCAATTTTTATAACTTGACCAACTAGAGATTGATTTGACGTGTTAGTATTTACTCATTTCACATTCTGAATTTTGAGAGTGGATTACTGTATGCAACATCATTAATTTTATTTCAATTTTATATCATAGATTCGGATTTGGAAAGATCTATGCTGATAGATAATCTTTAGAATATTATTTTATGCATTTGAAAAGGGAAAAGGAAAATATGAGTTCAAATGACGCACAGGATTAAAATGAACATTACTCAACCACATAAAATGGTCTACATATTTAAGCAATGAAAAAAGCGCTATCCTGTTGTATATACGGCTAGTGTGATAAATCACAGGATAAATAGACATCGAAATCCTTGAAGATTAAAAGGACCGCACTGGGATTATGTTGTGTCGTGGCACAATAGTAAAAAGAAGAAAATCAAGTCGAGGTTGGTTTAAGGAACAAGTGTATTTAACATCACAGATATAAAGGTAGGAAACGG
Organism: Acanthosepion esculentum; assembly: GCA_964036315.1. Lineage (NCBI taxonomy): Eukaryota > Metazoa > Mollusca > Cephalopoda > Sepiida > Sepiidae > Acanthosepion > Acanthosepion esculentum. The sequence continues at coordinate 87,011,582 of OZ038505.1, read as the reverse complement.
GTACTACTCAGCTAGGCAGTTGTAGTACTGTCGCTGCTTACGATGTTTAACAACACGCCCACGTGTGTCGAATGTGGCACAAGGCCGGTTTAATGTGGGCTTTCCGAGCCCGTAGGCTCGGGCAAAAATTGCCCGTAGAACCCGTATAAACGGGATCGGGGTGGTCAACCTCCTCGAACGAGGCTCTGCCCTTCGGCGGAGCCTCGTCCGAGTTCCTCTCTGCCCAAAGGCAGAGAGTTCCCCTCTGCCTCAGAGGCAGAGAGTTCGACCGAATAGCTGAGACGTCCAAAAAGGACTGTCGCTGCTTCCAATGTTTAACAACACGCCCACGTGTGTCGAATGTGGCACAAGGCCGGTTTAATGTGGGCTTTCCGAGCCCGTAGGCTCGGGCAAAAATTGCCCGTAGAACCCGTATAAACGGGATCGGGGCGGTCAACCACCTCGAACGAGGTTCTGCCCTTCGGCGGAACCTCGTCCGAGTTCCTCTCTGCCCAAAGGCAGAGAGTTCCCCTCTGCCTCAGAGGCAGAGAGTTCTACCGAATAGCTGAGACGTCCAAAAAGGACTGTCGCTGCTTACACCCCTGGGTAGGTATTACTGGCACTATATATAGTGAGAACCGGTGTAATTCCCTTGTGTTAGAAAGGCCGGTGTAACAGATTACATGGGGCAAGATTAGGTTAGTGCCTATAATTAATGTACAATGAACACCTTATATACAAGAAACATCAAATGCAACATCTATCGCAATTCTCTGTCTTCCTGAATCCTCTTCTTTTATTGTACTTTATTTTCACTAATGTCTTCTCGTCCTCTTTTACTCTCTGATCTCCCTGCGTCCTAGTGTCTTTATCGTCTTACTTGGGGTGACATGATTAAAAATGTCATGGGTTTAAAGATTTCAAACAATCAGGAAAGGACTGAGATGGTTTATAACATATCGGTGGCAATGTCAGTGTTTTGGTAGATACTCGAGGAGATAATAATACTATGTATGTCGCATTCTAAAGAAATCTAATAGATCCTTCTGGCATGTAAATGCATATATATGTAGAAGAAAAAGCGTGCGAAAATCGAAGAATAAAATTAATCTTCAAACTACAAATTTAAATAATTTCATTTTTAAGTATAAAAGTAATCTTTGATTTCTTTCAATTTGAAAGAAAGAAGTTAAAAAATTTCTCGGAAACATAGGTCAACGAAAAGTAGTTTGTTTTTCGTTTTGAAACACGAAAGAAACTATTTCCGTTAGTATCAGTGAAACGAATTATATGACTATGCGAGATTCATGTTTTTACGTTATTTTATGTATGCATGTTAATATCCTGTTATACTTAGTCTAATGCTAATAGTCCACCTGATTTGTACTATTACTATAATTCAGTTTGGTTATATATCTCGCTCATATGTTTCGTGTTGTATGACTCACTTGAAGCGAGAAGATATTTGCAAGAACAGACTTATAATTCTATAAATTATACGAAAGGTGAAGAATCAGTATCGTTTACATCCCGATCGGTTTATACTGAAAACTGAAATCATTAATTTCAGTTTCACTATTTATTAAAAAAATCATTTCACAAGAAGTTAATTTTACAATAATTGGAGTAGAACTTTACTGGCTAATAAAGATATTTCCCAATTTTTGATTTCTATTTTTCAGATGGAGGGAAAATATCTGTAATCAATTTCAGGAATTATCTTTCTAATTTTATATAAAGCGCCAAAGGATGCCGTCTGCTTTCTTAAAGATTGAACTAAATTTGACATAACGACAATGATTGGTTAATAAATGCTAATGTAGAAATTTGAATGGACAAAGGCAGGAAAATGATGTTAATACTGTTTATTATGAACGGAGCATTTACTTAAATACTTGTAGCTATAAAAATAACCTACAAACACTAAATATATTAAACTGTCGGACTTATCGATTTAATATTATATGACGTAATTTGTTTACGTTAAGATACGCTTGGAGCAAATATGAGCATTCGAAGAAATCATAGGAAATTTTATAGTTGAAAAGCATTAATTCGACCTTGATAACAAAACGTTTCCTCTGCAGCTACATGGCAGGCTATTTGAGGATTACCTGTAGGTTCGATTCCTGTGGAAAGACACATATCGTCTATGAGATTTCTCGGATATCCAGGCCGGTAAATGTTGTTAATTCTGTTCATTATGAACAGAACATTTACTTAAATATGTGTATCTATAAAAATGACGTATAAACAAAAGATATTTTACAATAATTGTCAGACTTCGTCCATTTGAAAATATGCACACGCACACACATATGCGTGTGTGTGTATGCATATTATCAAATGTACCAAATCCGACAATACATACATATATATATATATATATATATATATATATATATATATATATATATATATATATATATATATATATATATATGTATATATATATATATATATATATATGTATATGTATATATATATATATATATATATATATATATATATATATATATATATATATATATATATATGTTAAGAAATGGCCAAAGTACCACAATTATTTTCAGACATTTCTCATGTTAATACATTATTTTTATATATACAAATATTTAAGTAAATTATCTGTTTTATAATCAACAGTATTAATAACATTTGCAGGCCCGAATGTCAGAGACATATTCTCGGACATTCAGGCGGGTAAATGTTGTTTAATATTGTTTCTTATAAAACAGAGCATTTACTTAAATATTTGTGTCTATAAAAAGAATGTATAAACATAACAATGTCTTAAAACACACACACTTATATATATATATATATATATATATATATATATATATATATATATATATATATATAAAAGTGGACATGGAAGTTAGCACTTAGAGGCGACAGTGTTTCCTGCTAGTGCAATCGTCAGGCAACTCTGACGATTGCACTAGCATGAAACAGACTGTCGCCTCTAAGTGCTGACTTCCATGTCCACTTTTATATTTACACACGCTCTATCTCTGATATTGAGCACTTTATCCCATAAATATAGCACACTTTAAGACTATATTTCTTCATATATATATATATATATATATATATATATATATATATATATATATATATATATAGATAGATAGATAGAGAGAGATAAATAGTTAGACACACAATATGGAAAACTAAAAAACAGTGAAAAAGAAGAAAAATACATATAAATGTATAACTATACTTATCCATATATGTGGGTAATTCGTACATCAAATATTTCATTATGAAACCGATCAAGTTAACGGAATAACAATGAAAAGATGATGATCAAAAATTTGAAAAAAAGATGGATAATCTATACAGAACTAATAATAAAATATGCTAAATTATGAATATAAACTTAATTTCAATATATTTGGCCTGTCCCACTTCCTAGTGTCTGACCAAATATCAGAAGGTATTTTGGGATCCCTTCTTGATCGAGCCTAGAACATTTCTAAACCCTCTTGCATACATTGATATATATATATATATATACATACATATATATATATATATATATATATATATATATATATATATATATATATATAGGTTTGTCGATATATTTTTATCAACACTCCGACAAATTGGCATATATTCAAAAAGATTCAAAGGTGTTCCGTTTAGGTGTGAAAAATCTAAATGTGGAGAAAAATTTAATCGTAATATTGGCATACAAAGCTGGACACTTTTAAATAAATATGAAGATAGAGAAAAAAAAAGAAAACATAAATTATTCCCTAAAACATCTCTACCTCAATATCGAGCCAAGATTTTTCTGTCCTTTCTTCAAAGCCCTTGTCACTCAATCTCATTCCCTATAATTTTATCGATCAGTCTCTATTTATATGTTTCTCGGTGTCTGTATTTAGAACACAAAAAAAGAGCTTTGATTTGTAACTACGAGAAGGTACAAATGAAATATTATTAAGATTACATATAAGTTTTTGCCCTCTCAATTGTGAAGAAATATATTTCATGTAAACTAAATACAAAGCATTGACTCTCTTAAAAATATCACTTTGACATCATGAGATCTGAGGTAATGAGTCCCGCCAGATCAGAAAGAAAATAGATGTCTTTAAACCAAATAAATTCAAGAATACCACCAAGGAAATATAAAAGTTCAGACTAGTATTGATGCATACGGTCAATATTAAAAAAAAAACATCCAAGAAATACATAATTGAGACTGGTAATTGGGTAGTTAAAGATTGACATTACTTTGTGAAATCGAGCGAAGTATAGAGTTGCTTTTTTTAAAATCCTATCACAAAGGATTTTCAGGAGAGACGCTCTGCAATATTTTACTTCAAAGATAAGAGAGAGCAAATGTCAGTTATGTGCCATGCGTGATACAAAATGAGCTGATTCTATCTTTAGATGCATGACTGACGAGGCAGATTTTTTCCTGCAGAAAGTTATCATTTCTTTCTGCAGTAGACTACTTGCTATCAAAGGCTATAGAAGCCGGTCGGTCATGCTATTACCCATAGCTCGGAGGGGAAGAAGAGGATTCCTACCTTCCACAAAGGTATTAGCACGTAAGTGAATATAATGGATTCGAATGGAATTCGAACTCGGCTCTCCAATTCCTCAAACCGAGCCGCTATCCATTAATCCACCGTGCCATTTAAGAGTACATAGGAAATCATTATGACAAATGAATCCCTTCTTTCTGCGTTTCAGGTTTCGTCAGGTTTGTTCAGTTAGAAAAATGGGAAATTCTTCAAGAAAAAATATTGCATTGAAAGAAATCACTTTAAAATACAAACGTCAATCCATTTTTGTAGCCGTAACCCTACCGAATACATACCTTGATTAATTCCTCTTATTAATTAATTAACTTACGGAAAATTCCAAGATAAGCAAGATCA
>OZ038505.1:86996699-87001699 GCA_964036315.1 Acanthosepion esculentum | reverse complement strand
CATGAGATAAGTGTGAGATGAAAAGACTGTGAGTATAGAAATTACGGTTACATCGAGCCATTTCGACAGAAAAATGATGAAACCTTGCTGGCAATCTATTAGTGTGCTTAAATTGATAAGGTCTCGGTACCAAAGACAAAAGATTATTAGAACTATTTTCATGAAAATATTTGTAGAAAATCCATAGGGAACCTGAGGAATTTACAGAAATACCCTAGAAGTGAGATATATACATAGTCGATTTGGTTAATTGATTATTCTTAAAATGCTTGTTAATTCATAATACAGCTTAATGGTTTAAGTACAATCTTAGAAAAGTGAGAAATTTAATATACATTGAAACTTTAAAACTCACATTCAATTTAGGGTAATTGTCCAGCCGTTTATACTCGACAAATACAATAAAGGTTATATGCGTGTTGCCTTTGCATGATTGAAATGAAAACAGACTTAAAAACTATGACAGAACCTGAGAATCTCATAACAATTGCTTTTATCATTGCTCGATATTTTGTACTTCTTTTTGTATGCCATGAAATCTAAGGATATGAACGATAATGGCTCTCCGTAAATGTATATTGTGTTTGTACAAATAACTGTTTAACTTTCACTTTTTTCGTTGCAATTGTTTTGCCTTTCATTGACTCAAATTCGTTAAGTAGCTTACTCGCTTTCTCCCTCTTCATCTCTTGAATTCATTGTGTCTTGTGAGTGTAAAATTCACTAAACATTTTTTCAATACTGATTATATGTCGCAGGAATTTCATGTCTTTTTCTGAAGTATAATTTTCCTTGTAATTACCTTGAAAATCTCCGCTTTAGTCATATGTTCTGTACTTGATAATTTCAGCACCGGTCGATAGAAATGATTTGTTTAAAACCTTCATCTTAGAGAAGGTTTTCTAGCATTTACGACTATATATTAGTTCATATTTTGCATGAACTTTCAGCATTGTTTCTTGAGGTACAGCAGATAACTTCTTGGAATGAGAATTCTGGGATTTGAATTTGAATTCCAGACGGGTTCATACCATTCCCTTACGCGAAAATTATTTTGTGGAAGATTAGAATGCCATTCCTCATAAATATATCGATTAACTAGTAAGACGTGTAACTGTTAAAATCATTGTTACTCTTGAAAAAACAGTTTTTAATGCTTTATTTCTTCGCAAAAGACAGTTATTTTTAAAATTCAAAATATATTTAGGCTTTAAATAACCTAAATATTGATCAGCAGTAAAAAAAAAAAGAAAATATTCAACTTCATTTTATTTGTTTCTACCGATATTTTTCTATCTCATATTATTTTGCTTGGTTTCTGAAAGGCATTATACCATTTTTATCTGGTACGATTTTCGGTTTCTGTTTCACACTTTTCGTTGGAACAATGTCTTGCAGAACAGAATACTATAAGAGGAATTGAATTCATCTGACATTTCAAAATGAGAATGTTTTGAGCCTATTGGAATATTACGAAAATGTCTATCCCTTGAGAGAGACACCGCGATTTGTGTCTATCCATCTAGAGACACACCGCGATTTGTATGGAAAGTTAATCATACAACTCTTAACAAATGAAATACTTATGCTCCCTCGTCTCGTCCTCCTCTTACTACTACTACTACTACTACTACTACTACTACTAAAACTACTACTACTACTACTACTACTACTACTACTACTACTACTACTAATAATAATAATAATTATAATAGTAGGACTAATAGTAACAATACTAGTAGTATAGTTTGAAAATTACTAACCCGGCATCATCGGGCCTCTACTTCCAGGATAATTGAATTGGACTGATTAATGATGATTACATAATTGCTCTCTGTTTCTTTATACCATAACCTGCAGCTGAGCCAAAGTTCTATAAATGACACGATCTTCACAGCGACACAGCTCTGTCAAGTGTTTTTTTTTTCTAAAGTTCTGCATTATCTGTTAAGGACAGCGAATGGTATTTGCGCATCATACCACTAGGCAGGATTCCTGGATTCATTGGAGCCATGACAGTGGTTATATTTCAACAGGTTATAATTAAATTAAATCGACCATCCGCCCTTGCATGGAGTATTGCTCCCATATATGGTCTGGGGCCCCTGCTGTTTGCCTCAGGGTTCTTGATAAGATCCAGAGACGGATATGCAATGTGATTGGCCCTGATCTGTCATCTCGTCTTCAGTCGCTCTCTCACAGAAGCGATGTTGCCTCGCTCTGTCTTTTTTACAAATACTTTCACGGTAATTGCTCCGAGGAGCTGCTTTCGCTTGTCCCTAGGCCTCGTGAATGTAAACGTCCTACGAGACTGGCATCCCGTTCCCACGCCTACACCGTTGAAACTGTTAGATGTAGACGACTCTTCTACTCCAATAGCTTCATGTCTCGCACATCTCGCCTATGGAACTCCCTTCCCTATCACTGTTTCCGTGACAAATACAATCTCCAACGGTTTAAGTGTAGCGTCAATCGACATCTCCAGTTGCCTTGATCTATCCACTTCCCTACTCCACATCCTTTCACCTTTCATTCCTATCTGCTCTCGCTCCAAATCTTCTGTAACCCCCTTGCCTTGATCGACTCACTGTCTTTCTCTTTGTCCACATCCTCTCCTTTACCACTCCTATCTGCTCTTCCTCCAACCCTTCTATAACCCCTTGCGTGATAGTGGTCTCCAGCCTTGCTTAGGGTGATACGCTTAAAAAAAAGAAAAGAAAAGAAACGTAGAATTGCCTTTCCAGTGTTTGAAGCTCCTCAAAAACAGCCGATGCAGCAGCCCCAGCATTTCTGAGCGGCGAAATGGAAACATGATATCGTTGTCAAAGAAATTACTACCGGATTATTGATTGAACAGGATTACTGAGTGCCGGATAGCTGATGATCATACTGGAACTGAGAAATTCTATCGAACTTGAGAGGCATGTTAAAGATTGTGAAATTTGATAGTGCTTGTTTTTTTCAATCATTATTGAAGCTATTGGACTCATCCCTAAGAAAATTGCTAAGTGCTTGAATTAATTGAAAATAAACCTTTCTCCAAAAATTTTGAAGTCACCTACAGGTCTGTTCGAATACTGAATAAAATGCTAGAATATTAAACAGACATTCTCTCAATTGATTTCTTGCAAATAACGACATTGTTGGTCTGCAGGAATTAATAATTTGTAAGATATTTTAACGGAAGTATGTATATATTCATATATCAAACTATTTTTTTCGTTTTAGACGCTTATGTGCCTGTGTGTATTCCTTGTGTACGTGCACGTGAGTGTGTCGCTGGCATACGTTATCGCATAAAAGTACATTTGCCTCTCAATATATGCAAACAAGCTTGATGAGATTTGCATGTCGTCTGTCTTGGTCTCATCAATAAAGCAAAATTCCTTTACTGCCTGCAAAGTGACGAACGGGCACAAGCGAAATGGTTCCTGTTGAATTTCTGATTGACTTCGGCAGTGGAATATCTTAGGGCGAATTATTCCTTCCCCAAACACCAATCAATCTCCTAGGCCGCTGTAGTCTAACCACTTTCTTTCCCACAATGTTTTTATTATACATGAATTTATTTTCCCTACAATTTTTCGGAATTTTACTCAGCCAGGTTAATCTTTCCATCTATTAAATTCTTTTTACTAGATTATTATCCTGTCTTTCTCTCTATTTTCTCACCTGCCTTATTTTATTCTATTATTAAGTTTTCATTCTTTCACTATTCTCATTTCCCATTTATTCTTTTTCATTCTATATTTCTCGCTGTTATTCCCTTCCTTATTTTATTGTATTATTTAGTTTTCATTCTTTCACTTCTTTTGTTTCTGTTTTCTTTTTTTTTTTATCGCATTCGCTCAATTTCTCTTTTCTCGTTTTTATATTAGATATCTTTCGTCTTTTTTCATTTTATTTGTCTTACTTATTTCATTTTTTGTTATATTTTTTCTCTATTCTCATTCATTCCTCATTTCATCCCATTATTAATTGTCATTCTTTCATTATTTTTATTTCTATTTTTTCTTTTCTTTTTCCTTTATTTCCTTCTTTCTCGTTTTTATATTTCATTTTTTTCTTTTCTTTGATTTCTTTTACATATTTCTTATTTATTTCTTTTTCTTTCTTCCCTTCGCTTTTCTTTTCATTTTTTTTACTATATTTTATCTTTAGTCTTTACTTTTCTATAAATTCTATTTCCATTTCATTTTCACCGTTAATTTTCTTAATTCGTTATTTCTCTTTTATATTTTATTATTCCTTTCATTTCCTACACGTTCTATTTTCGCTCTTCCCCTCTTTACCTAAGCCTTTCCTTTCAGCCTCTCCTTTTACAGATTAATCTTTCTCCTTCGCTCGCACTCACACACACGCTTTTACCGTCTTTCCCTTTTCTTCATGAGCTTCTTTCTTTTATGTTTCTCTTGGTTGTGTATATTCCATTCAATTTCTTCTTCTTAAATTTTGATATTGTTTCTCTCTTTAAAACTTATTTCATAACTTTTATTTCGATTCTTTACCCGAACTGATGCAACTCAGATTTATATAATCTGGAAGGAGATCGACTGAAGAAAGGGCAATAAAAATGGTGGTGTGCTAGTATCCCAAGCGCCGACGGACAACCTATTTTGAAAATAGGCATTTGAAATTTTATACTGGTGCCATCGGGGATTACACAATTAATTCACCTACTAGACATTGTCATTATTCTCTTTTTGATTGTCCCTTTCATTTTCCTTTCCTTTTTTTTTTTTTTTTTTTTTTACTTTCATGTCTACATTTTAATTTCCTTTGCGAAAACTTTCATATTCATTATTCTTCGTTTCGTTATTCTTTTGAAAATTTCTTGATCTTTTTTTCTTTATTTTTTCTTTCTCTGAAATTTTTCTTTCGCTTTCTGTAACAGCTTTTCCTTTTCACTTTTGCCGAATCTTATTTTTCCTGTTTGTCTCTCCCCTGATTCTTATTATTTCTCCTCCTCCTCCTATCTTCCTCCTTCTCCTTTTATCTTC
>OZ038505.1:86929485-86996499 GCA_964036315.1 Acanthosepion esculentum | reverse complement strand
TATTTTAATGATTTCATATTCAGTTACATTCATGTTCCTTTTTCGATTTCATTTCTTTTATTTTCCATTTGTCGATGTTGTTCTCTGCTTTCTTTTCTCTTTTCATTGACTCACAACCCAGGATTTCTTCCTCTGACTTTACACTTGTATTTGCCTAGTCATTATCTTTCCTGGTAGAGATTATTCATTTATTTATTTTCATTTAATTTACCCGCTTTCTTTATTCTCTTCAAATACAGGGCGAAAGATTTGCTTTCTCCTTTCTTGTACTTTACTCTATTTAATTTCTTATTCGTCCTCCATGTATGTTCTTTTCTCTATTTTAACCATACAAGACGATACATTTTTCTTTCAACTCCAAATTCTTTTCCTCTTTCTCTTCATAAACTTGCCTCCGCTTTTCAACGCTTATGTATTCCATTCTTTTCTTTTCTTTTTCATCTTTAATTGCGCTGCCGCGTTCAAGATACGGCCCAAGGACGGATCCACAATGTCTGATTTGATTGGTGTTCAGTACACCGAAGATATTCGCCGAACGCTGGACGCATAAATAAATCTGTAATGGAGAAAATCGCGATTGGCGATTTTCTGAAGCTGTTTAAACATGGATGACGCTAAATAGATTTTCATCGTGGATTGCTCTTCGAAAGAACGAGCGGGGAAAACTAGACAACGAGGACACCGGAAATAGCAGCACGGCGCGTTTTCTGAAAAGTTCTGAAAACAAAAAGGCAGCTAAAATGTTTCTTGTTTATGGCCTTGTAAAAATGGTGTCACTTTTGTGAAAGAGAAAGACTTCAAAATATAGGAATTTGACAGAATATACAATACAATGTAGCAACGCGGAAAGAATTCTATGTGAACGAATAGATTCAGACATGATTTTAATCTGGAATCACAGAATATACAGGCACAACAGTATTGTAAATAGCACATACAGGGTTGCCCAAAAGTAGGCTTACTTTTATTTCAGTCTTTATTTCACGTTATATATCTATTTTATCCAAATCATAACTGTTCTTTCATCTAGATAGCACACCTCCCCAATATGTGTTGGCATTAAGCGACTACCTTAATCAAACCTTTCCACAGAGTTGGCTCGGAAGTAGGAATAGCATCAAATAGACGCTATGTTCACCTGTCCGAACAAGAATCTCCTTTTCGGGGTTGTAGTAATGATCAAAATCCATGTGAGAAATCCCTAATTCAGTTAACGATTTAAAAGAGTACATCACAAAAGTATTGATTGAAATTCATGTAGATCGGGCATCGTGCCTTGTGTCATAGTGTTCAGGAGGGGTTCGCGGAATGTTACAATTTCGAAGTAGTACATTTTGAGCACATAAGAGATTAAACTGTGCTCAGACTGTAAGTAATGTTTTAAGTAAAGTTTTAAACACGTGTACATAAACACTTTTTAAACAGATATGATGGTAAAAAATATATAAATGTAATATAACTTTATTTTTTAAAATGAAAAACGCATATCTACTGAGTGGAAGCCAATTTGTAGTCAACCCTGTATAATTAGGTTGGTAGCTATACATTGTGAGATCATTGCTCGTACGAAACTTGGTCATAAAGATAACAATATTGACACTTCGACGTGGTGTAATTATTAGCAATCTTGTCTCGCAAGAATTATTAGAACTGAGGGTTCAATCTTCCCTGGTTACCCCATACTTTCGGCCTTGTGCGATATCTAAGCTGCACTTAGAAAACTACCATAAAGATTATAATTGCAAATGTTTCTTTATATAAAAAAAAAACTGGAATATCTTTGCTAAAACCCAGACGAAATAAGATATTATGATTTAAATTCATTGCAAATTTCCTGGTTCCGACATCTCCAGGGGAAATACAAAACAAATTAGGCTGAGAATTATGAATAAAACTAAAGGAAGTTATTAAAAGAATTTCAAAGAATCATTTAATGGATATATTTTCTATTTCTGTAGAAGATCAATTTATTCGGCACTAAACAATGACATAAATGTCAAGAGTCGAGATTATATAATTGTAATGACTGTTCAAAAATATCCGTGATCATTTGGTTCTTGCAGGAGACAAAATGGTATATAGTTGGCACTTCCTCATTTACTGTGTCAAAACTGAATTTATTTTCTTTTTATGTACTATGTCATTTTAGGGCGTAGCGGTCATGGTTCTCCACCACCCTCTGTCCCTTGCAGCTCTCAACAAGTTCCTTTGCTCTGTCAGCTCCCAAAGACCATGTACCACTTGCTTAAGCCTTCTAGGAAATGTCATGCGTTGCTTTCCCTTGCCTCTCTTTCTCTCTGTGTTTGACCCTTGATTATCAGATTCGAAAATTCTTCCTTCCTCATTATGTGTCCCAGAATCTTCAGATGCCTCTTCGTGATGTTAAGTATAAGCCTCCTTCTTGTTTGCATCTGCTGTAAGACCTCACACGCTCGGTCCCCGATATCTTTAGCATCCTTCTGTAGACCCACATCTCCGTCGCCTCGAGTCTCTTCTTCATCTTTGAGGAAATCGTCCAGCATTCACTGCCGTAAAGATGAACAGATGTCACGTAACAACTCAGTATTCTTTTCTTTGTTGACAAAGAAATTCTCCTGTCTCACAATACTCTGCCCAGCTTTTGGAATACGTCCTTGGCGATCACAATACGTCTATGGATCTCAGCGTCACACATACCGTCCTCTGTCAAAACACTTCCTAGATATTTTGAACTTCTTTGTCGGATTGATTCTAGTGTTCCAGACCCTCAGATCGCATTTCGGGCTCAACCTTTTACTGGTGACTATGCATTCTGTCTTCTTGTAGCTTAGTTCCTTCTTCTCACTCCCCTCACATAGCTTCTGTGTGATATTTTATAATTTCATTGCCGAGTCTGTTATCAGTACAGTATTACACTACATGTTATTGTTTAGGAGGATTAACGACGAACAGAACAGAAAGGGTAACAAGGAGAATCCTTCAAAGAATCCGCGTCAGATATTCATGCGCTTGAAAGTGGCAGTATCTTTGGGACGATTTAAGCATTAATGAAGTTTACCACATTCGCATGCTGTGTTTAAGGAAAATTATTATCACCGAGAGAACTTTGTACATTTCCAAACTCTTAATGATTCAAGAGTGTGGCACACTATCAAAGACTTTACGGTAATCTATCCATGTTCTGCTGAGGTTTCTATATCCTTTCCTGGAATTTTCCAGGACCATTTTTTAAACATAGTTGATTCTTGCCTCGCCTTTCCCGTATTCCTTCTGTTCCAGAGCAAAAATGTTGTTTTCTTCGAGAAGATAATAAGATGTCTATAATTATTTGGATCATGTGTTTCATCCGAAACATAAGTATTGATAGTTTGTGTGAGGGATTTATTAATTGATGACAGAGGATAGAGCCCAAAATTGAACACATTGTCATTTCTATTTTTGGATTTCGTTAGAGTTTGCATATCATTCGTCATAGTTATATTTTCCCATTCATGTAGAGGTTTATCCATCACTCGTTTTTCTTTTCGTTGGATCCATTCTGCATTGGGGTTATATTCCTTTAGGAAACTACAAATATTTTCCAAAAACTTCTGCACCTTTTCAATAGATGGCGGCCTTTGACATCTATAAATGTTTTTCCAGTTACTTGTAAAATTTACCATTTGGAATATCTTATTCTGACGCGAGAACTTACAACACTTTTCGTATCGTCTTGTTCTCTGTGCCTGTAACTGTAGTTTCTATTTTAGAATTTCCTTGATTAGCGGGATGTCAGTTAGCAATTTTATTTTATATCTTTTGTTTTTCTGGGATGTTGATGTGTCCAGGAATTTTACTCACATGATTTTCGGTAATGTGCCCATACCTAAATGTCCCATCACAACAAAGATAATTGTAGTGTTAAATTTTGTCCTACTCCACCTCCTGTTCCTCCGCCTCCTCATCGTCCTCCTCCTCATCATCATCATCATCGTCATCATCGTCAATATTATTATTATTAATGTTTATGTTTTATGTTTCCTGCTTTGTATCAAAATCATCAGACCAAACTATGGTCCTTAGGCCTATAGAAGAATTTTCATTTAATTAATAGCACTTTTCTAACTATATATGTTTTCCAAGTAGGGTGAATTTCTGGGCAACTTGTATGTTGATGTTATCTGGAACACAGTTAGTAAAACTGTTCATTATGTTTATCACAAGGCCCAGTGCTCCGACTACTGATGGTACAGTCTCAATCTTCATTCCCCACATCCTGTTAATCTCAATCTCCAGGTCCTTGTATTTGGACAATTTCTCGATGAATTTTATTGAGGTGTTTCTGTCACATTGTACTGCTATGCCGATTAGCATACACTTCCTGAATTCCTTGTTTTTTTATGATAATATAAGGTTTATAGACTTTATTTCCTTGTTAGTATGAAGTGGCATGTCCCAGAGGATAGTTACATCGTTATTTTGTGTAACTGTGGTCGATTGGTGGTTATACCATCTCTCAGTGTTTTCGATTTTGTGCTCCTTGCATATCTTCCAGTTCACATATGTTGCTACCTTGTTATGTCTCTGGCTATATTCATTTATTGCCAGTTCTGCACATCCTGAGATAAACTGGCTGTTTCATAATATTTTCTGCAGATCCTTCACTTTGCTTTCTGTTTTACTTGTTTGCCGTAGATGGTATTCGCTTCGTTTGTTGTTGGTAAGATTTCAGGAATATTAAGCTCTTTCTTGAATAGTGCAGCTTCTTTTGTTTATGGAGTGGATTTGGTGTTATACTGTTTGTAGGAGAGGGTCATTATTTTTATGAGGTAGGCTTCCAATCCGATTATTGTATTTTTTTCGAGCTAATTCAAGTTTGATTGGAACTTGACCTGCTAAAGCTCTTGGTATATGCAGCCTAACAACATCTGATTTCGGGTGGTGTATCCTCATTTGAGTAAGTATTTTCTGGTCTTTGCGTCCATTTTCTTAATGTCATTCAACTTATCTTTAATAATTTTGAAACTCTATGTTACTAGACGTATAACTAAGGCGTTGATAGCTTTCATGTTATTGGTCCAATTTATGTTCGCTTTCTAGTATCAAATACACACTTCTATAAAATTCTTTTCGGATCTGTTTTTTTTTTCATAATGGAATGTTGTATTCCGTCTCCTTCATTAATTCCGACTTATCTGTATGTACCATCTTGAACTATTTCCTTAATGTTCTTGTTGCTATCAAAGTTTAAATACGTAGTGTACGTTATTTTACTGCTTTCGAAGACGTCTTTGACAGATCTGTCGATTCCGAACTCCATCCTAATGTCGGATGTTTTTGACAATGGTGAGTAATTTTGTTCTGCTGGTTGTCATCCTTGGCAAACCTTTTAAGATCATCAGTATGAAATAGGTTATACAGTTTATCATTCTGTATCTTGTATCCTTGGCTATTGTTGTTCAGTAGGCAGCTGAGTGGCGCTAATGTAAGGCAGAAGAATAGCGAAGAAAATGAGTCTCCTTGAAAGATCCCGCTTTTGATGTTGATGGGTCTCGATGATAATGGCCTGTGTGTATGGTTTTGATTTAGTGTAGCCTTCCAGTTTTTCATGTTTTCTGTCATGTATTTGAGTGTTGTGTGGCATATTATGTATATTTAAGTCCCTCATTATCCATGAGTGTGAAACACTGTGGAACGCATTTCTGTAGTCGACCATGCGTTCGATAAGTTTCTTTTCTTTGTTTTCACCACTTCCAATTTTGTTTTATCGATAATTAGTTGTTCCTTTTTTATCTCTATCTATAAAAGGCAGGACGTGTGTGTGTGTGTGTGTGTGTGTGTGTGTGTGTGTGTGTGTAACGAATGCACGGCCGCAATTTTCGACGGATTTGCACCAAAATGTGCATGCACATGCTCCGAGTTAGTGCAAAGGCCAAGACCGACTTTGCATTTCCCAACTCCCATCGATAGTGGAAATAATCGATTTTTTCATGCTTCTACGGCAGTTTTCATGTACTTTGCCGCCATTTTCTACTGGCCAGATTGAGAGCCTATAGCTGGCTGTCACGAATAGGCAGGAAGATTCTATTGGCCAGCGTGTGAGCCAACAGCTGACTGACACGAATGTTAACTAGCATGATATCATGCAAAGGAAAATCGATAGCTGCGTTCGTCACAAGTGGGAAAAATTTAAATCTGCATGGCAGTTTAATCCAATTGGCTCATTCGCTTGCTTAAACTCAACGTTGATTCTGATTCCGCAGAACTGGGTTGGGTGTGAAAAAGTATTTGTTGTTAACATTCCTTTTTCATCCGGTTGTTCCAGTTACATATCCTTTTTTAAAGCTGATCGTTTTGTATTCATTTTGTTTCGTAACAGATTTAATATTTAGTATAGAGCTTAGAAAAATTCGCAGTGTGAGATAAGCAAGAAGTAAGGCATGTAGCAACATCAACACGGCAAAGGGCACTCCTTTAAAGGCGAGGAAGGGCAAAAATATTTTAAGTCAAGTGATAGCGATTGCTGTATGAGACGTACGATTTTTGAATCAACGCCGGGCCATGCTGCTAGTTATAATTAAAAGGAACTATTATTATTTTTGTTGTTTTATTTCATTTGGATTCTGGTGTATATTCATTCTTTCCGGCTACTGACCAGAACCATCATGACATTTTTCACTGAGCAGTTTTGGAAAAAAAACATCACATATATTATACACAGGCAAAGCCCTTCATAGATAAAGGGTACTACCTCTGGGTTCATTTTTTGTATTTCTTTAAGGAATGGGCTACCAGGGATTCTTTCAATTAGCCTATTGGAATCTTTTCCAATCAATGCTAAGGCTCCAACAACAACAGGAATTTTTAATATGCGCATGCGCCACATTTTTGAAATTTCTATTTCAAGCTTCTTTTATTTTGATAGTTTTTTTGAATATCTTCAATGATACATTGCAGTCTGCAGGTCTGCCATATCAGTGAGGAGGCAATTTTCATTTGCGGTCTCTAATAACGATTAGATTTCATCGTTTTGTCTGTGTCTATTGTAAATTCCCATAAAATTGTTACAGGCCCTATCTCCGTAACTGTGACTAGTCGTTGTTCCTACCAATTTCTTACAGTTTCCTTTCCGTAAGTGTTGCAAATTTTCCAGGTAGATATTGGCACACTCTGTCGTGCCAGGTTTTATATTCAATGTGTGTCAATACCGCGTAACGACAAGATGACCAATTGTTTCTTGATATTTATCACAGAATCTGAATTGTAGACTAACACAATATTTCAGTATGTGTGCTTCGTATTTCGTAGTTAGTATGCATCTGTCGTGTGCTGCAAGAATACAACCTTCAATTTCAGCTTTTAACTCTTTACTTCTTAGCTACTTATGGGTACGGGGTTTGTCTCAATCAACGTGTTTGTTACGGGCAGAGTATTGACCGGGAAGAGGTTTTTCTTGCCATCGTTTCTGTATCAGGTCGGTTGCATTTGCTGTTGCTTTCTTTTTTAAGTAATTTGCAGCTTCAGTCGGTGTATTATGCTTTACCTGTCTTTCCCCACCTAATTGAAATTTCATTTTGAACTTGTTGGCTTCAGTACAATTCCTCACCGGGTTTTAGACGAAACCTAGATTTAGGCGAGATAATTAATATATGCATTCTATTTGCACGAACTTACACGTTATATTGTATTTAACATGTATAGATTTTAGATTTTCTTAACATTGATAAAGCTTCAACTGAGTACACAAACATTTCCACAAAGTGCAATTCTGTTTTATCTCTTAACACGATGATTTCCCAGGGATCTTATTAATTCTCTTATATATAATTAATTTTGGTCGTATCCAGGGCTCTAATTAATATAGATATAACATATTTTTTAAGTTGCCACATTATTAAATTCAATTGCAAGATTGCAATATTTGTTTATGTTTTCATATTTATTAATAGATATACTTTAAATAGGTGTACTGATAAATACGCGAAAAGGCATTTTTTTAGTTTTATAAGGAACTCCATAGCGATACAATATGTGTTCAAGGGTGGTTGTAAACAGGATCATATTTGCGAATCTTTCTCTCTAATTTAACTACAAGTTTATATTTTATAAAATCCAGAAGAAGTAAGAAAATCAGATTTGAAAATCGCGGCAGCATTCCTGGTTACAATATTATCAAAAAAAAATATTCAAAGACACTTAGGAAAAATTGAAATGAAAATTATACAGTGAATTGGAAAGAATAATTAAATAATTATATTTTATAATTTTCTGTTTTTTCTAACTATATCTAGTCTTTTAGATCTTAGATGACTGTCAGAAGGAATATCAAATTCCAAAGAACAGTGATTTCTATAACTTGTTCTGGCTGATTTTTCCATTATCGCTACATGTGTGACACTGTACAAGTGGCATGTCTTCTTATGAATATACACTTTCATATGTGCTGATTCCTTAAGTTTACGAATTTTCCAGTGGCGTATGCTAGGCCACAAAAATCTCCTGAGCCGAATAAGCAGAGAAATTAATACAATATGGAAACCAGTAATAAGGAGAGCAAGAGAAAAGCGATAATAGCAACAAAAGTTACAATATAAGCTCTGGTAAAAACATAAAATGATAACAGCAAAAATTTCAATATGAGCACTGGGGAAAATGGTTGCTGAAAACATTAGGTTTTTTGATACCCAGAAATAGATAAGATGTCCTCAGGGACACATGGAACAGTGGATAAAGGCGCTAATTAGATCCAATGACAGGACCCAAGGAGTGTGAGTTCAATACCCGGTTAAGGCAGTGGAGAACTTTCAGAGTGGAATTAACAGGAGATAACTGACAACTGACTTCCAATAAACATGGCACGTGGAACTAGAACAGTCTACACCAGTGAGCGAAATAAAGGGTTCAGTTCGACGTTCCAATCACTTGATGACGGCCGGAAACGTTGTAATAAATATGGCGATGAAGATGAAGACAATAGCCCGAATAAGGTAAATAGTGTACATAATACCTCATCTCAGAAATATAGCCAGATTTTATCATTCTTTTTTAAATTTGTATCTTATTTAATTAAAAGATGGAATAAAGAGATAGAGGTAAAGAGGTTAGTCTATCGTAAGTTGGTTTCTTAAAAGAAACTCGCATGGTACAAGAAATACATGATAAAATCATTTTTTATAAGTGACAATATATGGGTCGCACGAAGTGAGAGATCGCGTGTATATACGGTGTATATAATTTACAATTAGACAATGAATAATCTATTGAAATACAGAGAAATAATCTTCTATTTTTGTCAACGGTCTTATGAGGACTATGGAATTTTTGAAGGTTTAGCAGCAGAGAATTTGGTAAACCAATAAATAAATGCATCACTAAACACGAGTGATACGACTGATATTAATAAAGAGGATGATTGGTTTGTCGCATTTTGGGAAGCCTAGAAACAGAAATTCCAGCGGAATTTTATTCGGTATAAGCTGTCATCAATTATCTCGAGAGTTTCTCTTCAGTGAATCTGATTTGTCTGCAACTGTTTATGAAATTATGCACGATCATTATGGGTAATATGCGCATCACAGAGATGGTGCAACAACGTTGAGTTGCCTGTTTGATAACTGTCGTCCTTCAGCACGAAGTTAGATTTCATAATTTTTAAAGACGTCTATAGGAACATGGGTTAGCTGAGAAGAATTTAAAATATTCTTATATATATTTGTCCATACACACACAAACACACACACACACACAAACACACACATACACACACACACACACACACACACACACACATATATATATATATATATATATATATATATTGATAATATTAGTGGAAATTATACACATACATATGCAATCATATATCTAAAATATAGACATAAATATACATACATACACATATATATGTGTATAAAAAATAATTCCAAGAGGATAGAATACAGGTAGAACTCAATGTCTAGGACAGAGTAAGGATATAATAAAAAGACTTAAACACTAATATTCCACGGTCATAATTTATTCCACTGGAATCGTGAAAACGATCCAATTAATCGGACCTACAAATTTTGGATCGTTTTCACGATTCCAATGGAATAAATTATGACCATGGAATATTAGGGTTTAAGTCTTTTTATTATATATATATATATATATATATATATATATATATATATATATATATATATATATATATATATATATATATAGTAATCCACAGACAGACTGTTCCGCTCTATCACAGCCCATGGAAACCCAAACGATTTGGCATCAGTCAGAGATTCTACCCACAAGCTATCGTCGCACAGCAGAGCGGAAGGGAAAAAGTTAAGGTTTTTCCTATGGGAAAGACGTCAGTAGCTAGGAAAGTAAAGAAATAATCTAAAAGTATTATTTTATTTTATTTCTTCACTCCTTGGTGTTGATAAATCATGCAAGCTATTGTGGTGTGAAATAGCTATGGAAACGCCGTAATTTTGAAATTCTGATCTATGTAATTTATATATATATATATATATATATATATATATATATATATATATATATATATATATATATATATATATATATATATAAATGGAATAGTTAGCAAGAGAAAAAAAGAGAGAACGAGAGCGAGAATAAAAGGAATATCTTTTATAGAAATAACGATATTATCAATATTTTAATATAGTCCATACTCTCAATTAATAAAGAAACGTAAATCTATTTAATTGCCTCCAGAAGTAGAAACTGAACCAGAAATTAGGTTAACAAGACATTTTAAACTTATTTTCCTCATATTTAATGTATAAGTTTAATATTAAAACACACAAATGAGGGCAATGCAAACATATTTACTTCCATCTCTCTCTTCATCTATCTTTCTATCTATCTATCTATATATATATATATATATATATATATATATATATATATATATATATATATATATATATATATATATATGAATATATAAATAAATTTATATGTGTCTGCGTGTGTGTGTGTAATTTCAATCATCGAGTACGAAAGATATTACAGGGATTCTTCGCTGGTTGTCAAGTGATTAAGTCACTCTAAGAAGAGGGTTAGAGAATAAGCGGTATATGTTTCGCGGGTATGTGTGGAAGTTAACGGTTAACCTTCGACCTAAACAGGTGAAGATCGTAGTCATATGGGAAAAACGCCCTGTTGTGAGTCGGTTACACGAGTCGGCGGTTCGTAGGAAGAAGATGACTTGAGGAAATTTGTACCATAAAAGGAATACGAAGGGAACGTGAGTGGTTTGATAGAACGTTCGTGGCATGCTGGGTCCTAGCCGTGAATGTTAAAACTGGTGGAAATTCTTGTTTATGTGCCGTGTCTATTCAGGACTAGGCTGGCTTGGCCTTCCGTAACTAACCGTCTTTTGTAGCTTTTAATAAACCTTGACTTTCTGCTATTTATTCCGAGCCGTGTTCCGCCATAAATTTAATCAAACTCATCAGATATGTAATGCGTTGTCTTTCTCTGTCCCTCTTGCCCTCTATCTCACCCCGATCAGGTTTGCACCCTACACTTATCCTTACATGGCCCAGAAATCTCAACTGACTCTTCCTGTTCAGTATTAGTTTCGTTTCAGTTTCCATAAGGTGTGTAAAAACAGACTGGAAGATGACTATCTATAGATAGATAGATAGATAGAGAGCCAGGTTCCAGTCTGATAGACATCTTTCAGTCTATCTATCTATCTATCGTTAGACAGAGATATATATATATATATATATATATATATATATATATATATATATATATATATATATATATATCTTGACCGTGTTTTGAAACAAAAAAATGAAAACATTTTATAAAACATACATATAACAAACTATTTCTAATTCTAACAGTTGAAATATAATGGCTAAATGTATAGCCGAAAGCACTCGGATATAATGAACATTCGGACAGTTTTTATATAATTTATCATCTGAAAAGAAAAACAATATTAGATCGCACGAGAAATTATATAAAGAAACTAAATAAAACAACCTTGCCAGTCGTTTTTAATGAAATGTACATGAAAGAAGGATTGCTGCCTAAATACACAAATATATATATATATATATATATATATATATATATAGATAGATAGATAGATAGATAGATAGATAGATAGATTTGTCATCCACAGACAGACTGTTGACGCTGTTTCACTCAATTCTGCCGAAGAGTCGTGCAATATTAGCTTAAATAGTCACTGTTTGCAAAATCACACCTCAAACCAAAGAGCTCAACCCAAATTAATTTTTCAGGAACCAATATTTTTGCCATCCACAGACAGACTGTTTCGCTGTTTCACAGCTCATCAGTGTGGCCAGACGTCCGGTTGCCTCTAGCTAGGATCAAAACCCGACTGAACTTCTACCAGTAAGCCGTCGGCGCACGGCAGGAATGAAGGTGAATTTTAGCGTGTTTATTTTTAGATAGATAGATAGATAGATAGATAGATAGATAGATAGATAGATAATCGAAAAATACTGTCTACATGTTAATCATTCGACACACGCGAACTCAGTCACATTCAAGTTTGGATTAATAAATCCGGAATTTGATATATATATATATATATATATATATATATATATATATATATATATATATATATATATATATATATATATATATAAATAGTTACTGATAGATTTTCATTGAATCTTTTAAAATATAATTTTCAAACTATGCGATTAATATTGACGCTTTGTAATATGCTTAAAGATATTTATTTTTCGTGCACAATAAGTTATTTCGTCATCATTAAACGTCGAAGTTATTTGTATAGGCTTATGTGTATATACCGTGTATAATTATGAGTATTTATTTGAAAGCATTTTATTTTAATAGAAATTCCTGTCAAACTGCGAAATTAGCCAATTTTCTATTTTCCTAATTTTTACAAAACTAATGAAGGGATTCACGGTGTAATAAGCTGCATCAGTCGGTATATTATTTTATTAAATTATAGTAGATTACTTACAAAACTTTTATATTGTAACCAAATTTTTTATGAATATTGGCTTATTTTATCAGTTTAACATTAATAATCAAGTAACTCAAATGCTAGGAAACATTCAAAGTAATTAGAAATTATAATGTCTGAAACTTCAACGAGAATCATATTTAAAAAATATTGAAAACTGAAAAACTGATCGAGAGGTTTTTGGGTTTGACGAAAGTGGAATGAACTCATAAATACTGTTGTTGCCAGGTTCAGCCTACTCCACGTGGGTAGCATCTGTTAGGGTCCTATCTATATCCAAATGGTGAAACCCAATATAAAGACAAAACACTATGAAAGTATAAGAATACATTTTTCTTGTAAACAGCAATATACATTATTTTTTTTTAAAAATCGTCCAATACTTTTTATTTGTAGTTGAAGGCACACAATTGGGTTCAAAAATATTTAGTAGAATCCGTAAAATTGTGTTTAATGTACTTAGATTTCGGCATTAAATAACCGATGGATGATGATCTACCGCTAAGCAAAATCAATAAACAATAATGACAAACGCTTTCATGAAATTAATCCATATATCTTTTGATCCCTTAAAAAAATAAAATGTATTCCAAAATATAACTTCAACAATACAACATAAAACACATACATCACCATTTCTAGCAATTATGTTCACACCAAGAAGCATATGAAAAAAGCTGAGAATCATCCACCTTGTATTCACTTGCGAAAGCAGAATAATATATATTGATATTATTTGAAAATTTACCAATAAAATTAAATTTCGACATTTAATGACACATAAGGCATTGATATAATGTTGAACAAAGAAATCAATATACCAATAGATTAGTTATCTGTCCTTCTAAAAACGTCTTGTATAAATACTTTCAATTAACCACTGGATTTACATTATCACTATAAAATTATAATTAAAATATAATTTTACTGCCAGCATACCCAGAGAAAATAGTCTCCAAGTTTCGCTTATTGTTTTCTAATTTCAGTTAATTAATGTGGTTCAAACTCTATGCATTCAAATTCATAAAACGTATTTCTATCTTCATAAATAAAATTCGATTGAGAAAAGTGCTTTCAAGTATTCAGGCCTGTCTTACAAGTTGCGCGAAAAAGGATTATTTAGAAATGCAATTTATCCATCGAACCCTGTATATATATATATATATATATATATATATATATATATATATATATATATATATATATATATATATGAAGAAATATAGTTTTAAGATGTGCTATATTTATGGGATAAAGTGCTCAATATCACAGATAGAGCGTGTGTAAATATAAAAGTGAACATAGAGGTCAATAATTAGAGGCGAATGTCTGTTTCAGGCTAGATGCAATCGTCAGGCCTGACGATTGCATCTAGCATGAAAATGTCTGTCGCCTCTAAGTGTTGTCTTCTATGTTTTTATATTCATATATATATATATATATATATATATATATATATATATATATATATATATATATATATATATATATATATATGAAAATGAAAAGCGGATATAACATATTATAACTGATAGATAGTAAAATTAATAAATCTGTTAGTATAAAATCCAAGTGGATCCTAGTAATCTAATCTAAAATATTAAAAGTGATCCGCCAAATGAGGTCAGTGTATTTATTATTACGGAACAAATTATTAATAAACAATAAAATCCGATATCACTGCATATGGGAATAAGGTTTTTTCCTTTGCCAAAATAGGCTCATTCCCCATATTGTGTGATTTCGGATTTTATTGTTTATCATATATATATATATATATATATATATATATATATATATATATATATATATATATATATATAAAACCAAGTGTAGAATAACCAACAAATAATATTCTTAAAAGAGTGCTCAATACAGAGTAAAGCAAATATACTTATTTATTCGAAAATTATAACATAAATATGTTATAAAATGACTACAAAAATAGATATTTTGTTTCAACACTTCTGGTGCCTTATCAAGTGATGGTTTTGAATATATATATATATATATATATATATATATATATATATATATATATATATATATATATATATATATATATATATATAGTAGTGAATAAATCTTGAGTTTTATAATGAAATTTGAATCCTCCGAAAAATATTTCTTATGTAAACTATATAATGTCATATTCTCGTGCTCTGTTTATCATATGAATATACATTGACCTATTTTCCAATATCGTTAATACCAGCTATATTGTTTGGACATCGATTTTCTAATAAAATCTGATATAATATATACATCTATATAGAGAGAGACGGAGACAGAAACAGTGAGATGCGTGTGTGCGTGTATTTGATTGTGCGTGTTAGTGTATGCGACTGTGTGGCAGCCAGCCAAGTAATTCCTAATGACAGAAGCCTTTCTGACCTCTACTTATCAAATAGTAACTTTCCGTTCTCTTTCATGCCTCTGACACGTGATGACAGCTGTCTGGTTAAATAGTCGCTGCTGTCTGTGCCTAACTTTGCAAAAATTGCGGCTTTGTTATTTCACTCCATCACTTGAAATATGATTGGCCGAAATGTCTGAACACATGAAGGATTTTACATTGCTTTTCACTTCGCATCCAACTTTTATTCCCAAAGACACACCATTTTCGCACCTTTTGTATATTTACACACGCATTAGTATTTTCTAGAAATCGTTCTATGTACCAGAAGCGATATTACTTCGTGGTACATACCTGAACATATATTCTTCTTTGTGGTTACCTAATCACTACTGGGAAGACATTGTGTGTGTACTGTGTATAGATATTTAATGATTTTTTAAAGAAATATGAATATCAGTCTACGAAAATGAACAAATGCTGATCATGTTCGGTAAGTAAATTTTCAAAGACCATATTAAATTGTTGTACAAGGTATTAATCGGTACAGGTAATGGCAATATTAGCACTTTTCTTATAAGGAAACATTTGGCCTTCATTGACCGAGCGTACAGTTTTTCTTCTGTATAAACCATGACCTGTGATGACGTAGTGGATCATGACTCTCGCTAACTGCTTGAACTTTGTAGATCTTAATAAATTTTGTCTTTTCTCCTAAACCCTTTTCAGCCATCCATTTACTCTTGCTCACTAAGTATGTCATGTATTATTTTCCCCTCTCTCTCGCATTTAATCTATCTTGTGAATATCAGATTTTCCAAGCCCTCTTTCCTCATTATATGCCATACAAATTCCAGCTGTATCTTCCTGATTTTAAGCATAATTTTCCATTTAGTTTCCATTTTATCTAAAACTTCGTTGTTAAATAATACGTTCATGTTATCTGTAGCATCCTTCTGTAAAACGACATATATGTTGCTTCAAGATTTTTTCTTCATCTTTGAAGAGATTGACGAGCAATCTCTGCCATACTTAAGAGTTTAGTATACTGTTGCTTTTTTCTGACGAATTTCTTATTACTCTGCTTAACTTTTCAAATAAATCTTTGGCTACCCCTATACGCCATCAGATTACAAGGTTCGAACATTCCGGCCTCTGTTAAATCACTTTTAAGGTATTTAAAATTTTTTACTTGTATGATCTTGCTATCTCCGATTTACAATTGGCATTTCGGGCTAAAAACATTGTATTTCATGTTTAATTCTTTCTTGTCGCTTTCCGTTACTTTCTGTTATAGGCTTTGTAGTTTTATTTCCTTGTCTGCTATCAACATTGGTTTAAGATTAATAAATTATTTCCATTAAAACATTTTTTCAGAAAATAATTTTACAAGCATCTTAAATGTTGTCGCACATTTTAGCATTGATTTAACATAGAGCGGGTTTTACGATTTTGTAGGTGAATAGGTTGTTTGCCCGTCGGCGCTAACCATAATGTTGTGCGGGTTAATATCATAGCAGCAGATATTAGCCTGGTGTTCATGGGGATAAAAGCATACTTGATATGAAATAAAACCTACCAAAATAACAGAAAAATCTTGGTAAATTACATGTTAAGTTCATACAATTTATTTATATATTTTGTATGTTTTGGTGTGTGTAATTTTAGGTTAAAATTGTGTTGCAGTACATCTGATGAAAGGTAGAATATTCTCCGTAATATTACAAGCCATACCACAGAAAGAAATCTGATATGTGTTGCCGTTCGTGGCAAGCTGATTGAATTTAACTTTTTTTAGGGGGTGGGGTCCGTATTTCCCTCAGAGGCAGATTTTGTTGCTAGTTTGGAGTATTTTATTTTTTATTTAATTCATTTTAAAAAGAGTTTAAATATTAGTTTTATTTTATTTATTATTTTCATTGTTATTTTATATTTATTCATTTACAGATAAAAGCTTACTCTTTTTTATTTTTTTGTTTTACTTCTTTTTCACATGACTTTAATTTCTTTTGCAGATTAAAAAAAAACTTTGACAGTTGTGGCCGACCAAGAAGCATGCTCCAGGATTGAACAGCGGTCACTTATCAAGATGTTGGTTTCTGAAGGGTGCAAACCAGTTGAAATTCATAGGAGAATGTCAACTGTGTATGGTGCCACATGTTTCAGCCAAAGAATGTCTACATGTGGGCTAAATTGTTTAAAGAAGGACGGAGCAGTGTTGAGGATGAAAACAGGTCTGGGAGGCCTACAGAAGTGAGGTCTCCTGAGGTGATCGAATCAGTCAATGACCTCATTCAGTCTGACAGAAGGGTGACAGTGGATGACATTGCAAGGACTTTGAGCTTATCTGTTGGGACAAACGCAGGGGTCATCAGTCAGAAGGAGTCATCTTGCATCATGACAACGCAAGACCTCACACAGCAGCCCAAACGGTGCAGACCATCAACGAGCTGGGCTGGGAACTGCTCCCTCATCCCCCTTACAGTCCAGACCTTGCCCCTTCAGACTTTCACATGTTTGG
Organism: Acanthosepion esculentum; assembly: GCA_964036315.1. Taxonomy (NCBI): domain Eukaryota; kingdom Metazoa; phylum Mollusca; class Cephalopoda; order Sepiida; family Sepiidae; genus Acanthosepion; species Acanthosepion esculentum. The sequence continues at coordinate 86,978,670 of OZ038505.1, read as the reverse complement.
TCCCTTGAAAGCGTTCACGAGAGGCACGAAGTTTAAAAGTGATGATGATGTCAAAAGTGTTGTGAGCGACTGGCTGAGACATCAGTCCAAAGATTTTTACGCTGAGGGAATACGGAAGCTTGTAATTGTGCACAGATGGGAGAAATATGTGACAGTGCTGGGAGAATACGTTGAAAAAAAGTAAGCTTCTATTTGTATTAGAAGTCCTTATACCGAAAAATTCACCTTATTTATTGAATGGCCCTCGTAAATGAATAATAATAATAATAATAATACCTATACAATTTCAAAGTTTCTGTTTTTAGTTTTAATGTCGCCTTCAGTTCTCATATACTTCTTTTAAAAAATAACCATGTTTTCGATTTAGAAGACTATCCTGAAAATATTGGAGATTGTTTTTATTAACTAGTAACTTTCTTCGAAACATTATGGACATATTTTTTTTTATTTTTTAGAATGAGGAGCTGCAATATCTTTTATGAATATACACTTGAACTTTCATAGTCGTATTTCTTATTTGTCCTAGTCCTGGGTATGCCGGTAAACTGCAACTGATAGGAAGACCTCTGATCGGGAGATTGTTGGGTTTGACAAACTTGGGACCAACTCTTTTCTGTACCGATCGTTCTATCCTTTCTTAGTTATAGTTTGATTTAGTATTATGTATCAATATCTTGATTATGTGTTTTCTGTTATTTGAGCAGAGTTCTCTATTTGTTATTGTGTAGTTTAGAAGATGTATGATCCCGAGTGAAACCTACAGGCTATATTCTTTCGAAGACATATTTTATCATTTATTTGACGAGGTATCAGTAATACTAATGATAGTTTAGATATCTCTAAACGAGTTTGGCTTAGGCATGGCATAGGAATCTGATGAAATTGATCGTCAATGGTTTTCAACAAGTAGAGCAGACGTAAATGCTGAACGCATTTGGAGAATATTGGCAGTTGATAATTGGGAAATTGTAAGTGTATGTGGGAATACAGTGATCATTTGGAAAACATTCAGCGATGCTGAATAACTTGGGTGTTAATTTGCCACTTTTCCCTGCCTGTTATGTAGATCACCCACAGTGCAGGTATTGTTCCTTTCGACTAATGGTTTTTCCCAAACATCTCGATCGACAACGAGACGATTTCTGCCTATGGATGGGATTAAGGTGAATGTGTTGAAGCAGCTTCTATAGCTACTTAAAGAGGACATCTTTGGAAAAGTGCTTGGGTAAGTAGAAGTACGTTATGCTGAGAAGTGTTTGTTGCCTGAAATTGTGTTATTTGAACTGTTCTAAGGAGCTACTGCTCTATGTATAATATTTTAATATTACATATATCGACAATTATATCATACACGACCATGAATATCTATCTATCTTTCTCTCTCTCCATATATATATATATATATATATATATATATATATATATATATATATATATATATATATATATATATAATTATTTTAAAAAAAATATGATTTCATTGCAATATAAGAGTTCTCATGTTTAAAAAATAGAAGCTAAAAACCAGCTCTATTTCATCCTCAAGCAAATTTCGGAATACAAATTAGATTCAAAATTCGCTTGAGCACGAAATAGAGCTGGGTTTTTTTAAACACCTGTTTTTGAAACATGAGATCTCTTATGTAGCGATAGAATCATATGTTTAAAAAATAATTATAATTTAGGCTCTACTTGTGTATTGAGCACTGTTTTTAAAAATAAATACAAAAAAATACTAAAGACTTTTGGTTTGTTAACCTAACGGTTCTTTACTTATTTTTGCACACACACACACAAACACACACATATATATATATATATATATATATATATATATATGTGTGTGTGTGTGTGTGTGTGTGTGTGTGTGTGTTTGTGCGTGTGTATAAATTACGATATAAATAAATATTTATCTATATACAAAGATAAAAATAAGAAAAGGAATGATAATGGGAAACATTTCTATACCAAAGCATTTCGTACCATGTTTAAATTTATCAAAGCAAATGCAGAAGTTTGCTGAGGCACTGGCATTTATATACATATTAAAAGTTAGTCTTGATAAAAAGAAAATAAGTGCGAGCCTTTCAGTTCATATTTGAGAACTTTCTTCAAAAATATAATCGAACATTTCTCGAAGCTATAGCCATGAAAGTAATTATGGAGGACAATGTCATGATTAGGAAGGTAACATCTTCTTACTTTTGCTATTATTATTACTATTATTTTTTGTAATTTCTTTTGATTTCTGTTGTATACAAATCTCCTTCCGATTCCAAGCAGTAATCTATGGTCAGAAATGTCTTCATGTCATTTTCCACTGATCCTTATTGTAAAAATAAACCGCCAAACCCTTAATATCACACATATTTTACATCGATAAAATTCTTCGTAATGTGTGAGCTGTACTTGTGGGTATATATATATATATTTGTTTTTGTATTAATTTAAGGCATCTGCTACTAGGAATCACTTCTGAATATTTTCAATGGAAATAATGATAAATTAGCGATATGCTTCTGTTTAACTGTTAGGACGAATCTTAATCCATTTACGCACAAGTTTGCATAGATTCTTCAAACTGCTGTCACGAATGGAAAAAAGAGTAGTACGTAGATCTTGCTCAGGTATTTAACAATTTATATCATGGGACGTACATTTTTAATTCGTTTTTCTGTGAGAAATAATGCAATCACATTTGAACTAGATAATCATTTAGGCTATTTTATTTTAACAAAATCACCATGCCCAAACATTTCTACATTTACACCTGGAAAGAACTCCTTCAAAATTATGTGAAATCCTGGATTATTCTTGAAGTTACACAAAAGGAAATTGCAATATATCGACTTAAATAGGGAAATAATATGTCCCTTTCATTACTGCTGAATTGGTTTTGTCTATTGAATATTTTCCATTTCATAACTATATATGTCTAATTAAAAAAATAAATCAAGTATTACCAAAATTGATAGTCTTGAATTTTAAATGCATCTTTATTGTAAATTAAATTTCTTATTCCATATAAATTATAACAACACAATCTTCTTAGCTATAAGCCTATCAAATATAGATCGTAGACAATGCATGAATAAATAGCAATTTCTTTTTGGCGGCAGCAATTGTTAGTTGTGCCGAGACATATGACCCTGACAAGAACAATAATTAGTAATAATCTTGTCACACAATCATAAATGTAACTGTCGTTCGTGTTTCTTATCAATCTCTCTTACAATATTATTTTCTTAGTCAATCATTCGGTCGTATGTTTGCGCAATGGCTTATGAATATGGAAATGTTAATATATTTCTAGAAATGCAGACGTAAAAAAATTGAGCAAAACTCATATCAGGTCTGACACCGGATGAAAATGAGTTAATCTTATTTAATTAAACAGCAGATTTTGATCGAACTTCCGATATACCGTGTACTGTCATTTCAATATTTTTAATTGAAGAAGGGTCTAATTTTGGCAGTAACAGGAAAAATGTAAAAACATTCAGATCGATGGGGATTAATATAAACATTTTATAATTTTTTTATAATTTTTTATATCTCAAAATCAAAGCAGAGAAAAACAAGCACAATGGCGGAGAAAGCATAATATCAAAATATCATAACGAATCATCGAATCATCGAACAGCACCAAATCTGTTGATTTTACTTGTACATTTTATGACAAACTATTACTTCACTAATCTATAACTATTAACTCACCGTTTCCGACTGTTGATCGGTTACTAGAACTCTACTTCTGTTTACATAAATATTATTTCATATCTCTAAGTTGCGTTTAATTAAATCATATCACCACAAAATAAAAATTAAATGCATACAATGACATTTCAATATGATAAGACCTTTCAGTTATGTGAACATCAAAACGAATGAAAAAAATTAAATATTTGAAATTATATACAATTCTTAAACTCGTATTATGATAATAAAATAAACACATTCCATCTCTCCTCTCGCTTGCGACCATCCATCACAGTAAAATAATCGTTTTTCCAGAAATAAAACTTAATATGATAAATAATGCTCCTTATAGTGATTTTCTAAGCTCAGGTTAGATGTGGCACAAGGATGAAAGTATGGAGGCTCCCAGTGAGTATTACACTCACTACTCAGTCGTAACTGATGTGGCATGACAAGCTTTATAAGCATTAAATCAAGTCGAGATGCCTCATGAAGTTTCATATTCTTCTCCTTCCAGTAGTAAATATATATTACACGTAGCAATAATCATATTTCCGAATAGGAGCAATACTTCTGCGGAGGGGAAAATGAAGGCAAGGGGTGATATTCAAAAATGGGACATCACTTAACTTTGTTTATTACCCCCAAGGACGAAGTCGCGAAAATATTTATTAACTCACTTTGACGCTGAGAGTTTTCAAAAACACTATAAATATATAGATATATAGCGATATCTATCTATCTATCTATCTATCTATCTATCTATCTGTGTGTATGTATATATATATATATATATATATATATATATATATATATATATATATATATATATATATATATATATATGTATGTGTGTGTGTATATATATATATATATATATATATATATATATATATATAGTTAAATTCCCAGATCAATTATGTGGACAAGACAGTATAAAATTGGTATAAAATGACAATTGAAAAAATCTTAGATTTTGCCGACGCGTTTTAATGAAACTATAACAGCAGAGATATTTCGATTTCATTTTTACCTTTAAGACGATACGTGTCGGCAAAATCTAAGATTTTTCCAATTGTCATTTTATACGATATATATATATATATATATATATATATATATATATATATATATATATATATATATATATATATATATATATAAAGGGAAGAGGTTATAGTAGAATCCAACGAGAGAAAAGTGTGTATATTAAAAAGAAGAGAGAAACCGCAAACGTTTTTGGTTGATATGGATTTAAAAAAAAATATTATGCTTTATTTTCCATAATTTTGCTATATGAGTTTCGGGACTCGCGACCTTCATCAGGCAAAGCGTGGAGATTTCCACATATCATTAAAAATAATTAATTTTTTTCATATGTTTCTCGATGTTAATTATTCTCAATATGAGGCATTTTTTGTGTGTTAGTGGCCCAAATGTCTTTCTTGAACTGGCAATTGAACTCACACTGGCACCGGATCTAACCAACGCCTTTATCCACTGTGCCATGTGACCTTAAGGCTGTCCAGAACTTGAAGAGGTGAATTAACATGCGATAAATTATAACTGACATCCATTAGACATGGCACGTCGAACTAGAACAGTCTACCCCAGCGTTAAACAAAGGGCTCAGTTCGACATTCCTACCAACGGAAGAAGGCTGGAGCGTAAAAGGGCCGAAACGTTGTGAGAATTATGGCAACAAAGATGAGGACAATAGTCTGAATAATGTAAATAATGTACTTAATATATCATCTCAGAAATATAGACACACACACACACGGACCCATATATATATATATATATATATATATATATATATATATATATATATATATATATATATATATATATATATATATATATATATATATATATATATATACTGTCATCCACAGACAGACTGTTTCGCTGTTTCACAGCTCATCAGTGTGACTAGACGTCCGGTTGCCTCTAGCTAGGATCGAAACCCGACTGAATTTGCGTCAGTCGGAACTTCTCCCACTAAGCCGTCGGCGCACGTCTGGGATGAAGGTGAATTTTAGCGTGTTTATTTTTAGATTTAGATAAACACACAGTGACTGACAGTGACTCAATTCTGCCGAAGAGTCGTGCAATATTAGCTTAAATAGTCACTGTTTACAAATTCACACCTCAAACCAGAGAGCTAAACCGAAATTATATATATATATATATATATATATATGTATATATATATATATATATATATATATATATATATATATATATATATATATATATATATATATATATATATATAAGTATTTATTCGAAAATTATAACATAAACATAGTGATTTTATAACATGATTATGTTATAATTTTCGAATAAATAATTATATTTGTTCTGCGCTCTATTGAGCTCTCTTTTAAGAATAGTATTTGTTTATTATTTGAATTTATTCCGTATACACCAATCCTATACTTGTATATATATATATATATATATATATATATATATATATATATATATATATATATATATATATATAGAGAGAGAGAGAGAGAGAGAGAGAGAGATACTGAATTTGCTCAGTAGTTGCCAGTGAGTTACTCCCTTTATTGTTGTAAACCATTTAGACTGTTTGGTCTAACTATATGAATCGAAGAATAAAGCTGTTTCCAATTCATCCTCTAATGGAGCAACTCTTGATAATCTGATCAACTAAAGTCTTGTATCGTGCTTCGGATTAGCTAGATCATGGAAGCCAAATAATAGTCAATGTGATTAGGCAGTGTTTCGTACCAAATAGGCTATTTCGATGGATAACAATTGTATTATTCCACAGAAAACTGCTAATCGTTCAGAAATATAAATCCCTATATGTGTTGCGTGTCAAAAACTACAAAACACAGAAATCAATTAACTGTTATTCAAACTGATTCATAATCTACTTCTTAGCATATCGATAAAATTATGAATCATATGTACTCATTTCACACTGCTTTATAATTTCAATTGCAATTATATTTTCCGTCGATAGGACAGGAAGACTGTGTTGCGGCATAGCAACTTCTTTAATGACGAAATTTAATTATCATTATTAATTTTTTACAAAAATGTATTACTGTTAATTTTTAAAAAGTATATATTCCTGGTATTTTTAATATAAAAATGTATTTTTATTTTTTCATAGTGTTTACCTCTACTTTTGGGGTTTAATTATTTGCCCATAGTTGGGACATTAACAGGTGCCTCTACCCACGGTTATGGTGGACCTCGGGACAAAAGCAGATAATAAGTGTTTCCACGTTCAAAACCTTACAATTGGAGACCCAGCTACCGGATGTTGTTAATCGTCATGCCCAGAGCACTTTTTCCGTCGAAAAGAGAAGTGTATTTATACTATAATCTGAGAGAAAAAAAGACTGAAAGTTAAGTTCTTTTTCGCGTTCATATTCTATTATATAGTCTAAATCATTTATAACTACAGAGTGAATAACTCAATGGCAATTTCTGTGATCTCCAAATGCATGATTGTTTTTACGTATAGAATTTATGTCTCTATCAAATAGGATGCATGAAAAGTGTCCATATATTACACTTAACAAGTTAACTACGATAAAAAATATAAACGTGATGGATATTATTAATAGTATATTGTAAATTATGAGAAAGTTCCCAGAGACATAAAACCTCTTTCATTGGTTCCACAAAGGTAAAAATGTTGAGTAACGCTGATTTAGACTATGAAATGTTTTGTATTTTTCAGGATGTTCATCGTTAGTTATCAATTTAATCTTTGGGTTTATCTTAACAAAATAAAAAATCATGTTTATTTTTTTCTTTGTGTAGCGGCATATCAACAGTTTATGGGTCATTTAATGCCACATTGTAGTAATTTCTTTTAAATATATATATTGTTAATAATATTCACTTTTACAAAAATGTATTACCGTTAATTTTTTTAACAAAAATCTATCTTAGTTTTTTTTTGTTTTTTTACAAAACTTTATCATATTGCTGTCAATTTTTTATATACAAAAGTATATTGCAGGTAATTTTATTTTTAATACAACAATGTATGCTATTTTTTAGCAAAAATGTATTGTACTACTTGTATTGTATTTCGTTTTTTGATGGATTGCTGATAATTATTTTTCTCTGAAAGTTTATTGCCGATAATTTTACATTAACTGTTTTATAGATTCATACTGATTTGATTCTAGATTGGGGGTTAACTATTCACGTATAGCTGGCACCCTAACAGGTCCTTCCACCTAGGGTCAGACTGGAAATGAGAAAAACAGCAAGAGCTGGTTCCATGCTCCGTATCCGGATCAGAGGCCTTGATGCCAGATGTAGTTCATCGTCATAACCAGGACGATAAAATCATGGACATCTGAATATTTTGCAAACGACGCAAACCCTGTTTTTATATTGTTTTTAAGTCTTTGTGTCTTTTGAAACGGGATATATATCTTGCATCAAACAACCAATATCTTATGAGGTTTTCTTAAAAATACATTTAAAGCTGAGACAGATTTTGCATCGGCAGAATAATTTTTTGATTGGATGTAGTGAATACTGAATTAACATATTTTTGAAACAAACGATGATTTTTTTCCGGATACAAGTTTTACCATTTAAGCCCAAACTGGGTTATGGATTCATACCTTTTCCAGGAGTATTTGCGTGTAAGTGAATGTAAGGAAACCGACTGGAATTCGATCTGGGCTTTCTGGTTATAACAGAGCCACTATCCATTATGTCACCCGAACATATTTTCGTGTCGAGAATCTCTATACAAAGTTATTGGGCTGTAAAGAGCTGTTCCTTCTTAAACTTGGTTGGGGGCAGCCTTCTATGATGTTTATTTGAAACACTACCCTAATGTAAAGCGCCTTTCCTTAGGAAGCCATTTTTCACACATCCGTTCGTTTGTACAAACGTCAGAAACATTGTCTTGTGTGCAACCTAAAAAGATTAAATTGCTCTTGGGTTAACGTTTGCCTTTGACCAGAAATTATTTAAATTTGTAAATCATCACTTAAAATATTCTAATAATTATTCAATGAGTTTTTATGAAAGAAAAAGATTAGTAAAATATAAGCATATCCTCTGCCGATTCCTCAGAATCTAAATTGCATTTTAAGCGTTGGGTCCTCTTTACAGTTCAAAATTTTGGGTAACCCCTGTTCATTTTTTAAATAGCCCTAAAATCGTTGTTTTGTACTTTAAATAAGAGGTAATTATTATACATCTTTAATAAAGCGAAACATGATATTTTATTAGAAATCTTATAAATAAAATAAAACGAAAAAAGCATTTTAATATTGAATTTTGCTCTCATCAAAATATCTTCCTTTGGCCTTGATTACTGCTGCACAAATTTATGGCATTCATTGCAAAATTTTCTCAAAGTATAAGTTTGATAATTGATTCTTTTCTTTTTCAATGACCCTAGCAGCTCTTTTTTATTTTGTATTTTTTCATTACACTGTCAAGTTCATCACATGCTAATTCTGGTGTTGGCTTCAAGCTTTTGAACTGTAGCGTATATTTTTCGAAGATTTAACTTTAATGGAAAATGACTATGACTGTAATTTTAGGGCTCTGACTTGGAGGCCTCCAGTTATTTTGCGTTTAATGCATTGAGCAGAACCCTTTTGAAATGAATTTTATTTAACAGTTTGTTTGTTCTGTTAAATCAGTCAGATCAATTACAAATTCATTATGCAAGAGCCAATGACTTGGCTGAATTGTCCAAATCGAAAGAACGTTCTCTAACCGAAACACTTGACAAGATTTGGCAAAATGACAGGACGTCAGTTATTTTTAATAGGTTCTTCGACGAACAGAGTCTTGCGTAGTTTATGATATAGAAGAAGGACATTAATTTTTTCTTCATTACGAATATTATTTTCCTCTATCTCCCAGCTGCGAAATAATTCCATTATAAGATTGGGATATCTCATGAAGAAATGCTAACAGTATGCCTTCTATCATCTTATATTATATGGATTCCTTATTCAATATTGGAGGATCTTCATGCCAATTATTCTCTGGCAAAATTGAATAATTTTTTTAAAGAAAGTCTCGTGTAAATCAAATATTTCAACTCTTATGAAAGAATTTCTCGTCTCGATTCAAAACAAAATATTGTTGTTTAAAATCATTGACAAACTCTGGTTGTTCTCCAAAGAAATTAAAAGCCAAGAGGCTGAGAAAAATCATCCGTTATGAAGTTGGTTTTGATTTGAAGTTTAATGAGAAGAAAATCTTCCAATACCAGTAACTCCCAATAGACAAAATGATACGGGGCAGATATGCCGCTTTTATGACATATACAGATAGATTCTGTAAATGTAATTATTAACAGAAGAATAGAAACAAACATTTCATAAAAGAACACATCCAAATATGGAAATATACGGAGGCGTTACAACAGTAGTATTATAACTGGTTTAAAGTCCCGAGTATTTAACCACGTAATAATTTCATCTGCATTTAATAACTTGAAACCAGCCCCAGAATGGCTACAGCAATGTTAAACCGTCGGTGACATCCCAAATAAGTCCCATACATAAACTCATATAGCGTTCCGAGCTTCACCTTTCACTTTTCCACCTATGCATTTATATATTTATTGAACTATATACGACTATATAAGTGATTTCTTTGGACCCGAATACATACACACATTCATAAACGCATAACGGGCCACAACGTATGTTCTAAATTCAAATTATTACATATACAACAATTTTCGAAAAGACTGAATGTGGCGATTTACATCGCATTTTATTTTTTGGCGATAGTAGTTGGCAAGGAAGCAAGGAACTACAAGAGAGTTCTAGAGGTGAGAAGTTCGAGAATATAGTTACATCTATTTCAACACTAAACCGATGTGACCTATTAGTCAATTTATTAGTACTCTTAGATTCATGAGATCGATTTACCAAGGAAGAAAGCTTATTACAATAAACAACTGCCATGGTAGTAGATCATTTTCTTTTTTAAAAATAGTATTCCATTGCGACACAAAACTTCTATGTTTCAAAACGTAAAATGAAGTTGTAAATTTAATTATAAAAATTTAACTTAAAATCCAAAGTTCAGTTCCATTGTCAAGTGATGTTAGGAATAACTTTCAAGAAATATTACTTAATTTATGTAAATATTACTTAATTTATGTATATTAAATAATATTAATATTATAACATTAATATATTATTAATTTATGTAAATTAATATTTCTTAGAAACATCCCTTACAATGGAATTGAATTCTAGACTTTTATATTTAAAGTTATAACTTTAGTTTAATTTTTGAAATAAACAATTTTCCGTGTCGCAATAAAATTATATTTAAAAAAATAAAATAATCATAATATTATCGACTACTGTTTGTATCGAGCAATATTTTTTTTTAAAAGAAAAAATAATTTTTAAGAACAGCGGATTGTATATCTTACTAATCTTTCTCATTATTTAAATATATGTATATGCACACAGACACTCAAACACACACGCACACGCACATACACACACACATATACATATATATATATAGGCGCGGTGGAGTAATGGATAACGGTTTGGATTGAGGAATCGGATAGCCGAGTTCGAATTCCAGTCGAATCCATTACATTCACTTACGTGCTAACACCCTTGGGAAAGGTGTGAATCCTCTTCTTCTCCCTCCAACTATGGGTAAATAGCAGGACAGACTGGGTTCTATAGCCTGTACGCGAGGTACACTGATCGGTAACTGGTCTAGGAGAAGGACAACTCTGAATTCAAAACCTGCGGAGGGTCGTTTGGGGACCTTGTGGCATTCGTTGCACCAGGTCCCTATATTCGTCCGTCCAAAAAGTGTGGATGGCCCTGCACAAAGCCTTCACCACTATAATCAAATCCTGTGTGGGTGTCCGGCTTTCAGTTTCTGGGAACTGATATTTCTGACCCTCATACGTCGAGTTCGACGGGAGAGTCCATCATATATATATATATATATATATATATATATATATATATATATATATTTCTTAAACGTTATTTTTAGTTGATAGTCGAATTTGAGTTGAAGGTACGTTTATTAAACGGTATACTTATATTCTTTCGTCTACTGAGCTTATTCCGGCAATATTAGAATCTGATTTCCACTAGAGTAAACCGTCATTAGATTTGACGCGCTTTTGAACTCTTGGCCAGGGAGTGGTGCCTTTAAACACGGATTTTATTCTATTTCTCCAAATTCTATATATTCTCAATTTCGTATCCCACTGTAAACAAAGTAATTTTTAAAGAAAGAGATGATTTTTTTAATTTATTAATCCGACAGATTTAATATTGTATTTAGTGGATACACATATATGAATAGACACTCAATTTATTTATTAAATAGTTTTTTTCTTCTCTAGCTGTGTCAGTATTCAGGAAATCTTATTAGAGAAAAAGATTCGAATCTGCGTTCATCTCGGGGAAGCCATTATTAGATCTGCCGTGCTTTGGTGTTCCGGTTACGGAATGCATCAGTGGCCAAGCAAAGTTGAATACTGCCTTTTCGACATTAACCTGTGAAAGTGTCCAGCGGTGGAATCAGATGCCAAGGTCGGATCATGTACATCTTTGGAGGAGCACCCATGCGAAACTTGTTTGCTTGATTTTTTTTTATTAATTCACTTCAAGCAAGGCGATAATGCCACTCAGACGCATAGCCCTACAAGGAGTGAAAGACAATGATACGACTTTAAATGGAACCGGAAAAGTAATCCTAAACTGCAAACAAGTGATAAACATCTACCCTTGTTCAAAAGTTATGTCAAGACAAGTAAGTAATCTTGTTTCTGAAATCATTACCTGTCTAATTCATGGAGCTAAAATACTAAAATACAGTCGAAAAATCTGCATTAATTATAATCTACGTTCCTTATGAACTTATTGACACTTTTCTCCCAGAAAAATATCTTAATTTCAAACAAACTCTTTTTTATTCCCTGTTCGTTTTCTAAGATTACATCCTTTCCCGGGATAACGACTTACACAGAACATGCAGTTAACCTCAGTGCAACAAGCAACCTACTCACATCGTACATTGCTATCAGTTCTGCTATTTCGTTTCCCATTATTGATGCTTTCGGCGAGGTACACTGATAAGTGTGGTCATTCTGAGAGACCTTTACGTACGCAGTTTCACCCATATCAAGAATTGATGTACTCTGTGATGAGAGGCTTTTCCTCTTGCACTTTGTTTAAAGCTATATGAAATTTGTACGAGTGTAGCAATTTCAAATCTTTCTTTTTAAGAAGGAAAGGCTCTGTTTCTTTTCCCGCATCGATGGGTACGCAACGCCTTGTCGACATTTCGTAATTATGTTTCCTTGGGAAAAATGCAGTTATGAACTCATTTCAACCTATAAAACCAAACACGAGCTGAAGGGAAAGTGTAAAGAAAATAGCTTTACGAATACAATGTCAGCAAAAAAGGTATAGACACCTACGTACCCGGGGAAAACCATCAGCGCTCACCATATATTGAATTTAGAAAGCCTCAAAAGAAAAGAAACTAAGACAGAGATGTAATATTAAACATAAGCAGTAAATTATCTTATATAAGTCTAGAACAATTGCTCCTATTCTCACATTAACAGCGACGTATATACCGTGTGAATATAAAAATGACTAAATGCACGACGACTTCGTGCGATTACTAATAATTAGATAGTTTGTATGTATGTGTATGTATATATGTTTGCGTGTAATAATTAAGATGTAAAACATATCTGTAATCAGACAATATGAATAAAAGGATAATTTGTTTTATCAATTAATAGGAGTAGACAGATTTGCATATTGCCCGGTTCACACTCCACCTCAGTATTTGGAATGGCAGTAGATATTTGTTAGTTGTTTCCTACTTAGGATTGGGTTTCTGATTCCTTCTAAAGTCTTCTCATTTGCTTTCATTCCAAGTAGCTCCTTGCGTCTTAGTGGCATCCTCTCCTTGTTTGGGGTGAATTGATTTAAAACAAAAATACGTTTCGTGCTCACTTGCTTGGAGTGAGCCTCCATTAAGCCCGTCACGAAGAACAATTACGAAGGTGAGGCCAAAATTTGGGGGTTTTGTCATGTCATAGATCTTACGAAGTTTGTCATATCTGCACAGTTTTGTATACAAACGTAAATAAAGTTTATCTTAGAATGGATTTCGAAAACGTCTATCAGATTAATAAAAAAAACGTTGAGACTTAACGGCATCTCCCTCTACCGTGAGGCGATGCAATTTCAGTTCCTACCAAAAAGCGTATTTTATTTAAAATAAAATTTACTAAACGTTCAGCCGGCAGGGGGAAATGAATAAAAAGAATGTTTTATAAATAAACGGATCACCTACTCAAATACGAGTATCCGCTTAATGTAACTGTCAAAATAATTAGAGTATGTTGTAAGAATAAAAAATAATTCATATATATTTGTTTTTTTTCTTGTGATGCCAAAACGTTATTTGAAATTTGCAAAACCAGTTCAATTCACGTAGAATTATATATAGAGGCATTTTATTAATTATTAAGTTTTATATCATTAACCTAGAATTTTGTTTCCACATTGTCCTTCGAAGTACGACAGAGTAATACAGTGATCAATTTTTTAGAATTAAATTCCCTGCGGACAAATTTTCAGTCTTGCCAAGTAACGCATGATATAGTAGCATTAAAATTACATCAAACATAATCTAGTCACACGTATTCAACTGACTTGAAATCATGGAATCAATAACTGAATCTACTACGAAGAAAGTTAGATAACTCTGTCGTGCAAGAAGTATTTTTATCTCATCACAGTCCATCTTGGCGTCTCGACTTCAGTCACTTTCTTGCCAATGTTCCGTGTTTTCGCTCTGTCTTTTGTAGAAATATTTTGGTAAATTCTCTGAGAAGCATTTTCCCTGGTGTGCTAACTACATGAATTTAAGGGTGCCACTAAATTGGTATATAGGTCCCATTCGTTTACTGTCGAAATAGATAAATGCGCCTTTACTCCAACAGAATCTTTTCTCGCACTTTTGGCTAGTAAAATTCCCTTCCGTTTAATTCCTTCCATGATAGCACATGTAAATTTTGGTGCAAATCCGTCGACATTTGCGGCCGTGCATTTGTCACACACACACACACACACACACACACACACACACACACACACACGCACTCTCTCTCTCTCTCTCTCTCTCTCTCTCTCTCACACACACACACACACACACACACACATCCTGCATTTTATAGATAGAGATGAGTTTGGTTAACACCGAACCAACTCTGACACAATTTGGTATTATCGACTCCTAATTTTCATTAGTTCGGGAATACTATATTGTCCAATATTTTCTTGTCTCACCTCCCTAAATATAGCGGTAATTTTTGCATATGTTACGTGATATATCTTTAATGTTAATCATTTAAATTTACTATATTTAGTCTTTTTTTAATCTGCTAACTCAAATGAGGCGGAGATGCCACCATTACGTAAAGGTGGTTACAGAGTGTGAAAGTGAGAGAAAAAAGACTAAGTATAGGGAGAATTGAGCAAAGGAAAAAAGATGAAAGGTATTCAAGATTATAGAAGATGGTGATGGACATTGAATCATACTATCATAGTATTAATTCAGAATTATTTTCTTTGTTTTTAATGATTTTTTTCTCTTTCATGAGCTTTCCATCCTCCATTACAACACTTCTCAGATATTTAAACTCGTGTAATTGCTTGATGTTAATATCTCGATGTAATAGTAATGGACTATCCCGTACACCATAAATACTGCGCCTCAAGAGGAAGCAGTAGTGTGAGTCAGACACAGAGTGTGTGAGAGTCAGTCAGAGACAGAGTCGCGTCAGACGATTACTGTAAGACATTGGAATAGTGATACTGGTCGAGACAACATAGTTCTCTCTAACCTAACCTGATTGTTATTACTAACACTTTCTACTTCTTTATATATATTCTTATTTGTAATATATCTGTGTTATTCCATACCTGTGTTTGAGTTATTCTTCATTGGTTCTACCTTGAACCATCACCGTGTTACAAGGAACCTGGACCATAACACTCGAATTCCTAGCTCTTGGGGTTTTCCTCTTGATGAAGAACATTTTATCGTATTTCGGTGGAAGGTTATACCTTTTCTCTCCATCTCTTTTACTAGCCTCTCTGGGAGATCCTGTAGTTTTCATTGTGTGACAATCATCGACACACTGTCATCTTCGTATCTGAAATGGTTAATATAAATCCTGGTATTGTCTCTAGCTATCTAAATATAGCCTCCCCGTAAAGAGGGAATAAATATGGGGTAGAAAACACATCACTACTGTGTACCCCGTTCTATTTTTGTGTAGCTACGCAAATCGGTATGCAGGCGGTTAGATCCCTGTATAAGTTCTGGATTATTATTAATAGCATTTTACACGGTAACTGCTCAGAGGAGCTGCTTTCGCTGGTTCCCAGACTTCATGAATTTAAACGTTCAACTAGGCTGGCATCTCGCTCTCACCCTTTCACTGTCGAAACTGTTAAGTGTAGCCGTCTCTTCTACTCCAATAGCTTCATGTTTCGCACTTCTCGCCTGTGGAACTCCCTCTGATTTTTCTGCTTCCCTGACAGCTATAACCTCCAACTATTCAAATGTAATGTCGATCGACGTTCCCAGATGCCCTGATCTATCCCGAAATCCTTCTCTTCATGCTTTTCTCTATCACTCCTATTTGCTCTCGCTCCAACTCTCTGTACCCCTTGCGTGCTAGTGGTTTCCCGCCTTGCTTGGGGTGAAACGCTTAAAAAATATAGCCCTAATTTCCATATCAGCTCAAATAAATCCTTGTGCCGTAACTTGTCAAATGCGTTTGCGTAATATATAAAACTTAAGAGCACATTCCTTTGCAATTTTTACTTCTCTCATTGTCATTCTAATCCTGAATATCGCATTTTTGGTTCCAGTGACTTAAACAAAACTGTTTCTTGTCTTATTTCTTGTTTCTTTCTTCTTCGTGCTCAATTCATCAGGATTCGAATAATTTTTTCGGCTACGTGGCTCATTAAATGGATTGTCTGATCAATTGTGTATCTATTTGCAAGTAATTGCTTAATTAATGCTCTGATGATGGTTTTATTGAGCTCTTTGGTATGACACCACATCGTAGATTTTCTTTTACTACTTTTACCACCTTGTCAGTCTTACGGCCACGTTTGGTCAGTACTTAGGTGAATGACCGATTAAGAATACTAAGAGTGGTATGTTTGGATATACGGCTGGTGTTAGTGATAATGGCCCGAAATTGTTAATCATGAGCCGACATAAAATTCCTGTTATGTTCTTTATATTCGATGTCACGCATATCGCCTTGGAAAATTCAAGATGTCATCCATTCTTCCAATTATTGTTTAATGAAAAAGACTTTCATCAATGAATAATTTTTATCTCCCTAAATGAATTCTTAAAATCTAAAAATACTTTCTGGCTTTAAATGACCCGAAAATGATTGATAAGCTGAATCAATAAAATATTACATAAGGAAAACGTTTTATATTGTTATATTACCTGTTAAATTCAATATAAACATAACATCTTTATACTTGAAACGAGAAAAACTTGAGTAGAAATGTTCACTCGATTCTACCTCATATTGCCTGTAAGCTTGGATGTGTGGGTAGATGTGCGGGTGGATTTAAATTAACTACAAAGGGTTGATAAGCCATAAAGTACAAATCAATCAATCATTCAAACGATCAAATCTAATATAATCTAGTACTGAATTTAAAGTCCTTGTGAATAGTTTTCGCTCTGAAAAATATCCATAAATGATTACGACACATAACACTGTTAAGATTTTTTAAAATTGTTGTTCATTGTTATTTTATTTTTTTTTGCAAAGAATTTTAATGAAGGGTAACATTTTCCGATCACTACAAACTGCAACTTTTAAAAAAATGTTTTAATATCCGATATTTTTGGGTGCCGAATGTAAAATAAATGAAAATACGAAGAGTTTAAAAAGGGAGACATGTTATCAGGATAAGTTATTCTTAAAATAACAACTGTACTTTTCGATTTTATTGATGAAAACAACAAAGACATGTCCCTTATCTTTCTATATATAATTCTATATAGGACGAGAAGTGAATGTTTTAATATTCTTTATATAATAATCAACATTAAAAATAAGTATGTTTTAACTGCAAGTTTCCAGAATATATTTTCTTATGATTTTCTTTAAGCAAAAGGAAGACATATTTCTGATGTAGAATTTTGTTCATTTCTTCTGAAATGAAAGAGATTAATCTCTACAGAATTTATGAAATCACTAAAATTTCAAATTAGAAATCGTCAAAAAAAGTCCACCTATTTTCTTGTCTCTTCCCAAATATTGGCACATAATTCTGGCTCTCGACTGCAACACAAAATTAGAAATATTTCTTAAAAATTGAAATTTGCACCAGAAACATTTATGTTATTTTATTTATTATTTTTGTACGATAATTTAGTTTGGATGCCAAATACATATGGTCATGAAAGATTGACATCTCTACGAAAATCGCAAATTAGAATAAAAAAAAATTAAAAATAAGTAATATTATGATATATTTGAAACGTGTAAGTAAAATATTTTTCCGGTTACATATAGAGAATTGTATGCACACTCGTACCGAGCAAACACACACATACACACAGAATATCTATTTTTGTGTGTGTGTGTGTGTGTGTGTTTGTGTGTATCAGTGTGTGTGTGTGGGGGGTAACTTTGTGAATGGATTAATTTATCCAACATTATTATTGCGAAAAACGTTATGTTTAATGGATCCACAATTTTGTGTTGGTATACTTGTTTTTCATTTAATATTCGTAAAAAGTGAAATCAATAACAACCTTCTCAATTTAGGACGGATTTTATTAATTTAAGAAAATTAAAAAAAATCAGGGACAACAACGGAAATATGTGTACCTACAAAAATAACGTTTCTAATAATAATAATTATAATTATATATATATATATATATATATATATATATATATATATATATATATATATATATATATATACATATATATATATATATATATATATATATATATCAATTATGTGGTGCAGGTTCAATTTATATTACGCGAATCATTCATACGATAAACAGATAATGAAGTTAATGATATGGCAAGAATCACTCTCGCAAACAATTTTTAATAATAAGATACATTAACCTCGAATCTGTTAATGAATGGTATGATACTTGTTTATAAATTCCGGTTTTAAAAGGTATTTTTTTACTACTAGCTTTCAATTGTTTCATACAATCATCATCAGGTAGGGAAATAGGTAAGTTTTTTACATCCAGGTAATAACAAGACATCGAAAGATAAAGTGTAATCCGAAAGAAGTGTTTTTTAGAAATGTGATATTGTTAACTGTAAGAAATACTTTTATTAAAAAAATTCAACCTCAGCGTTGTGACTGCACGCTCCATAAGTATTTGGCAAACGGCACATTTCGCTTCTTTTTTACTGCTGGTTGGACATTTTCTTTTAATTCAATTCTAGCGGCAAACTTATTACCTCGTCCCAAACCGCTCGAAAATACTTCCGGACATTGATTATGTGATTCTTCCTTAAACTTTATAGCTTCTGATGATTCGCACTTTATCTTTTTACAAAAAGAAATGATAGGTAAATCCCATACGTCGAACTTCTGTATCCAGTCTGAGCCCACGAGATTTTCTGTATCTTTCATTACGAATATGTTGAGTTTTTTAGTTTTTCCCTGGAGTTTTACATTTAAGATTATTTCTCCTTCGAATTTAGTACGCTTCCCTGTAACTGACTTAGGAATTTTCTGCGTATGTATCATGGTCGGTCTATTAAGCTTTCTCCATGTCTGTAGGTTAATTATAGTTAAATCCGAACCTGTGTCTAGTAGTAATTTTATCTTTTTATTTAAAACTTCAAGTTCCACGTATTTTCTTATGTTAATATTGTCTTCGTCCTGCATTCTAGTAGCTCTTATCTTACTAGTAAATTTTCTGTTCCTACATTGGGATGCCTTGTGACCCATTTTTCCACACGCTAGACATTATTTTATATTTAAAACGACAATCCTTATTCCAGTGTAGTCCTCCACATCGATAACATGCAGATGGTGGGGAGCTTATATTTGATTTGATTTTTGTCATAATTTGTCCTATACGTTGTACTATTTCCATTATTATATAATTTTTGTTTTCTTTCCGGGGAGGGTGAAAATCAGTTTTCATTATTATAGAATTTTTGTTTCTTTTCCGGCGAGTGTAAAGATCTTTTTTCTTTATTATAGGATTTTTTTTTCGGGGAGGTCGTAAAACGTAAACTTTTGTTCAACTTACGTATATGTGCTACTCCTTACTCCTCGATATCCTTCAAGTCTTTCTTGGGCATTTTTGGCAGTCTTCTGATAATTTTTGTAGTGTTAATCCATTCTCATTTTCAGTTTTGAAAGCATTCTTTTGCGCATTTCGCTATCTTTAGGTGAGACTAACCCTTGTACAAACATATGACACTTGAAATTGTCCCGAGTTACTTATGCCAACTTGAAGTCATCGCAATGTTTGTTCACGATTGCCGCGAACGTGGAGTAGTCCTCCTTTTCGTCCTTTACGAGGTTAAGACATTTCCACCTTCTGTGAAATAGTGACGTCTTTGGACTGAAAAGTTCTGTAAGGCATGTAACTGCTTCGTCAAACGTTAACTCATTTGTCTTTTTTGGCAAGATGTAATGCACAAATCTTGTGTACTCTTCTGTTCCTAATTTTCTGAGTAACAGACGTAGCTTCTTTGCCTCTATCCAGTTTTGACAATCGATGTTGTAGATGTCGTCTTAACGTCGGAAATAATCCCCGAAATTTTTATCCTCTTCTAGGGAATAATTGAATGTTTCTATCGTATTCCACACTGCGTCTTTGGAAAAAAGTCGCCTCTTTTTCGATATTTTGTTGTTTGTTACCCGCTACATTTAATATTAGTTCTTGGAGTTGCATTTGTCTTTCTTCATTTTGCCTTTGCATTTCTTGATTTTCTTTCTGCGTTTGTATCAATTGTTTTTGCCACTTCTCTTCCTTTCTTTCTTGTAGTTGTAATTGCTTTTCATTTTGTCTTTCTTGGAGTTGTAATTGCTGTTCATTTTGGTATTTTACAAGTTCTACTAAAACCCTCCATGATAAGAGTCTTACGAAAAACTCGACTTTTTGTATTTTAATCCTCGTAAATCATTGTCGCCAATTTGTTGTGGATACTGGCAAAACGGCAATTTTTTCTATGGAGTCTCCGAGAAGTGCAAATTCCTGTCGCCCAAGCTGTTGTGTTGAGAAGCGAGATTTCTTTTTCTTTCCCTGTAGGTCCCAATTTCTCGTCACCAAGTTGTTGTCGTCGGCAAGGGAGAATTTTTCTTTCGTGTGAGTTCGAATTCCTCGTCGCCAAGTTGTTGTGGACAACGACGGAGAATTTTGTTTTTTCCTTCCCGTGTGAGTTCGATATCCTCGTCGCCAACTTGTTGTGGATTCCGGGATAAATTCCGGTAACAAATAAGAACAAACTCCAAGAATGAATATAAGAAATAAATATATAAACTTAATAATACAAACTGGTAATACAGGTTAGTAGTTCCAGGAATGCGGGGTTAATAGACAAATATATATATAAAAAGTCTTTGGTATCCACATATCGCTGTATGACTTCTTACTGAGTATAAGTGCTTGTTACTGTGACTCTTGCCGCTACGTTATTCTACTCGACCGACTCTACGTTCTACTGCTACTACTGTCCGACTTGACTTAACGTACTACCGGGTATTCACTGGCAGTAGTATATGTATACATTTGGTGAGTCTATTTGAGTAAAAAGGGGAGATCTCTCAACATGAAGAATAAGGAACAGAGACATTAATAATGAGCGGGAAGTGGAAAGAGTAATCGGGAAGACAATAGATAGCGATTGACATTATATTAAATTGTTGCAGATTAAAGTTGTATGGAAAGCATGGAGTCGGAAGTGAAAAGTTTTATATATTGTATATTTGAGCAATAAGTAATTTCCAGTTTTGGAACCAACTAATATGGTGGCGGTTTTATCCTAATTACTCAACATACATGCCAAATTAAGAACAGATTTAGAGTATATTATTATTCGATAATGTTTAAGCTAAAGGCAGTGGATTAATAACGATACATCTCTACAATTGACTGCAACAGCTGAGATCAGTTGAGAGAACACTAATGTGCGTGTGGCGGGATCGAAACAGGAAAGAGAAAATTTATAGCAATTTATCCACAATTTTCATCCCGATATAAAGTATCTTACTAGAAAGTTAGTGAGGAGGGTCACTAGGCACGCAGCAGGAATAAAAATGGGATCTGTCAAACGGTGGTTGGATCCTTTCAGGGAATCAACATCCATGTTTCACAAATGTTGCGATGCAGTAACACCTCGGTTGGATTCACCCTGTGCGATCTTTTAACTGCTAATAGCCTTCTGTAGGATATACAACTTCTGTAGGATATACAACTAGAAGGAAAATAGCATTCAGTGATATTGACTGGTTCTTTTGGATACATTCATCTTTGGATTAGGGCTTGGGATTGATTCAGTGCGACGCTATTCGCCACTCTAAAACACGCAGGTATCTATATATAAAATTCTGTAATTTCCGTTATTCCGTCAGTCATACGCTCTAAAATAGCCATACAATAACCGATCAAAACCAGATTTTGCAAACAGTAAGGGCAAACAAAATAGAGTTGGTTTTATTAGGATGCGTAAAAAATGCGAAGTAGGGTTTTTGTCAAAGTATTTTTACAAAGCAATCAGCTTATTCAAATTTCATCGATTGGTTTGCGAATTGGAACGAACCAGAGTTTGTCAATCTCGACAAAAATGTTCTTAACTTGAATAATACTAAATACTGGGAGTATTTTAACAAGGTTCAGCGTATTGCAAAAAATTATCATGAATTTAAAATGTCCATGATAAAGAACTTTCACAGGTCATTAGCGAAAGGAATTCAACACGAGTGAGGGTATTGCAAAAAATATCTAGTGGCTTGATATTCAAGCAAACGCATCATAAAATTTCGCCTTTTTCATAGAATTTCCCAATAATGTTCTTAATATATAATAATAAATATCGTGATCTCATATATATATATATATATATATATATATATATATATATGTGTGTGTGTGTGTGTGTGTGATTGTATGTATGTATGTCCCCGCGGAGCTATGTAAAGTACGAGGTTGAGAAATGGCGCGGGATAGCTGCCCTTGATGAGAGTGAAAGTAATCTTTCTGAGTTTTGGTCAGCAATCATTTTAGTGTTGGTTTCACGATAAAAAGACCTCAGATGGGAAGGAAAACTCATGACAGCTTAATCCGGTCATTATATTGTATGTGTCTGCCGAGAGGCGTCTACTGACTGGTACTGACTGTGATCCGGAACGTTAAACTCCGCGATAATAACACATGAGGACTGTCGTTCGGCATTTCCATGGCGAGTCTTTTGCACCGTTATTTTTTATCGACAGATCCAAAAATGTGCTTTGTCCGACACTAGCCTTCACAACTTGAAACAAATCATTGTTTTATCTTTCTGACAACTACATCTAATTAGTTCCACACATATCCGGCTAAAAAACAACATCAACTTCATCTTGGCACTTGGAATGTACGAATTCTCCAGGATAATAACAGCACGAGAAAGAAAAACAGCTCTGATCGCATTGGAGCTAAAGAAGTACAACATTGATATGTCTCCACTGAGAAGTAACCATCATTCGACTACATGAAATGAGAAAGCAAAATAAGACATCAAAGAGTGTTCCTGCTGCACGTGGGTACAATACATTCTCCTGTAATCTTTGTGGTCTTTTGTGCAATTCTCGAGACGATCTCAAAAGACTCGATGAATTACTTAATTTTATTATATATATATGTGTGTGTGTGAGTGTGTTTGCGTGTGTTTGTGTGTGTGAATTGAGAGAAAAATGTGACCCTGTTGCGAAAACATGTCAAAATATCAGTCCATGCTGAGACCAAGGCAGACATAATGGCCGACATTGAAAGTGTCGCACCTTAGATGCGTCTCAAGATGTCGGCAATGAAAAAGAAAAGCGAAGCTGCTAAATTAATGGCCGATTTTGAGTTCTTTCAGCGCATTATAGACTGACGACAATTATCAGTTCATCATCGGACTCAGAAGAACGAAATGCCCGCAGATTTCGTAAAGAACTTACTTGTGATGATGACATCATTGAATATACAAGGGACATATTTCACTGAAAATACAGACAAATTTACCAAAATCACCATCTTTGACACGGGCAGCACATAAAAATACTAAAATATAGCTAATTCAGGCTGTTCGGAATGTTAATAAGCAATTTTCTAATCATAATTTTAATATTACAGAATTCACCCCAATATAATGTTAACAATTGAAAAACATGTATTTCTAGTCAAATACATATTTCGAGAAGTTGGTAGATACTCAGATTTGGAGCGACAAACTTTTGCTGATACATTTTCCGATAAACCTGGTCCACATCGCAATACAGTTCGTTTTTGATAAATCTGTGGAAAGCTATCGAAGGAGATTGTTGTATATCTCTGACAGTATGCAATAGAGTCGAAGAAAATCATTACGAAACGTAATGATGCAGCAAATTATAGGTCTTGGAACTGCTGATGAGGCTGTCAAACAAAAATTAAAACTCTTCCCAACTCTTCAAGAGGGAAACTGATAACGATATTCAGAAAAAAATGAATGATCCTGTATTTATGCTAATGGGTTTCACATTCAACATTATTTATACCGTTTATACTCGCGTATCTTGTGACATTTGAAAAGCTAACATTGAAGCTAAATTTAAGGGGGTCGCATAATACACGAGATATAATATTACTGTATGTACTGGTGGCCCTGACTACGTCGTTGACCAAACTATATATTCAATTTACTGTAGTCAAAATGTACAGCTGTACTTAAAATAAATGTTCACATATTGGTATCGGATTATAAATTACAAACATCGCGAATATGCATCTTTTCCATTGTTTACGTTCATAAGATATTTAGCTGTTTCCGTTCGGTTGTTTATGGCCGTACACATTTACGCAAGGAATATAGTGTTACTAACGATACTTTTATCGTTGCTTATTCAAACAAAAAATCAGATAAAGAGATAAAGGAAAACAGGATAGTCTATTGTAATTTGGTCTCCCTAAAAAGGAACCCGCTTGATACACGAGATATATGATAAAAACATTTTTATAAGTGGATATTTTTGGATCGCCCAATACGCGAGATCACGCGTTACATGAGTATATATGGTAAATTATCATTCATATACCTCCTTTCTGTTAACATAAATATACGTGCATAGTGACTTTCCAAACACCTGTACATTTGTGAATACTGTTTTTATTCAATAATTGTTTTGTTAGTTATATAATGTATTTGTTATGCATTAATTTTAACCATAATCGTCGGCATAGTGATCTGAATATGTAGACATATTCGACAGAGGGAAGAGTTAATATTTAATACTATATATTACGCACCACATAAAATCTGTAAAAAAATGTCATGTAATACATGAGTAATTACGATGCATCAGGCTTATTGGATTTCATACGAATGATGACAAAGAGCCAATCAAAACCATCGACAGAAATGAACATTTTCTTAAATAATCCAAGGTGTTTAAAGGTTAAACATCTTAGAATATATTAACGTCTATATAATATATTAACGTCTATATAATATATTAAACATCTTAACATATATTAACGTCTATATAATATATTAACGTCTATATAATATATTAAACATCTTAACATATATTAACGTCTATATAATATATTAACGTCTATATAATATATTAAACATCTTAGCATATATTAACGTCTATATAATATATTAAACATCTTAGCATATATTAACGTCTATATAATATATTAACGTCTATATAATATATCAAACATCTTAGCATATATTAACGTCTATATAATATATTAACGTCTATATAATATATTAAACATCTTAGCATATATTAACGTCTATAAAATATATTAACGTCTATATAATATATCAAACATCTTAGCATATATTAACGTCTATATAATATATTAAACATCTTAGCATATATTAACGTCTATATAATATATTAACGTCTATATAATATATCAAACATCTTAGCATATATTAACGTCTATATAATATATTAACGTCTATATAATATATTAAACATCTTAGCATATATTAACGTCTATAAAATATATTAACGTCTATATAATATATCAAACATCTTAGCATATATTAACGTCTATATAATATATTAACGTCTATATAATATATTAAACATCTTAGTATATATTAACGTCTATATATCTTTTCTATCATCCGGGGGTATATACAAAGTTATTCCTATGTCAATTTTTTAACATCTTTACCGGATTGGAATTGTCGATATAGAAAGAGTAGATGGTCCTGTTTAGGTAGTCCACTTTTCTCTTTCTTGTGCTCTTATTTTTGTCAAACATAAAAGGATTAAAAAGTCATAGCGGTTAAATTTATATGCTTTATAGCAATGCTGAATGCTAGAGGATTTGTCAGGACTTGTTTGTGATGAAGTCCCTCAAAGCACATATGACATAGGAAGAGCATTCAGGCAAATGGGCTGTTAGATGACCCGCATTTCAATACAAGAAAAAAGAGTTATAATATTAGAGTGTTATAGACATTTGGGTTGATCAGTTTTTCTTTTGTTGCTGACAGGTTTGTGAAAACTTCAAAGGAGTCTTTGATTTCTGCATCATTCTTGTCGAATTTTGTATATTTTGTTATCAGAGTATGGAACACAACACTAGTACTTAAGCCACGGACTAGCATTCAGCTATTTCAGATCAGAGGATACAAGAGACGGGTAATACGCAGGGTTGATGGATGATGACAATTTTCTTCCGACTTATTTCTAAATCGATGAGTTCAGTAGACTATTCACTACGGGTTTTAACTTTGTGTAATCAAGACGCTGAGTGAGCGACTATAGCAGGTGTCATCTGCGAAAAGATGATTCTTCATTAATCTAATGGTGTCTTCATGTGACTTTGTAGCATTCTTGAGTTTGAATAGTTTGATGTTTACACTTACTATTTATACGTTAGGGTCGAGAATAATAATAATAATAATAATAATAATAATAATAATAATATATACATACATTTATATATATATATATATATATACATATCTATATATATATATATATATATATACATACATATATATATATATATATATATATATATATATATATATATATATATATATATATATATATATATATATATATATGTATGTATGTATATTTAGTTGGATTGATCAATCCAAATAAATATGTTAGCTCTATCACTAATATTGAGCGCTTTCCAACAAGTACCAAGCATATGTAATATATAAATAATATATATAAAAAATGCACATGTATATATATATATATATTTATCTACATATATATTTCATATATAAATATATATATATATATATATATATATATATATATATATATATATATATATGTATGTATGTATACATATAAATATATACACATGTGTGTGTTTATATGACTGTATACAAAAAATGTGTATACATATATATATATATATGTATATATATATATATATATATATACATACATATATATATATATATATATATATATATATATATATATATATATATATATATATATATATATATATATATATATATATATTTCTTCCGGAGTCTTTAAAAAAATCTTTAAATAATTTAAAAAGTTCTGTTTCTGATCAATTTATGACTAATTGCCCAAATTGCCAAATCATACATGAATGCACCAATATTACATTTTCGCGGTAATTGTTCCCTGGCATCGTTGAATGACATGTTTAAACATCGGTCTTCATGAAATGTAATAATATCTCTGCCACCTCCAACCTCAGGCGTTATTATTATATGTTAGAGTGACGTTCATTAGTTAATCTAGACATACCCATAAGTATATTTCTAATCCTGACCCTATACCCACTTAACTTACGAAAAGAGTTAATGATTTTTGTTTTCAAATTTCCGTAAAAAATGATTCTTATCATTAGTTATCTATCATCGCCTGATGATGTACCATCTCAGTACCGAAGCATGAAACCTGTGCGGTGTTAAATATATATATATATATATATATATATATATATATATATATATATATATATATATATATATATATATATATATATATATTTAATAGCGCACAGTGAATGCTGATAGTAATAAAACCTAGCTCAAATAATAGAGCCAAAAATTTGCAGGCAGTAATCGAAAACTCTTGTCTTCTTTCTGAAGGTCAGTGATATGTTGATAAAAATTATCTATTAGACCGCTTTTCAAAATGGTCGCCCCAGCCGTTTCCATATTAATTAATTTTGCAAACGAACATGCTTATAAAGATGCGTAAATTTCAAGATTGCTTATTCCTAAATTTTCTCTTGAGGATGAATCAGGGCTTCATACCTTAATTTAATTAAATTTTAATAATTATATTGAGGGTTTCGGCTCTCGTTTTTGAAACATGAGAACTCTTATGTAGCTATGGAATCATTTTTTCTTCAAAACAATTATAATATATATATATATATATATATATATATATATATATATATATATATATATATATATATATATATATATATATATATATAATCCATCTTTGTTGTAGTGGAAACGGGATAGTTTATTATTTACCTGAGGTAAAAGCTAGAGCTAATACACCCTGTATCTATCGGAGGCTTAACCCGAATTATCATCTGATATTTTTGCTTAAAAATAAAACGATGATCAAGTCAAAAAAGTGAAATTCGTGTTGGTAATAGGATTAGCCTTTGCCGTGGAAAAAATTAATTTCGTCTTTTCATAGTTTCTATTTATTTTCTCTATTTAGACACTAATTTAAATGTCCGATCGTCAGGTGCTCTTTTATTCATTTTGCTCGTAAATCATTCTTCAGACGAACTGTCCTAATTTATCTTTTTCATCGGGAATTCACATCACAAGACACTCATCAACGTGATCTTGCTCTATTAGCCTGAGAACGTGAGTGAATCCGAGCTTTAAAATTAATGAATTGATATCAGAATTAAATTTAGACATCAATTTGAATAAATCTTAATTCCTGAGGTTTACAGATATAGTGTTGCATTGGAATCAGTTTTAGTGTTGATTTTCTTTTAATTTTAACATTAATTTTAGGTTTTATATTTCAGATTATCTGCGAAATACATATGAAGTTCAACTCAAACGACTGAGTTAAATAATCAAAATAATTAGTATGTCTTTTTCTTTATTAAAAGAATCAACTAAATAATAATGATCTTAAAATACAGGGTGTTTCACTATTTTTGACTACAAATGATAGAGTAATGGAAATTACATTTTTGAAAAGTAAAAGTATAATATTCTAGGATCTGGAATGTTTCCGTCTCAGACATGAACTAAAAATGTGAAGAGGAGCCCTCCCGTACATCGTCCAGATATCCGCCATTTAGTTGAAAGGTCTGTTGAATGCAAAGTTGTTGAAAATGCGTGCACATTCTTCTTAGGTGATCGCTTGAATCTTCTTAGTGATGACTGCCTTAAATGCAGAAAATTTTGATGGTTGCCCTGTTAGCTGTGGTCCTTGAGGAAACCCCAGCTGAAGAAATCTGGTGGATTCAGGTCAGGCGAGTCAGGTGATCATTCCACTTCAGCTATGCGGCTGATGAGGCGTTCCCCAAACTTCCTACTGAGCAATGCCATGGTAAAATTAGCAGTCTGAGGAGGAACAGCATCTTGGTGGAACGACTGTTCCTCCTCACGCCGTCCAGCTCCCTCCATCTGATAGGCCGCTGCTTTCTTCCAACAATTGTAAAACACCATATAACTTCCAATATCGAGCGACAGAAATTACTTGAAGCCTCGTGAATGAGAATAAAATAAGAAAACGTCATCATTCCATGTGTTTTCAGAACGAAGGAAATCATTTCACCTCATAAATTCATTTTTCCTTATGTTTCTAGGCAAAGATGTATTCTCATCTTATACATATTGTAAACTTTCTATTAAGAATAAAATTAGCCTAACTTAACAGCTTATCCCTTTGTGTTGTGTATATTTGTATATATGTCAATTTTTGGTAACCAAATTTGACAGCCAAAAATTTAATAGATAGGCAGCAGCTTTGTTTCACTGTAATCGATACATGATAGGAAAAGCTACGAGCAATTTTTAGCTTAAATACTACCTCGTCCATAACAATAAAAATGTAAAATAGTGAAAATTGCAAGTTAAATAAGAATAATTTTATCTGTAATGGCCGCATTAAATCCTGACCTCTGACAATCCTTTTTCTCGTGATTTTCAATGTATCCATAGACAAAAAAACATGGAGAATGAATTCTCGTGATTGTTTAATTTGCTATTTAAGGCTTACCAAACATTTACAAGTTTTTTGAATCCAGAAAATATTTATAAACTGTAAGACCTTTTTAAAGATCCGAATGATTTACTGAAACTTGTGTAACTGATTAATGCATATCTGAGTAGAAAAGACGGACTCGGACATTTTATTTGCGCGTTGTGGGTATATAGCGAACCCACATGGAATTTAAACTCTGCTTTTCAATTTCGAGCTGTTATACATTACACCACTTAGACATCAAGCTTCCTGGTAATATGGATGAATACTTTAAAAAACATTGTAGAAATTGACGTTATTTTCATATTGCATTTAACATGTAATAAGCCATGTAATATTACTTGATATGAACTCAACACGCTGGTTACACTTTAAAGATACAAGGAATAGGATCGTATGTTGTATGGTTTCAGATTTCAATAGTCTGTATTTGATATGCTTAGATAAGCTTGCACTTCACAAGATGTCCGAGGGGCAAATTTGGGAAAGTTTTACTTATGAATGATTGACTTAGATATATATTGGCACATTGTAAACCAAAACATAAGGCCTGGACGAAACAGTTTATTTTTGGTTATCTCACATAACATCACTGTTTATGTAAATTATTCATTTTGCTCTCACAAAATTTGGATGATAAATTTTACAAGCGTTTCAGTTGTCATATTTTAGCGGTCTCAATGTTTTACTAGTATACACGAGACATTGATAGCAAATGGGACATTTAAAATGTTCTTATGTCGAGTGTAACAGCAAGATTAGACAAATCGTGTAACAGCAAAATTGCATAATTGTAAGATTAAGATTTAAACCGATGTATCTTAGAAATTATTACAGATATGGTACTAGAATTCTCCGAGTGTTTTTATAACATTATTGGACTCTGTTTTGAACAATAAGAATATACCTAGCTCTAAGATGAACTGATGACCCCTCTTGCTGTTGTGACCTCCTGATACAGTTGTTTCAACTACTGTTCCAACTTTTTAAAATTTTTTACCGTTCTCTTGATGGTGCTTAAATGGACTTTGAAGACGGAAGCCAGAGTATGAATATTGATACCATTACTGAAAGCCAGAATGAACTTTTTCCTCTCAACATTGCCCAGTTGGGTAGACATAGTGGGGCTGACAAAACATGATTTTAACTTGTTCTGTTTCTGTTTGAATACCTCAAAGGTTTTTTTTTTCAGTGATTACGACAAATGGTGTATACACGGCTAAACGTCTTATCCGAAAACCTGGTAAAAAAGAAAGCCAATTAGTTTAGTGGGTTTTTAGACAGTAAACATTTTGTGGGATGTACAAATATCCCATGCTGTTACACGATTTGGACAATTTTGCTGCTACACCCGTTATGTCATTTCTATGTGGAAATAACTGTAGAATAAGATTGCAGAATATAGCAGAGGAAACATTATGCGAAAAGATAACTCTGGAGTGAAGGCTACCATAGTTGCAACCCCCTCGAACTAGACGATAATTAAAGAAAAGCTTGAGCAGAAGTCAAAATGTATTTACTAAACCATATCTGGAAGCTTAAACGATCGTCGTTTTTGTTTTTACAAACACGAATATGTCTTCAATTTTTCAAATAACTTTGACGATGGAAAGTAATGGATAGCTGGCAGGATTGAGGAATCGGAGAGCCGAGTTTGAATTCAAGTCGAATCCACTGCGTTCACTTACGGGTTAACACACTTGATAAAAGTATGGATCCTTTCTTCTACTCCCCAGCTATGGGTAAATAGCGAGACAGGCCGGATTCTATAGCTTTTGATGGTAACTTACTTGTCTACCGCAGAAAGAAATGGCATCCTAATGCGGGAAAAAAAATCTACCGCGTCAGTCATTTATCAAAAGATACGTGATCACCTAAGCGTGTATCACGCATGCTACCTAACTGACTGATCAAAACGATACAGTAGGTCATACCACTTGAACTTTCCAAAAGCGCTCGATAGTTGTCGCTCTCTAAGCCTATAACATGCAATGATATACTCTCTCCTTCTCTTTTTGCTCCTTTTAAACTCTTGTTTGCAGATGTAGTCTTACGTGGATAGGAACGCTGCCGCTAAGTATTATGGTGTTGAAACCATAGAAAAATAACACAGGCTCGGATATAAGTTAAACGGTATATTATTCACAGAAACGTAGTACAAAGTAATGTGGACTGGAGAGTACTTTCTCTCACTGGTGTCCTGACTCACTCACTCATACACTCAATCGGTGATACACCTGGTGACTTCCGATATTTAACAACCCAGCAACATGGGTCGTATATGGCACAAGGCCGATTTAATGTGGCCTATCCGAGCCCGTAATCTCGGCCAAATATATGTCCATTAGAACCCGTATAAAAAGGTTCAGGGACTGTCTACCTCCCCGGACAAAACTTTGCCCTGCGGCAAAGCGTCGTCTAAGTTCCTCTGTGCCAAGGCAGAGAGTTCGACAGGTGTCACACGTGGTGACTGCCGATATTTAACCCCCCACACAGGTCGCATTTGGCACAAGGCCGGTTTAATGTGGGCTTTCCGAGCCCGTAGGCTCGGCCAAAAATATGCCCATTAGGACCCGTATAAAGCAGAGAGCCCGACAGTAGTCACACGTGGTGACTGCCTCGTTACAAGAAATTGGTAGCCACATTATATATGTCTGGAAGAGTCCATTTGTAGGTATGTTAGGTTCCCACATTACTAAGGCTCTCTCGCTCCCTTCTTCCGCTGTTGAGTTTTGAACTCTAGCACACCCATATTCATACGTATCTATCCCACACACTTGTTACAGTCCCCCGCATACAAAAATAAGTACATTGCTTTCATAACTGGTTTCTATGTTTGTTTCTTTTATTACAAATGTGTACACTCTTACTCATTTTTTTTTACCTGGACACACATTGAGTTCCCTAATATTGTTTGCAGGATAAAACTCCGTGGAGCCTGTAAATATTTACTATTCAATCTGTTGATTCCCGCAATATGACGTTGCCTAATATTTATCAAAACAGACAAGAATCTCGCAAAAATACATCTTGTATTTATAAACAAAATCCACCGGTTTTCATTCAATTTGTACTATCGCTCGGTCTCATATTAGAAATATCCAACAGGAATATTACAAGAAATCAAAACTAATAGTTTTGAATCTGGGCTTTGATCAGTAAGATGTTCAGGATGCTTTAGTAAATCAAAAGCTGGGAAATAAATATTGTTTCCTTTGCAAGTTATTATTTGAAACGAATGTCTATTATTTTCTTTTTCTTTTGTCTCTTGATTTCAAATCCTCTGCTACGTTTTCTGATCTTGATTGATTCGAGATGAATAAGATAAAAAAAATAGATATAAATCATTTCCTTTAATCAACCTCTAAATCAGTAGAACCACAGCGTTGCCATTATCCATTAAGTAAATTACATTTTATACTCGGTTTGTTGTCATTGTGATCAAGTTATTATCCTTACATGAGTTTCCCGACCACATTTGGACACTATATTCGATTCGTATACCTATTGCAATAAAAATAGGTGAATTTATAGTTAATCCTCAAATGGTATGTTATTCGGAAATCTAGATGGACTTAACTAGATTAATTTTGACATCCTCCACGACGAAGTAAAATTTTCTCACAAGCGATTTATGAACACCAACGAACAAGGTGTAGTGAAACGCATTCCTTGTAAGTGGTAATGTGTAAAACTACGGATCAAGCTTTTTCTTGTCTAAAGAGGAAACAAAATCCGAATAGAGTGAGATTTTTCCCCGGAAAATGTGAGGCCCAGTAATATTTCCAATCCTCGCGGTCATAATTTACGGTTCGCCTATTTTCTTCTACCTCCCAGCTAACTGCTTGATTTACTTATTTATACAGATCTTCTCTCATGTTATATCTACTGTAGATTGAAACAAAATCTTAGTAATTTGGTCGGAGCACTTCGATGTGACGTAATGGTTGGCGAAGCTTGTCTACCTAGGTCTGATACGACTGAGAAGTGAGTTCGATCCTCCCTGGGTGCTCCGTACTTTAGACTTTGTGCCATATCCGCTTAGAAAATCGTTTGGGCACATCGATGGGGTGTTGGCGTGTCTCGCTGAATGAATTACAATGAAATAGTGAGTTCGATCCTCACTTGGTGCCCCATAATTTTAGCCTTGTGCCATATCTAAGCGACGTTTAAAAAATCACCTTAGTTATTCGGTCGCAGCGTGAAGTTCGTTTTGTTAATTTTACAATAGAAATTGTCGATTATCCAATGAATCGACCGCTTCATTTTGCAACGGCGTTAGGCATCATTGTGTAAGACGAAAATCTGTGTGATTATAAGTGAATGAGGCTCAGACAGACACACTGGCAAGAAAAATACTTCATGCAAAAAATCAAATTTGTGACAAAACGTAATCTAGGATTTCTTGCATTATTATTATTATTATTATTATTATTATTATTATTATTATTATTATTATTATTATTATTATTTCCTTTGATTTCTGCCGTTTACACATTTCTTTCCGGGTCCCGCCCAGGTACCTAACGTTAGCAATGTCATCATGACACTTTCCACTGACAAAAAAAAAATAATTACATAGATAAAGCCCTTCGTAAAGTGTGGGCTGTACTTGTGAGAATAATTTTGTGTATCTCTTTGAGGCATGGACTTCCAGGGATCCCTTTAATTAGTCTACTGGAATCTTTCCAACCAATCCTAAGGCTCCAACTACAACAGGGATTGTTGATGTGCCCATGTGACACATTTTTGAGATTTCTATTTCAAGGTCCTTGTATTTCGACAGCTTTTTGAATATCTTCAAAGATACATTGCAGTCTGCAGGGACTGCCATATCAATAAGGAGACACATTTTTGTGTTTGTGGTCTCTAATAACAATGTCTGGGTGGTTGGCTTTAATTGTTTTTATTATTATTATTATTATTATTATTATTATTATTATTATTATTATTATTATTATTCCTTCCTAGGATTTCTTTTACATAATCATTTCCGCCCGGGTCCCAAGCAGAGAGCTAAGGTCAAAAATGGCTTCCTGACACTTTCCACTGATCGTTTTTTGTAAAAAAAATAAAAATAAAAAATTACTAAGATCACACACATTTTAAATAGATAAGACTCTTCGTAAGGTGTAAGCTGTACTTTTGAGTTCAATTTTTGTTTATTTAGTTAAGGCATGGGTTACCTTCAATGAGTCTGTTATTATTATTATTATTATTATTATTATTATTATTATTATTATTATTATTATTATTATTATTATTATCATTAAACTTATATTTATTGTGCATGTTTATGGATACAAAGCTGACATAATTATCAAACTTAATTAGGAGCCTCTCCCAGTGTGACCACACCCTAATCTACACATGGCTTTATCACATCTAATATCATGAACCCGTTGACAAAAGGTGTTATCATCATTTACCAGGGCATATTTTGTATTCATTTTCTGTGTCAGGAAAGAAAAAATATAGCTAAATTTTCAAATATACAATACGCAGATGTCAAAGCTATCAGTAATACTCTTGACAACACATCTTATTAAATTATTTGACGGATCCCCAGTGACTAGACAATAATTTGAGTGTGTTTTTTTCTGGACTTAGAAAGTGTTGTTTCTCAAACAGTATTTTACATTTAAAATGTGTTTGCAATTATCAATTTGTATGATTTTCTGCCTGTCCAAGATTTGCCTAGAATACTATGAATACCATTCAAAATAAAAATAAAATTATCTCTTTATCGCTATCTCAATGGCAAGGTTCCAGATGAGTCCCCTTGTTAAGGTCAGCTAGGTCATACTTTTTTATTTTTCTTCAACTAATCCTTTCTTCAAACATATTTTCTATCATTTCACAGAAGCTAACTTGTCATGCTTGCACAAAAGCAATTAAAAGGTTAAATGAATCGCTGTTTGTAGTAGCTAAGAAAGTATTTTTTCATATAAAGTTCAATTACAACAAGGCTCATAAGCCCCTCACAAAAATTTTCCGTGTCGCAATATAATTATATTTAAAAAAATAAAATAATTATAATACAGGGTGACCCCAAAAAGCGGGAACTTTTTAACAATCCAATAAAACCAAGAGTGATGGAAGAAAAATATTTAATTCATAGTAATTGAAACCTTAAAACATGCCATTTTAGAAACAATGATGGAATTTTCATTTCTTAAAAGTTACGCCCTGTAGACGGCATTCTTGAAATCTACTGTTGAGATTCCTCATTGACTGCTGCAACATCTCAGCTGGGATACTGTGAATTTTATTCTCGTTACTAAAATGGCGAAATGGTTACTTGCTCAATGTCACTGTCTCGCACTGTTGCCACTTGCTCATGTCTGGCAATACGCACTTCAAAAATTCCCGTTATTTTGGGTCACCCTATA
Organism: Acanthosepion esculentum; assembly: GCA_964036315.1. Lineage (NCBI taxonomy): Eukaryota > Metazoa > Mollusca > Cephalopoda > Sepiida > Sepiidae > Acanthosepion > Acanthosepion esculentum. Next base: position 86,942,063 of record OZ038505.1, on the reverse strand, counting down.
TTATCGTCTACTGTTTGTATTCAAGACTATTTTTTTTAATAAGAACACCGGATTATGTATCTTAATAAACTTTCTTATTATTTAAATATAGGTATATGCACACACACACACACACACACACACACACACACACACACACACACACGCGCACACACACACGAACACGAACACACACGCACGCACACACACACACACACAAATATATATATATATATATATATATATATATATATATATATATATATATATATATATATATATATTAATTAAACGTTATTTTTGTTGATAGTCGAATTTGAGTTGAAGCTCCGTTTATTAAACGGTATATTTTTATTCTTTCACCTACCGACAAAAATAAGCTGACTCCGGCAATATTAGAATCTGATTTCCACTAGAGTAACCCATCATTAGATTTGACGCGCTTTAGAACTCTCGGCCACGGAGTAGTGCCTTTAAACACAGATTTTATTCTATATCTCGAAATAGACATATCTTCCCAATTTCGTATCCCACTGTAAACAAAGCAATTTTTAAAGAAAGAGATGTTTTTTTTTTTATTAATCCAACAGATTTACTATTATTTTTAGTGGATTCACATATATGAATATACACTCAGTTTATTTATTAAATAGTACAGTTTCTTATTCTCTAGCTGTGTCAATATTCAAGAAATATTATTAGAGAAAAATATTCGAATCTGCGTTCATCTCGGGGAAGCTATTATTAGATCTGCCGTGCTTTGGTGTTCCGGTTACGGAATGCGTCAGTGGCCAAGTTGAATACTGCCTTTTCGACATTAACCTCTGAGAGTGTCCAGCAGTGGAATCAGATGCCAAGGTCTGATCAAGGGTTATTGAATGATATCTGTGGTCTGAATGTAAAACGAGGTAGAATTATGTGACCATTTCTATGAAAGGCAGGATAGTTAGAGATTGACCTTCACAACTTGAAGAGTTTCAGATTTTACAGTTCAGGTAATAATTCACTAGGGATTTTTTTCCTAAAGTAGCGTTTCTCTGGAAAAACTGATTTGAACATCTTGCTTAAAAATCAAATACAGATGAAATGATGGCGATTTGATGTAGCTGATTCAACTGCTTTGATATAGCATGGCGAGTAATAGCTATAAATATCGGAACTTTCTTATAATGAAATATGTACATAAAAACTATTTATATCTCCTGCAAAAATATAAATAAAAGTGATAATCATTTAGATGAAAAGATATTTGAAGAGATTTAAGATATGTACTGAAGAGATTGTCGCAATTAATTACTGTTATTTTGACAAGGGAATTAGTGAGGTAATAATATTATTAAAAATAATTATTGAAAATGGATGGACTTGTTAGCACAAAGAGCAATTAAAAAGAGTAAATGAACCACTATTTATAGAAGCTAAGAAGGCAATATATAGTTTTAAATAAGTAAACAGCAAATTCTGTCTGTTCGTCCGTGTGACTGAAACACCTCTAACTCGGGTCACACTTGTTACACATAGAAATCTTATATCTTTTTAGAACGACAATGATCGTGGAATTGAAAATCATTCCTTCTTTTGGTGCTTGAACATACAGCATTGGAATTTCTGTCCGGGTGAAGTGAGAACAGTTAAAGATTCAAATTTTCAAATAACTGAAAAAATTAGAGATTTTAAATTTTCATAAATTTATATTGAGTTTAAAGTAACTCAAAATCTTTGAATTTAAAACATTTTTTGGTCTTCTCTGACACTTTTAAACGTCAAAAATCGCAGTAGAAGTCAGATCCTCCCAGGAGTGACAGAATGAGCTGACTACATTCTGAAAGTCTTAAAGCAATTTATTGTGTTGTGAACTGCCTACCGCTACAGAATTACCAAAAACTGTAAGAAATAACAAAAATCATAACACTTGAGAACTACCAAGAAATGACAAAATTAAAACGGATAGAAAATAATGACAAAATATGTTGACATTCCACACTACTCCAAATAAAAGGTTAGGAAGGAAACTCCATCAATATCGGAAGGTGCGATAACAGTTACTAGGCATTAAAGAGGTATTTTCCTGAAAAACTTGTTTTAAGGGAAATATTTTATAGATTTCAACTGATAGAAGTGCCACCTGCTCGATAAATAACTGTTGGATGTTACATTGCATGGAAACAGTTGATGTTACCATTAGCAACGACATGAGTTCAACTTGAGATTTGAGGTGAACTTGAGATCATTTTAACATTGAAATAATGGTGCTTCATTGGGAGAGGAATCATCCATGTTTACAGGAGAAAACTCAGGATCTGAACGGAGAAAACGGAACCAATTCGCATGCGTTACTGAAATTATGTTTATTATGATATGATCTGCCTTGTACTCTTCTTGTCCTTATTTTACTTTTGAGAGCGTAACACATTTTGGTTAACGCCTTAAAAATCTCGCAATGTAACTGGTCGTGAATTCTATTAAAGTATTTAAAAACAGACAGTTTGCAGTGAACAAGTCTTAATAAGTTATTTTCCAAGATCAAATTATTTTAAATATTTATTTCCATTAATTTATTATTTAATGGTATTATTTACTGCTTATAAATAGAAACGTGTCATCAACACCTTACAAGCCTACAACTAATAGCTTTCTTTTTATGTGCCGTGTCCCTTCAGGACGCGGGCGAGGATGTCACTCCAGATTATTCTGCCGTTTATGTCTCTTAATAAAGTTTATTATTTCGCTATCTTTCCTAATTCATGTTCTGAGAAATATTTACACAAGCTCGTTATATTTTCTCAGTTTCGCATGTTAGTCTGACCTTTGAAATGTCCTGTGAGTATCAAACATTCTAAGCATTCTTTCCTTCTTATCGCCGATACAAATTTCAACAATATGTTTCTGATGATAAGCGTAAGTGTTCTTTTTTTCCCGTTTTATTTAAAACTTCGTTGTTGCTTACATGTTCATTGCTTACATTTCTTAAGTAACTTTCCATAAAACCACGTATCTGTTTCTTCATGTGCCGTCTTATTCTGTGGGGCGATTATTCAGTATTTACTGTCATAACACATATTTATAAAACAAGAATACAGGATTTGTATTTTAATTATTACCGAATATTAGGAAGGAAATTAATAGGATCCAGCTCAAACAGTAGACGTTCTCGTGGGCAAACAAAAGAACATAAAACTGCGTCCTGTTTTCATTTGGGTTTTCAAAATGTAAATAATGAGTGAAATTAACGAAAAGTTCTCCAATTTCCTAACAAATTGATGTTTACCAAGTCATTGAGATTCGATCTAATTACGACAAAACGAACTTGTACTCATGTCAATTAATATAGTAAATCAATTAAATAATAGTGCAATACTTAATAATTTGAATTTGCAGAACGATCAGAAGAAAGAAAAGCAAAAAGTTACTTGCCAAGATTCACACCCAGAATTATTTTTACACCTACTCGTCTCCTTAAAAAAATCGATCAAAAAACTCCGATTAAAAGGAATAAATTAAGTCTGTACTTAAATTTGTGCCAAGTTTCTTGTAACTCACTGACCTTGGCATATCAGGGGGGTTCAAACTCAAAATTGGCAGCCAAACATTTTTGGCCTCAGAGCTCATATTTGTGATGTGTGTGATACCGCGTGTTTAACCCTCCACCGTCTGCAAATAACACCCCCTGTCTTTTAATGAAATTTAGCCTCGGCCCACCCCTGACCAGTGGTGAATGACCAGTGCCCATTTAGCTCAGACTGGAAGAAATCCAACATTGATCGTACTTTGGGTGGGGGCGATATGAAATCTCTCGTGTCGAATTCTTCTGTTCAGAATGTCTTCTCGTTTGAATAGCAGTATCCGTATGTGGTTGGAAAAATCCGAATAAAGATGCCGTCTTTATGTCTCCGAGTTTTATTATTAACTCAGCTCGATTTTCTGAATAAACGCCGGCGAATATCTGTTCGTTCGAGTTGCAATGGCTTTAAAAAGAGAAACGTTTGCAGCTGAATTGTGTCTTGTCTATCCGGACACCGAAAACGACAGCATTTGAAGCTCTGTCAATTGTTCTGTGTCAAGAATTTTTTTTTTATTTGGGAGACATAAGGGATTTATTTTTATAAGTTTTGACGACAGGTAAAGTCTATAATTTTAAACTACAGAAGCCTAAAATGATAATAATAGATTAGTTTCAATTGTCCCTTTATCAGCCGAGGAGAACCAAGATATTTTGATGTTTTCTGTCCGTTTCCAAACATTACTTGAAACCTTATTTCTGTCTCAGACTAAGAAAATAAATTGAACATTATAATTCGTACTTATTTCTTTTTATGTGTCATGTCCTTTAAGGACGTAGGCGATCATGGCTCTCCACCTCCCTCTATCCCTTAAGGCTCTCAGCAAGTTCCTTGCATCTGCTTCCTCTTCCATACTATGTACAGTCATCCGTCAGTTATGTCATGCACTGCTTTCCCTTGTCACTCTTTCCTTTTGTTCGACACGTGGGTATCAGATTCTTCAGACCCTCCTTCCTCATTATGTTTCCCAGAAACTTCAGCTGCCTCTTTCAGATATTAAGTATAAGGCTTCTCCTTGATTGAAACCTCTCGAATACCTCATCTTTGCTCATTCGCTCGGTCCATGTTATTCTTATCATCCTTCTGTAGAACAACATCTCTCTTACCTCGAGTCTCTTCTTCATCTGTAAGGGAATTATTCACCATTCGCTGTCGTAAAGAGGGACAGATGTCACGGAACAGCTCAGTGTTATTTTCCTTGTTACCAGAGAAATACTTCTGTCTCGAAACACTCAGTCCAGCTTTTGGAATGTGTCTTTGGCCATCCCAGTCCGTCTATGGATCTCAGTGTTGCACTTTCCGTCCTCTGTCAAGACGCTTCCCAGATATTTTAACTTCCGCGTCTCCTTGATTCTCGTGTTCCCGACCTGCAAATCGTATTTCCGGCTCTTTCCATTACTGACCACCATACATTCTTTTTTCTTTTTGTTTATGCTTAGTCCTTTCTTCTCATTCTACGTCGCTATTTTAATCTTTAGACAACTAAAACAAATATACACTATACCTTAGATCACCATTGTGTCTTATTTCAAACTATTGCGATAACATTATTCTCTTCTCTGTGACGGATGAAAACAATCACTGTGAATATTAAACCTAGGAAACCTGTTAGGTATAGTGAACAATTGTGTTATAAAAAAATAAAAAGTTTGATCTCGAAAAGGCCAATTCTATATTGTTAAGAGGGAATAACATAGTCATTATATCGACAACATAGTAACCCAAGCAGATGAAATAAATCCCGGAACGATATACCTAATAACAAATTGAGTTGCGTAGTAAATATATATCCAGATGATACTAAGTTTTATCGACGCACCTTAAAATATCGTGGCCAGTGACCTGAACCCGATCTTTCCTCTGGTCTAACTTTCATGTAAAAGGATGGATTATTGCTGCTGTGTTTGGGCTGGTGCTACCTAGCCCCCACTCCTCGGCCTTGACATATTGAAATAAAGATTATGCAGCATTTTAGGTGGTGAATTATTTTCCATCTATCAACTCTTGTTCTACATACATGACTTTCCTAACCTCTCATAAGTCTATCACTATTATTATGACAATCGTTCGAGGCACCAATTAGAGCTTCACCGTTAGGAGCTGCCATGAAATTTTCAAAGTGGCTAATCATCCCGATTTGTTTCTTGTTGCTTTGGTAAGGACTATCACTCAGGCCAAGTCTTCGTCAGGACGGTTACGCTTTGTAACAGACTTACAACTTATTTTGCTTCCCGAATACTTACAATACCATATTGTTCAAGACTAGAGTCAGTAAACGGCATGGATTTAATCCAGCTACCATCCTGCTGAGTCGGTCTCACCCTTTCACTGTCAAAACGGTTAAATGTAACCGTCTTTTCTACTCAAACAGCTTCTTCTCTCGCATTACCCGTCTGTGGATCTCCCTTCTATATGTTTCCTCGATGACTATAATCTTCAAAAATTCAAGTGCAATGTCAATTGGCATCTGACACCCTGTACTTGTTTCCCGTCCTGCTCTGTATCCTTTCCCCAAACACGTCTCTTTACTCTTGTTCTCAATAGTCTGTAACCCCTTGCGTGCCAGTGGCACTCACGCCAGGCTTGTGGTAAATTTAAAAAAATAAAATAAACAGTCACTCAGAGCATCCGTCTACATTAATTGGCTCGTAGGTCTTTTATAGATTTGCCAAATGGAAAAAAATAAGATCATGAGGAGTAGAAGAATAAATAAACGTTTCCAGTTAAGATCTTGCCGAAAACAAAAGAACATATCCCAGTCTTTTGAACAGGAATAGAAGTTAATCCCTTGTTTTCTGTTTAATATTAGTTTTCCGGTTCCTTCTCTAAAAGTTTTTCTTTCGCCTCCACTCACCCTTTGCGATCTTTGGGGCATTATCACCTTGATAGGTGTGAATTGATTAAAAAAATCCTGACATGATGGCGGATAATCAACAGAGCCAAGAAGATTTCGAAATGTTCGATGAAGTCATTACAATAGAAAAAAAGAATACCTGAGTACAACATAGGAAGAGAGGGACTGGAATCCTTAAGAGAAAGAAACCAATCAGTATCAGATTTGAGGGAGAGAAGAAAGGCTAAGACATCCGGAAAATAACAATCTATAGAATTATCATAGAGATCTTCAAAGTGTACAAAAAACCCTACATTTATGGGAGATGCAATGATGTATGTCCATGTTAGCGCCTGCCTGAAATATAGGGTGACTCAAAAAAGCGGGAATTATTGAAGTGCGTATTGCCAGACATGAGCAAGTGTCAACACTGCGAGACAGTGACCTTGAGCAAGTAAACATTTCGCCATTTTAGTAACGAGAATGGAATTAACGGTATCCGAGCTGAGATGTTGCAGCAGTCAATGAGGAATCTCAACAGCAGATTTCAAGAATGCATTCGTACAGGAGGACGCCATCTACAGGACGTAATTTTAAAAAAATGAAAATTCCATCATTGTTTCTTAAATGGCATGTTTTAAGGTTTCAATTACTATGAATTAAATATTTTTCTTCCATCATTCTTGGTTTTATTGGATTTTTAAAAAGTTCCCGTTTTTGTGGGGTCACCCTATACATACCGCGAGAAGGAGAATATAAGAGATCTACATAGAGACGTAGGTAGTATTCATTGTCAAGTTATTCGTTGTAGCAACTGCCACATACATATTTCATAATAAACATAATTTAAAACAATGTCTGTACGTAAAAATAGTTTAACATTTGGCATAAGGCTTTTAAACATGATTTCGTTTTATTGTTTATACTTTAATTAAAGAATAGTATACCAGTGCCGTTAAAAAATACCGTATTTTTTAGGAAGATTTAATAGTGAGATACAATGAAACGAACGTCTTGAAACAATGTATTGAGATTCTATAAAACGGGGATAAAATAATTCGCAACTAAAATAGAGGCCAATTAACTGCTTAATCAATCCGTTCCCTTTATAATTTTAGACTTTCAATGGTATCTATCATTCATTGATTTCTCCTAGTATTATATCATTTTTACTCAATATATTTTCATGCGAAAAATTTATTGCGTTCAATCTAACAGTGAAATGGAAATATATTTCAAAAGAAAGATGATTAGCAACACAGCGACACAGACGGAGACGAGAAAACGATGAAGATGAAGCAAAGAAAATCCTCTAATACGAAAACGTATATGGGTGCCTCACATAAAAAGCTTGAACAAATAAGACTGAAATCTAAGAAACTTTGGAGCAAATGAACTGATTAATTAAAAGTTTCATTTTGTTCAAGCAAATAATTTTGTCTAGAGACAAATAAGTATTTTTATTTTTGTTAAAATGACTAAGTAAATTAATCACTCATAAATTTACTAACAAGTTGATTTCCATTGCATACCACTAGAGATAGGGAAGGAAATATATAAATACACATTGATAATTATCATATGGTTAGAAGGCAGCTCAAACAAAACGTGGTCAAACGGACGCATTGGAAATGGACGACATGAAGCATTATGTGTTGATAAAACAGTTGGAAACTCGCGGAAAATGATTTATAATGTGTTGAATACGTATCAAGGAAAGCAAGCAATCTCAGCAAATCCTATTCAACCGTTTAGTTCGTATCAGGAAAGTCACTGACGTTGTCTAAAAGAGAGTGAAGATAAATCCACAAGGAAGCATGAAAAAGATGACAAACGTGCTGGATATTTCGGAGAGTCGCTAAGGCGGTAGAGAATGGTTATTTACCGGTAACCCTTTGCAGTATTCAATGACGAAAGCTGTTCTCATGTGCCTCTAAACAAATACAGATACAAATGCAGATGGTGTGGACGACAACCAAACCAATAATGTTTACGCTGCTTCAGCAGCAAGTATTCCCGAATATATGTCAGAATACAATTCATGCTACAAAAAATTACTGGTGGCCTGGTTTGCATTGATTTTGCTTCTGAGGGTTCGAAATTGACCAGTGTATGCACATTGAATACTACATTGGCCAGTGAGCATTGGAAAACCTCAAAGGTCACGGCAAGATCTGTCTGGGCTTGCCAAACTAGATTTCTACTGGCGCTTGCTATTATTTTTCGCGGATGGCCATTTCTTCATAGTGATGCCCCCATACCAAAGGCCTTCCATTGATACATAATGCGTTGCATATGGTAGAAGCGATCACCAAACCGTTTTGATAACTTTTGTAGCCTTCGCCACCATTGTGGGTTTCAACTAAACGATTTTTTTAAAACTTCAGGAAATACTTTCTGTTTTCGCATATATATATATATATATATATATATATATACATATATATGTGTGTGTGTGTGTGTGTGTGTGTGTGTGTGTGTGTGTGTTTAATTCACACTGTAATTGCACACTTTTCCATACTTATATAGTTTAACTGCAGTATTCATATATACACAGATAACTAAACAAATAAAAAGGTGTCATTTTGATTTTTACATTTCGTTTGCACTGGCAGCCACGTAAAACAGAAATACTTTTGCACATCTTAATTTTTAATTAATATTTTTATTTCAGCTTGATAAAAATCATTGAAAATCATTTTAATGTATTTGATAAAGTTTCTTAATGAACATATAGTTTAATTAAGATTTTTTGCTCATCTAAAATAAGAGAAAATTGTTTTAAATATTATCTTAAGGGTTCACTTACTTTTGCACAGCATTATATATATATATATATATATATATATATATATGTATGTATGTATATATATATATATATATATATATATATATCCATTGTAGGTGATTTAAATCCGAAACATACATTTTGGATTTGTAAAAATAATTATTTCTGCGAGTGAATACTGTATATTAAAATCTTTTGAAACCAATCAGTATCAGATTTGAGGGTGAGACTTTATTTTCAGATTTTTTTTTACTATCTGACCAAATTCTGGGGGAGGAGAAGAAGTCATACCGTTTATAAGGTTACCATCACGATTCCAACTAGAATTCGAACGTATCCCTCCAATTTCTCACGGATAAAACATCCACTCTTTTTTTATGCTTACAAGCAGAAGACTTTCAACATTTTTGTTTTGATATCTCTTTGAAAATAAATCACTCTAAAATTTAGATTTATACTGAAAAAAAAAAACACACACACACAAATCTGAAAAAAGCTTTTGTTGTGCTAAAGGAAATACTGATTGGGACGGACAGTAAAATTCCCAAATTCTCTTATTTGGAATTTAATTCCAACTTGTGGCACAATGTGTAATATCCAAAAGTAGGTCAGCCACCATGCTGTCTATTCATAAATACATATTGAGAAGAAAAATAATTTTACTCCTGGCGCCGACCGAACCAATCACCGCATGTAACATCGTCTTCATCAGTTACATCGTATTTCGATTTGACTAACACTAAGACGAGCTCGATTAGCATATGAGAATGAGACAGTTATCGAGTATCTCTGGATGTTTGCAATAAGAGAGCCTCTACTAATTTACATGCTGACAAAATCAATTCTTTCAGTGGATTGTAATACGAAAAATGATCTTGCATAATGAATTATAATTTGCCTACTAAGCAGTCATTTCATCCAAATATATTGAATGGATTTATTCGTACGCGATTATTATTTACGTTCGATAAGGGACGTTCATTGGCTGTTTTTCATTTTAATGATGACGTCGGGAACTGATACAAATATTATTAAATTATGATGACACTTACTGAAAGTCTTCGCAGAAAATGCAAGAAATTCAACTAGCACATCACAATAGGTACAACCGCATCTTTAAAATATATAGTATAAAAATATCGGCCATTTCCCTGTGATAGATGGCTCCTGCTGATAACAAGAAGAGTCTATTAGAAACTGATAATGGGCATAGCCCAAAATTAAGCGCGAAATGGTATTTTGAGCGTCAACGTCAGACGGCGAATAGAGCAAGGAACGAATGGACGTGTTTTACATTACTCCAAACCGGAGACGACAAGAAGTTCTGGAATGAAGAAGACGTGTCTCTAGACCGGTCAAGAAATAGGCAGGTCGTCTACAAACTAACCTGAATAATGCGAGGTAAAGCAGCCAGTGAAATCCATTCAGATATCTGTAATCTATTTCAAACATATATATAGTTGGATTCCGTCCCTTTTATATTTTTAACCGCTAAAATAATACGTCTTTAGCAATCCCTATTCTCTTTCTTCTTATGTTGCATGTTTCTTGTATAAAGTAAGTTTTACAATGTTCAATTGTCTCACTTTGTTCATCAAACCACGACTCAGGTTTGGGGGTCGGTAAATTTCCCACAATAGCTGGTTCCTTATTACGATCGCAGGCATTGAAAATGCAAGATCTATTTAATTGCTGGATTACAATGGAGATGAAATATTAGCAAATCTTTTCAGCGATGTGTCTCTATGGCCTTCATGTTACATTACATATTATCTTCCTTGCCTTTTTTACACTCATGTCACATAAAATCTGTAGTAATGTGACCTTCATATTTACAAGGATCTCACTTCTCTGGTAAAGTTAAGATGTTAATCCTTCATTTGGCTTACTCTTAATTAGTTCTGTTCTTAGATGCATCGAAGATTTCTTTGTGCAAATTAGTCAGTCCGGCTAACATTGTCTGAGCTGTGTGTGAATGAGTAACATTCAGATGTTTCGCTTTCATTAACTCATACAACTTATGACTTCTTTCTAGATTCCATATTTATTCGTGTGCAAATATAGAAAGAGTATATGATTTAATATGAATTCTGGACCAGACAGATTGATATGTAAGAGAAGAAATTCCAAATTCCATGTGTTATTATTATATTCAAGTACTTTGCACTATCAAAGACATTGTTAAGAACTTGGCAGTATCAGTATGGAAAGCAAGACTTATTTGTGTAAAATCTGACCAACGATCATTTGAAAAATGTTTGCTTTAATTTTTATAATTGTCAGGATATTTTCTCTTGTCGGGACGAATTCGGACATAAGTTTTCTAATGTATTCTGAGCGATTTTCGAACATCTGAATACACTATTAATTGACATGCCACTCTATTCTGTATTTCGTGGGAATTTTGAGATGTGAACGGATAACGCTACCAGCATTTACAACATAGCATACGTTACTTAGCAGGATCAGACAATATCGCCATTTATTGTGAAAGCCGATCGGTTAGATATATCACATCTCTCAACCTTTGTGCAGAGGTTAGTGTACCTACTAATCTCTACTTCCTTGATTGTTTGCCCCGAGTATTTCTAGATATTTAACAATGCTCCAATAACAGTTCAGCAACACTGCCAAAGTTGAATTATTTAAGCAGTTAATCTATTTAAATTTAAATTGGGATCTACTTGAACACTGAAATATAAACCCTTCTTATTTACTAATAAAAGGTCTTGTATTAGTATCTTGATTGAATGACACATTTGAATTATAAAATTCTGATTGGTTTATTCGTTTATTTCTCTAAGAATGATTGTGAAGTTGTGTATACATTAAGTTAAAATGTAGTTGATGTCAAAATTCAAAATGGATCCATTCACTACACAGAAATAAAAAAATTGTTATTCTCTTATAAGTGATTAATAGATTTTTATGGCTTACGAACATTTTGTTGGTTATTTAAAACCGAAGCAAATATTTTCAATTTGTCAGAATTCTTTGGATATAATCAGGATTTACTGATAAAAGCCCTACTAATTAAACCAGTAAATGGGGGAGTGAAGATATAGATTCATATTTTCCCAAGTTTGAATGCGCGTAATAGAATATAATGAAACTATCTGGAATTGGAACACGGTTCTTCGATTTCCATTTCCAAGTCGTTATGCCTCATACCAACGCACATCCAATCTTATATTCCCAAGCTGTCTCAAATCAAGGTCATAATCAAACTCGAAGTGACTTAACCTCTTTGATCTTAAATTTATTCTAATAATCTGAAAATATATTTAGGTGTTTCCGCATTACTTTCAAATATTCGGTTGTATTCTTGTGTTATATTTATTTTGTTTATAATATCTTTGCTGTCATACTGGTCCAGAGGAAAGTTCATCAGGAGAATTACTATGAAATTATTTATAGA
>OZ038505.1:86909485-86921985 GCA_964036315.1 Acanthosepion esculentum | reverse complement strand
TCACCCTAGCAAGAACAGTACAGTAACCGATCACACGTTGTTAATGATCGTGAGCAGATGTGTCTAGCTAGAAATATCTAGAATATCAAAATGATAAAATCAAATCCCCCATGAGTCCTTAATTGAATATCGTTAAGTTACGAGAGACAAACTAATTAGGTACCTGCTTCTATAGTCTAATAAGCTAAAGAACCATAAACTAAAATGTTCGACGCATATTCAGTATGTTAGTTTAGCGTCCAAAGACACCGGAAACATTCTTACACATTCGCTTGTGACGCCATTAATTAGGACATGAAAACGTCGGAACTGGTATCATGATTCAGAATACGAGGTGTCAAGTAAGCATTCGGTAAGTTAGCATAGTTCTAAACGATTTTAACTCGTATCTTTATAGTATAGGCTTTGTTTCGATGGTTCGTATTGGCAAAACTCAATCTTGGGCTTTTAAGTGTTTGATATTCTTTAATTAATAATAATTTTACTATGTCCTTTGACAGAGCTCTCCCTGGATCTATATCCTCCTGAAGATTCCATGCGAATTACCATATTATAATATATTGTGGAAAAACAGTCAAAATGAATGTTTTTTTCTTAGACAGAAAGAGACCAAAAACACGAATTTTTTTACAGTATATACGCAATTTGTTTCAAGTATTAATTCAAAATTTCTGACAATGCCGCAAAATATTAAACAATGAGGTTAAGAGTTTCCTGCATCACGCACGTGCGCGCAAGGACACACACACACACACACACACACACACACACACACATATATATATATATATATATATATATATATATATATATATATATATATATATATATATATGATTTTGTCTCTCTATACATATCTCAGTACTTAGCGATAATAGTAATGGACTATCCCGTACAACATAAATACTGCGGCTCAAGAGGAAGCAGTAGTGTGAGTCAGTGTGAGTCAGTCAGAGACAGAGTCGCGTTCAGACGATTAGTGTAAGAAATTGTAATAGTGATACTTCGAGACAACATAGTTCTCTCTAACCTAACCTGATTGTTATTACTAACACTTCTACCTCTTTTGTACATATTCTGTTTGTAATATATCTTTGTTATTCCATACCTGTGTTCGAGTTATTCTTCATTGGTTCTACCTTGGACCATCACCGTGGTACAAGGAACATGGACAATAACAAATACTTTCATTGTTTACATTATTCGAACTGTTATCCTCATTTTCCTATTCACAACGTTTCGGCAGTTGTACAGGTGATTGGAATTTCGAACATTTTCTTTCAGCCACTGGGTTAGATTGTTCTAGTTCCACGTGTCATACCTCTACCTGATGCCTCAGTTATTTCCATTTAACCCAACTCTTCAAATTTTGGTTCACCAATGCCGCGGCCTGGTATTGAACTCACAACCTTTTGGGTCTAGTCACTGGATCTAACCAACGTTTTTATTCACTAGGCTATGTGTCCTTCTGGATACCTGTGTTGGGACTTATAAACTTAATCTCTCAACTCCTCTTTTTGCCAGTGCTCATATTGAAATTTCTTCTTTTAATCTTTACTTTTGTTTAGAACTCCTTATTAATAGTACCCACATTGTCTTCTCTTTCATGCTTGGTCGGCTCAGGAGAATTTGTGGCCTAACACGACACGTGGAACTAGAACAATCTACCCCGGTGGACGAAATTAAGTGTTCGATTCGAAATTCCAGTCACCTAAAGAATTTCGGAGCGTACAACAGCAGAAATGTTGTGAATATGGCCATGAAGATGGGGATAACAGTCGGAATAATGTAAATGATGAAAGTAAAGGATAAAAAGTTAACCCATTCATAAAAAAGAAAAAGACAAAACCGATAACAATACGGTACAAACGAATCCATTCGGAAGAAAAGGATTACGCAACTCTCACGCAAATAATGTATATATGGAGATATATTCGAAAAACAGAAAGAACAACTTTGAGACGTATTAGTATAAAAGATAAGATACACCCCGATAAATATCCAGTTGGAAGGGCAGTGGGATATGCTCTGAACCAGGGATATCGGTTTATGAGGTTGAATAGACGGAAAAAAACAACCCGATTCAAAAGTGACTTAATAAAGCATTCTTCATTCAAAAAGCAAGAAAGGCCAACAACCCAATTCCTATAATATACCGACGAGGCAAAGAGCGTAAAATATGCTAATCGATGGATATCAAAAGTCTCTTGACAGAAGAAAAGATAACGTAGAGGAATGAAGACCCAAACGACCTGCTCTAATCTGACCAGATAACCCCGAAATGATAATCAATAAAGAAAACACTAGTAATTGGATGACTTCACTACAACAACCTGGATACTCGAAAAAGTAGGATAATTCAAAACGGACAAATCCGTAGGAAAATCTATAGCTAATTCTATAAAAATCCTGAAAGAGGATTTCGATTTGGCTGTGCAGAACCTTTACCAGAGGCATCTATCAATGAAGTATTTTTAAAGGAGAATATATATGTATACAGTGCTGTTTTTCATAGCAAGAATGAAATGAAAACCTAATCTTAAAAGGCAGGAAGTTTTATTTAGTAAATTCGATAGAGAGATTCGCTGGGCTGAACTAGAAACTAAATCAAATCAATGCCTCAAAGTTTTCATCCTGACGACAACATTGGCAGAATGTTTCTGAAGAAAAAGCTACAGTCTTCAATGGTTTTCTCTCAGACAAACAATATGGTTTTCACTTCTCTAGGTCAAGTGCCGATTGGTTGACGGTTATTGGTGAAATCAATCTTTAGATAAAATGGTAAAGCCCGGGCTCTTTCTTTAGATATCTCGATGGTGTCTGACAGACTTTGGCATGCAGGTCTTCTTTATAAGGTGAACGGTTATGGTGACTCTGGTCGAATATTTTATGTCACTAGCTTTTATTTCATTTAGATTTTTAGGTCTAGTGTTAGGAAGGATGGATAAATGTATCACCCTAGAAAATATTTATCACCAGAATTTATCATACACATTTATACGTTTACCATTCGTCCGACGATTGACTATTGCTGCCAAATCTGGTAGGGTGCTTCGGTTGTGTATCTAGAGATTCCTGGCTTAATGCAAAGAAGGTGTACTATTATAAGTCCTGAGCTGATATCTCCGTTTCAGTCACTATTTCACCGCCATAAAGTAGCAACTAGTAACGTAAATTTCTATAGATATTTCAATGACAATTTCAAGTATATAAAGGAAGTACAGGTTTAGCATCCTGTTACTGTCGAAATTGTTATATGTTACCCTATATCCTATGCTAAAAGCCTATTCTCTCGCACTTTTTTTTGTAAAATTTCTTTCAGATCATTACTTTTCTTTCAACTACAAACTTCAAACTTTTAAATGTAATTTCAAACGTGATCTTCTGTCTCCAGGAATCCTGGTCTTTTAGCCTCCACTCTCTGATCGGTAATTTTATTTCAGTTACTTTGTCACTCATAACCTCCGTTGAATTTTAGTGGCTTTAACGCCTTACTTTTCTTGTAATGATTATGAAGAGAAGATTATTTGAAAACGGTAAAAATGAACTTACAGCATTGAAACACGAAAATAAAAAGGATGATAGTGTGGAGTGAAATAAAAGCGAAAAAATAATGACGATTCGACAGCATTATCTTTTATGAAGAATTCATGATTTCCCTTCACATTTTGATACCAATATCGACCAACACATCAAATCAAAGCAAAAACAAAACAAAAAAAAAACAAGATGTCGAAACCTTGAATAAAGTCAATAATTGGCTGCAATGGATTTGATATAATTTTGCCAACGGAGCGCAGATTGAACTCGAAGGACATTAAAATCTCAGTCTTCCTACGACGCTTAACATATCAACGTTAGAAACGGGCCCATGAGAATAAGTCAATGGGAATTTTACGGATACATTCAAATCCGGTTTGGATACCTTGTAGTAGTCGGCATTGATATTTAGAAAGGTGCGAGCAACTTGTGAGAACTAGCTGTAACTTACTCTCAGTGATAACCTCCAGATATCAGATGTGAAACCACTTAACAATAATAATAATAACATAAATAATAATAATAATAATAATAATAATAATAATGATAATAGTAATGATAATACTAGTACTACTACTAATAATAATAAGAAGAAGAATAAGAATAATAATGCCTCAAGCTCAAGCTGTGTGCACCATTAATATCAGGATATATTAGATGAGCTCAAGAGAACCCGAAATATCTCGACACGCAAATGCAAGAAGATCAAGCGGAAATATAAAATTAACTCCCTAATTGAAATTCCATAAATCAAGGAAATACTGAAAAAAAAACTTCAGTTGAAGGAACAGAGAAGAAGACGATAGGAAAAATGTTGTAAGTTCTATCGCCAAAATAAAATATTCCAAACGAACCGTAAGAAATTATACAGGGAAATTGGAAGAGTACCAATGCATGTCGAAAAGCCACCATATATTGGCAATGTGCAGATATTTTGGGGGAATATTTGGAGCAGCCCGTTGGAATATAACCAAAATGCAGAATGGATTCAACATAAAGAAGAACGAATGCTGGATAACCCTAAGCGAGAGTGGGAAAATATAAGCACAAATAATATTAGGCAAGCTCTAAGGAAATCCCCAGGAAATGAGAAGGATCTCAATTTCTGGCTCTATCATCTCTCATCAATCCATAAGATGCTTGCAAGAACTCTATCAACGTTTGTAAATAATCTCAATGAAAATCCGGCATGGATCACTGAAGGTATTAAATATCTCATGCCAAAAAACAAATGAAATAGATGATCCGAAATGTTATAGGCCAATAACACGTTTCCCCACCACGTATAAGTTGATTACGTCTGTCCTGACGAAACGTATTTAATTTTTTTCTTTTTTGAAGCAAACAACATTCTTCCACTGGAACAGAATTGATCCAGGAGAGGTTCATATGATTGCAAATATCAATTACCTATAAACAAAATGATCCTGGAAAACTGCAGGAGACGATGTAGAAATCTTAGCCCAGCGTGGATTACTTATCGTAAAGCTTTGATAGTGTGTCACACACTTGAATCCTTAAGATTTTGAAAATGTACAGTCTCCCCTGTGGTAGTAAATTCCCTTATGCACAGCATGCGAATGTGGAATACCACACTATACCTAAATCACACCAGAGGCACTGCCATCTTCAACCGTCTGAATATCCAACGCGGAATCTTTCAAGGAGACTCCCTGTCATTACTTTTGTTTTGTTTCTCCTTAGTCGTCTTTATACATGAATTAAACAATAGTAGCTATGGTTACAAACTAAATAAGTAAGTATTTAATCAGTTACTCTATGCCAAAGACGACAATGAGTTGAAGGGCCTGTTTCAGTATGGACTTTGTATTAGATAAATGTGCAAAAGTAACATTCAAGAAAGAGAGAATTGGAGGAACACCCTCAGTAGATTTAGAATTTGTCACAAGATGAAGCTTATATGTACCAAGGAATTAGCGACGGAGATACAACATACCCAAATGAAGTGGAAGGTAAGAAAGGAGTACTACAGTCGTGTGCGTCTGGTACGGAATACCGAGGTGAATTCAAAAAACAGAATATCAGCCATAAACATCTTGGCTGTCCCTGTGGTGCAATACAGTTTCAACATCCTTAATTGGACCATAGTTAGCATTAAGCGAGTGGACGCCAAAAAGAGAAATCTTCTCGCTTACTAACGCATGAATCCTTCCCAAAGCTGATGTTGATCGCCTGTATCTGCCCAGATCCGAAGGAGGCAGAGGATTAGTTCAACTAGAACTGTCCTACAACAATTGGCCTTCAAAGGTAACTGGAAACTACAGAAAACTGAATGATAATATTTGTCAAAGAGCATTAAAGTATTAAGCGTTATTATTCCGTCCAAAATGATGTTTCAGTTGAGTGCAGAAATACAAGTAAAGCACAAAACACCGACTGAAGCCGCAAAATACTTAAAAAAGAGAGCGAAAATCAATGCAACAGACGAGATACTGTAACAATGGCAAGATAAACCGCTTCATAGGCAATACTCTGCCTGTACCAAACAAGCTCATGTAGACAAACACTGTTACGTAGTGCAGGGTTAAAAGCTGAAACCGAAGGTTTTATCCTTGCTGTACAGGACTAATGCTTGTTAACTAGGAATTATCAAGCACACATACTAAAATATTGTGTTAGCCCAAAATGCAGATTCTATGATAAATATCCAGAAACAATTGATCATCTTGTATCAGGTTGCACGATATTGGCACCAACTGCGTATAAAATCCGGCATGACAGAGTGGGCCAATATCTGCAATGGAAAATCTGCAACATCTACTGGAAAGAAAACAACTTTCAGGGTATATATATATATATATATATATCATTTATATAACACTATAGGGTATATGTATGAGCTGTGTTATTGAAATCTAAAAGGATATCTTGTTTATGCTTGGATTCCATTCAAAAGCTGACTCATTTTATAGATGCTATATACAAATTAATTATTCCGAAATTAATCAGAAACTCGAAGCAGATTTTCCGGTCAAAAGAATTTTGGATAGAGTCATAAGTAACTTACTTTCAGTGAACCAATCGTACTGCTAAATATATGACCCTAAGTGCTAATCATACGAAGCAGTTAGGAATAGATTTCGAACATATTGATGTACTTGAGATTTGACATAGTGGTGGCCGCGTAGACAACGGATTTAAGCAAAATATCACTCTATTCTATGACGATGGAAAGTGACATGCATAAAAAATGGAACAGGAAAAGTTATTTGTTTTGTTTTTCAGTCGGTTTATTTGATCTAGCCATAGTCATCTGACGTTGCACGTACAGATCATTAACGTCTTCGATCACCGCAAAACGCTTTTAAAGCGAAACAACAACTAATGTAAAGTACATTGAAGAGTTTTACTCAAAAGCAATCAAAAGCTGCCTAATAACTGGTAACAAATCCTTTCAATTAATGGTGAATATATGATTGATTAAAATAAAATTGTATTTATTTATATCTTGAAGACTTAATATAATAGGGAGAAATATTTTATATCTTTCTGACTACATTGAATATATTTATCTACAATTATTATATTTTAATAAACATTTAAATAAACTACCAAAAAGTAAACCTAAACCAGCTCTAAAATGTCACCTAAATCCTTTAAAATTTTCTTTTCCAACATCCGTGGCATTCAAACCAACTTCTGCAGTGTGGAATCGTCCTTAATTCTCCCGATATACTAGCTTTCTGCGAGACCAACCTCTACTCGTTTATCCTTTCCTCTGATCTCTTAATCACCGGTTACCTTCCTCTCCTTAGAAAAGACTCCCAAATCCACATGGATGGCCTAGGACTTTACGCCAAGGACCAAGTCCCATTGGCTAAGGAGCTATCTCTCGAATCTATGGACCGTTCATACATGTATCTCCGTCTGTCTCTCTTTTGTGCTATAAGCTACCTCTTCTTCCTCAATCGCTCTCCATCCTCCCATGACTGTGGTGTACTCGATAGCATTTCCGACAATATAAACAAGGCTATCTCTCTTCATCCATTTCCTCATATATTTGTGTCGGTGGATTTTAACGCCCACCATATCAAGTGGCTTAAAAACTGTAGGACCTTGCTGGCATACGAACCCGTAATTTCTCAACTTCTCAATCCCTCACACAAGTGGTTGACTTTCCCATCCCTTTCCCCAACAACCATGACAGTATGGATTCCCTTTCTCGATCTCCGTTTCACATCCATCCCCGAGGCTTGTCGTACCACTCATCTCTGCCCACTTGGAATCTCTGATGATGCTGTAGTGTCTGTCAATATCTCCTTCTACTCCCCCCCCCAGCAAAGAACCTCCTAACAACATAACATCATTCTGTTATCAACGAACTGGCTGGCAATCGTTCGGTGATTTCATTCGCGATGTCCCATGGAATGTGGTCTTTAATCTCCACGTTCAAGATTCCGTTTCTGAGGTCTCCTTCTGGGTAAAAGCTGAAATCGAGGCTCTCATCCCCGCAAGGAAATAAAATGTTAATCACGCTCATCCCCTTGTTTCTCAGATGCTTTCTCAGTTGCCATTGCCCATAGGAATCACTGCATCTGCCTGTAACGTAGTGACATATCAGACATATCAGAGAGACGCATCTTTGTGTCAGCACGTAATGAGTGCAAGCGTGTCATCAATGAAGCAAAAACACTGCTTATCGAATGAAATAACGTATTGCATTTCGCAAATTCAAATCTAAAGATTATTGGCGTCTCTACAAGTGCGTACTAAACAACAGAAAATCCGCAATACCTCCTTTGTTCAACCAATTTGAGGTCCTGACCTCCTCAGTTGATAAGGCCAAGTACTTTGCTCGGAAATTCTCATCCACATCTCGCCTCGCCCGGTATATTCACACACGATCCTTAGAACTGAGGCCTTTTTGAGCGATTTGCACATAAAGCCATCGTTGGTATTGGGCAACATCACTAAACTAAACTTGCATAAGGCTAGAGCTGGGGGCGGGATACCAACCCTTGTCCCGAAGAAATGTGCTCCTGAACCGGCTCCTGTCCTCTCCAAACTATACAACGACTGCCTCAACGACTCCTGCTTTCCGTCTTGTTGGAAGTCTTCATCTGTTGTACCCGTCTTCACGAACTCTGCTGACCCTTCCAGCCCATCTAACTACCGTCATATCAGTCTCCCGTCACTCTTCAACAAGTATTTGGAGCTTTAATCAACGCCGAAGTGGTTAATCACCGTACATCTTATGATATGCTCTCTGACAAGCAATATGGTTTACGCTTTACCCGGTCTGCAGCTGATGTGCTCACGGCCATAACCTAATTTGTTTACCAAGCAATTCACAATAACGGAGAAGATCGTGCAGCGTCTCTAGATATCTCTAAAGAGTTTGATACGATTTGACGTGCTGCCCTCCTTCGTAAGCATCAGGTATACGGTATCTCAGGACGATTATTTGACTTAATACAACCATTCCTGTCAAACAGTGTAATGAAGGCCCTGCTTAAGGGATTCTCCTCCAGTTCCTTTCTCACGAATGCAGATGTTTCCCTAGGTTCTATCCTGGGTCATATACACTGTTCCTTATCTTCATTAACGATCTTCTCGATGTCATGATTTCCCAAGTAATCATCTGCAATATTTACTCCTGCCTAAATAGCAAATCTGGTATCACTGACAAAACTAACCTATCCGTTGGTCTCGAAAAGGAGCTCCAATCGGTTGTTGACTGTGGCAGGAAATGGCTGGTTAACTTTAATGCCTCAAAAACAAAACTGCTCTCTATTACCTATCACAGAGAAGCATCCCTGCTTCCCATTAGAATTTCTGATTCTCAACTCCACGAGAGCATCTCTTTGCGACTGCTTGGTCTCACACTGTCCGCTGATCTCAGATGGTATTATTGGAATCAATAGCTCCCTCTACCGCAGGGAAAGTTGGTTCTCTGCACAACATAGATTTTCAGGCCCGAGTCCATCCTTCAAAACTATAAATCAACCATTCGTCCTTGCATGGAATATTGCTATCATATATGGTTTGGAGTCCCGCTTTTCGTCTTAGAGCCCCCTACAAAATCAAGAGGCGAACATGCATTGTGGTTGGTCCTGATCTGGCATATCGTTTGCAGTCACTCTCTCACAGACGTGCAGTCGCCTCCCTCTGGCTTTTCTACAAATTCTCTCACGGTAAATGCTCCGACGAGATATTTACGTTAGTTCCCAGACTGCATGAATTTAAGCATGCTACTATGTTAGAATACTAGTTACACGCTTTCACTGT
Organism: Acanthosepion esculentum; assembly: GCA_964036315.1. Lineage (NCBI taxonomy): Eukaryota > Metazoa > Mollusca > Cephalopoda > Sepiida > Sepiidae > Acanthosepion > Acanthosepion esculentum. The sequence goes on along the minus strand of OZ038505.1, from coordinate 86,912,196 downwards.
CGAAACGGTCAAATGTGTCCATCTCTTCTACTCCTCTAGCTTCGTGTCTTGCACTTCCCGTCTGTGGAACTCCCTTCCTCTTACTTGCTTCCCTGATAGCTATAATCTCAAACTATACTAATGCAATGTCAATCGACATCTCCAGATGCCTTGATCTATTCCCCGTTCTTCTATTTACCCTTTTCTCTCTCACGCCTCTTTACACTTATTCCCACTTTCTGTAACCACATGCGTGCTAGTGGCACTCCCGCCATGCTTGGGGTGTAAAGTTAAATATATATATATATATATATATATATATATATATATATATATATATATATATATATATATATATATATATATATATGCGTGTGTGTGAGTGTGTGTGTGTGTGTGTGTGTGTGTGTGTGTGTGTGTACACATTAACCATAAAATTTACTGTCGCCACTTTTATATTTATATATGCTCTATCTCTGTTATCGGGCGCTTCAAGCCATAAATATAATATACCTTAAAATATTATTTTATCATAAAAAACCCACAGAGGCCACCTATGTTTTATACTGCAACTATGCTGAGAGGACCCTATTTACAGTTTCTGACTCATAGCTGATCCTGTTGTGCGATTAACTGTTTGACCAAGACCAGTATTATTAAATCCTCGGACACGGTGACTTTTGTCATCGTGTTAGAACAACAATCGAGGAAAAGTTCCTTTTTCCCAATTTTACTCTTATGGCCTTGATCAACACCTTAGTATATTCTAAAGACGGCGCAGGATTGTACTGCATCCTCATAGCATGAAGAAGACCGCATCTGACAAATTTAGAATAGTGAGATTTGAACATGAGATTTGAACATGGGTTTCCTGTTCGGAAATCTGATGGAAAAAAAAGATTCCAGGAGAACCGAAGATTATCAATATCTTTTTGAAGTAAATGCGAAATGACTATTAGTCAAGAAAAGCGATTCATGATAGTAAAGCTATCATTAAATAAAGCTATATTCTATAAATATACTTGAAACACTTGCTCTTCTACATACAGTGTCCCTTCAGTTGTTTGGATCTCCACAATTGCATGTCTTTTTTAACATCTTTATAGTGTTTCTTTTTCTATCGCTCCTCATCTCTGTTCTATCAAACTTTTAAAGAAGCTCGCCAGCTAGGTTATTCACAGAATTATCTTCAAGTCTGTCAAAATCGCCTCCATGTAACGTTGAAAATGTCCCGTAAAAAAGGCGCTTCATGCCTTAGTATATTTGCAGAATTAAATCCTTATGCAAGCGATTTGTTTCGAATATAAGTTCTGATTTTTTTCTAATATCCTCCCCAAATGAATCCAACCCACGTTACAGTGCAAATAGTTATTTGTGATGTACTTGATCAAGCGCTTTCACAGAAACATAGATATACTTACTTTATTTGATTTCTTATTCATAGTTACAAATTAGGGTTTTAGGATTTTATAGGAAATGCAATATGCATATGTATGTATATCTGGCCACTCCTATTCGAGAAAACCCGTCTACTAGGGCGGCTAGACAATCCCTGTTGGAGACGCTTGCTCAGGCACATTGGTGTTTATTCAACACCAACAGAACCCACCTGTAGTTTATACTGCAACTACGCTGAGCAGAGAGTAGTTACAGTTTCTGGAAAAGAGCGAGTTATCTAGCGGCATCAACAATTTGAAAAAGAAAACAGCACGCTCAAACTCTCGGCCACGATGACTTGTGACTTCTTAGGGATACGTCTACCCATTTTCACTCACAAAGCCTGGGTCAATCCGTCGTATATTTTTCAGGCCCTTTCCAAAGGTGCCGCACGCTGGGATCGACATCGATCTAGTCCGATAACACCAGGAAGTCACCTTCCTGGCAAATCGCCCACGGTGAGATTCGAGCTCCTGATCAGAAGGCGAACGTTCTAACCACTCTGCCATACAATATGACGCACAGATATATTAATAACTTTCTTTATAAGTTGTCATTGAACATAACATTTATACATTGAATAGACACGAATCTTTTTAGTTCAATGTTAAAATAAAGTAGCTCTCGGCATTCTTTCGATGCAATTTGGAATGTTTGGGAAAAGCTTCGTAACGAAAAAGCTTTTGGATCCGGTTGAATTGCAGCAAATCGAATAATCTAATTAAAATTTGGACAGCTGGGAGATTATTCAATTGGATTTCATCTAAATGCTATTACGAGTTAGTTCGGCATGTGGATAACGGTGTACCTGATTCCTTGAGGACCGTCATAGTGTCATTGTTGCATCCATAGGCATTATCACAGTTGTCTCTACGACAAATCCACATGAGAAAAAGTAAACAATCAAGAGTACTGTCCCAATAACTGTTCAATTGATACAGATATTCGAAAAAAAAATATTCAGTTTCTGTTCGCTTGATATGTTAGACATTGTTAACTGGATACATCTCGAACCAATTAGACACATCGGTTGTAAAATATAACGAAAACATGCTTTAATTATAGCGCAGATGCCGCAGCAATGCTTAGACTCATATGTCAGTAAATGTGGCACTTGGAGTCTGTTATCTTAGATAGGCATTTGAGATAGAACACACCTATTCACGTGATTTAAATTCTCTGTGACATCTTAATAAGAATTGGGCATTTATAAAAACATCTAAGCAATGTTCATTTAAATATGTAGCTGATACCTGCATCAATAACAGCTGTGATGGTGGAGTTATATAAGATGG
>OZ038505.1:86894485-86906985 GCA_964036315.1 Acanthosepion esculentum | reverse complement strand
AGGAATTGATGGAAGAACAAATCAAGGGAAAAGAGCCTTACCATTCCCACCATGAAGCTGGCCTTTAATGTCGCCCGCCTATACCAGTCATATAATGGCCATCTTCATGGAGAAAATGCTCGGGAAATCCGTCTGACAAAGGCAAAGAAACTCATGACAAAGTTAAAACATCCTGTTGAATCAATGTTAAACTGGTTCTTCACTGATGAAAAGGATTTTTGCCAGGACCAGCTGCACAATACTCAGAACAACAAATGGCTTGTCTATGATCCATATGACGTTCCTCGTGTCATTCAATCTCACATATTAGAGAGGGACCTCAGTGTCAATTCGCTTGGCTATGTGGAGATGCTGAATACTGTGGTCAGACCTTGAATGAAGTGTGGCTGCTGGAAGACCAGTATTTTTTATCAGATAATTCTCACGACTTCACCAATCCTAATGACTCTACCCCTTAACTCTGCTGGTTGTAATCCAATGGATATTTACGAATGGGACGTGGTTTAGAAAAGTAACAACAGCACTACCTGTAGCACCAAGGCCCAGCTAATTCGACAGAATTAAGGAGACATTTGAAGCTCCCCTTAAAGACAACCTTTAAGGCCACATATGACAGATTATGTCAGTGTGTAATCGAGGCCATGGTAGAGGCTGAGGGTGGCTTCTTAGAGAGGCTAGTGGCTAGAGATTGAAATCTACCCTTTTATTTAACCGGCAGTATAACTTATCATTATTATATTCTAATTTTCTTCAGATTATGTATTTCTTCTGAACTATACAAGACATATCGAAATATATAAACCTTATACAAAATAGTAGTCAACATTAAGAAAGAAATACCAATTTTTCTTGTCCCCGTGTATTTTTCAAACCCAGTTGTTTCTTAAAAACTATGAAGACATTTTTATTTTTCCTTTTTTGGTTTGCGTTCTATATTGTATTTTTGCCGCTTAAGCTTCCATTATTTCTTCTGGAGGAACACCTGTCATAACACCATTTCATGATGAGTTGGTTTTTATATTTTGAATAACAGACAATGTTCGCTGGTGATGATCAAAAGTTTATTTTCTGATGATGTTAACGTTATCTCTTAAGAGAAATGCTCACGTTGTTCTTCCATATACTGCTGTAACCGGTTTACAATTTTTGTGACCATAGGCTGTTATGGGCTTTATTCAATGTTTTCCAGTTTTAATTAAAATTATATTCACATATCTTCAGGACTGAACGAAAATGTCTCTATAGTCGATAACAAACTTTTATATTAAATAAAATGCTTTCTTCAACATTTATGGATCGTAAATTGTCTTGTATTCTTTCTCTTCAGAATGGTTGCTCTACGTTCCAGCCACATCATGTTGAAATACCGGTCCCCGTACAATCAATAAAGTTAAGACACAACGGGACTGATCAGTTCCTAGATTTTTAACAGTTTGGGAATACCAGGTTTAGTAAGCTGAGATGTGCGGATGGTGTAAGGGATAATGATTCCGAATTTGTAATAGGAGAACCGGGTTCAAATTTTCTGTCGTGTTCGTTATATTCACGCACATGCCCTTGAGAAAGGTATGAATACACTTCTTCTCCTCCTGGCTAAGAGTCTTTTTTTTTAGTAAGACTTGTATCAATTATATTATACACAATATTCTTACGATTTTAAAATATTTTCTGGGTTTATTAACATTTAAATGGTTGATAATGAATAGAAAAGGAATCAATCAAAAAAGAATGTATCTTACACTAGAATGCTATCATGTCATAGCCAACACCATGTCAGGATATAAAGACAGGATCTGATTAGGATTAAGTTGAATATGGTTTTAATCTTTTCTTCGTTTTCATATTTTTAAAGAGAACCATATTTCTCCGGGGCGAAGCTGATTGTCGTTCTTCATAAATTACTTTTCTTTACATTCATTCCGCGAATTGCCGCGAATTCTTCGGCATGTTAGTCCAGGTATTTACTCTATCTACCAACTAAAACGAGTTGTGACACAGAATCAGTTTTTAAGGTGCGGACTCAATAGTGTACAACCGGGGTAGGAAAAAAAATTGCCCACAGTCACCGCAACAGTCGGTTGCGAAAGTTTCGGTGAGAACATCGATCCCTCTCTTTGATGCAATGACAGGGCACTGCTCCGGGCACCTGTTTCACAGTGCTGGGCACACCTCTCTGTATAATTTGCTTCAGCTGCGACAGTGTCCTTTGACAGAGCCGCTCCTGAGCGCACTCAGCCCAAAGACAGAGACGCAAATGAGAGTTGATTAAATAGCAGAGTTATAAATTACTCGAGAGAGCAGTTTGCACAATTAGACTAACCTCACTACGGGAGTTTAGTTTAATTGTTTCTCGTTTCCTTCTCCATAAACAGCACTTATCAGAAATAATCGCAGAGATAACTTACCAAATTCTAAATGCGGTAATCAAGCATCTCTGATCATAAAGACATAGCAGAAGCAAATATGCACTCGTTCCATTCTGAAATATGTAAATGTTAATCTGAACATATCACTGTGTGCGATTAGGGTGATGATAATATGTCACCTTTTTATAATGAGAACCCAAAGCGTTATTACCAGCGTCATGCAGCAAGAAGTATAGCTACTGTTTCGTAAGTAATGTGCATATCTGAACAGAGGTACATAAAGCGTTACGTTAGCATCACATAATTCACTTGGAATTATTATGGTGAGCATTCATCTTTAGAAATTTAAGCTCAGTACTAGATTTGGCGGTAAGGGATCACCATTTTGCAGTTGAAATGCTAAAGCTTTCATCCTATTGCTCTTTTCGCATGTGGAACTCACTTTCAGCATCTTTTTTTCCAGTTAACTTTGATAGTCAAAGATTTAAATACAATGTGAATCGTTATATTCCGTCTTCTTAATTCCTGTTCTTTTATTGTTCTCTCTTCTTAATAATATTTTCCCATAGGACCATTTATTAGAAACAAACAAAACAATCCTTAACTTTAATGTAAAAGCGGTCTTTCTACATGGCGGTAAATGCTGAACAATCTCCTCACAGATGAAGAAGGGACTTGAAGCAAGTGAAATGTGGTTATACAGAAGGATGCTGAGTACAGCACAGACTGAAAATGTGAGCAATTACGAAGTTTTAGTGAAATTGCAACCGAAAACGATTGTCACAGTAAAATCTATGAAGAGTGAGTTGGAATTTGTAGGGCGCATAATGAGGAAAGACAGCTTATAAACTTTGACACTGACGGGACGAATGGAAGAACAGAATGGATGGAAGAACAGGCATTAAGATAGCGAAAAGACGCAATTTAATAAGCGCTATAATGGACAGGAACTTGTGGGGAACTATGATCATAGACGTCATGAAGGGACACAGCACAAAGAAGAAGAAGAAGAAGAAGAAGAAGAAGAAGAAGAAGAAGAAGAAGAAGAAGAAGAAGAAGAAGAAGAAGAAGAAGAAGAAGAAGAAGAGGAGAAGAAGAAGAAGAAGAAGTACAACAACAACAACCACCACCACCACCACCACCACAACCACATCTATTATTGAACATGCCGGCTAAACATTTTTTAGTCAGGACAATGGTAAAGGAATTCCATAAAATTCTTAAATATTAAGACATGATTCCATAATAAAAGCTGATGAAGATTAGGACTATTATTGTTATGGGTCCATACCTATAACTACAGAATGAATTCTTCCTAACACTATGTATACTACGCCTCTAAAGAGAGAGGGACGAATCGAGTCGAGCCGATAGTAGTTCACTCCAAACCAGACTGACAGTCATACTAACACCTTCCACATCTTGTATTATTATTCCGTGTAATATATCTTCGTTATTTCTACTCTTGTGTTCGTGTTGTTCTTCCTTGGGCCTAACCTGAACCACAACAGTTATAAGTCGAGATAAGCCTGCGCTGACCAGACTGCGAAAAAACATAGAATTCCCATCTAGAATATGTTTACGTGAGACGGTCTTCCCAGATGAGCTTTATAACTTAAATCTTTACTGTTTGTTTCAGTGTGCACAGGAGAAGGAGCGTAAATAGGATTCAATAAATGTGTATGTTTGTGTGTTGCTGAATTCAAAACAATTCATTGGTCAACAGCTTCTTGTAATTAGACATTGATGCTGGAGGCAATATTCCCTTCTTCTTTACAACAACAAATCAGAAAAAGAATTTCTAAAGTTCAAGCTATTTGTATTGTAAACAAAACTAATGAAGTAACGAGATGTGTCTGTAAGGCGCCATTTTCTTTTGCCTAAAAAATCCTTCAATAAATAAAAAAATCGCTGCTCAAATTATCGTCACAAATGCTAGCGAGTAATTAGCGCACGATAATACAATGGATATTTTTTACAATTTCTTCATTTTTAATAATAAGAAATATGAAAGTATAAAAATGTTATATGGATTATTATTGCATAATTTTCAATATCTAATTAAGTGTGAAGATAAAAAAAAAATTAGTTGTATAATGTCTTGAGTAAACTTTACGTCAGGTTATTACACAATAATATTAATCGTATTAAATTATATATGTGAAAATATTAATCTTTTTCAAACGGTTATAGATTGATGCATGTAGTTTTATTCAGGATTTATATATTCAGGAGAGTAAGATCGTTCCTCCTGTATGGTGATGAATCCTGGGCAATCTCCTCAAAGACAAATATACTCAAATCAAGAGATAAGCGATTCTACAGAAGAATAGAGAACAACACACACTGAAAATGGGAGCAGTTACCAAGTTTTAGAGAAAATGCAACCAAAAAGTAAAGTCATAGATGAATACATATATATGGTGGGTTGAAATTTATAGAGCAAATTATGAGGAAAGTCGGCTTAGAAAATGTGGCGCATCCAGGACAAATAATAAAGGCAAGCTAGTCAGAGGAAAAAACTCATAAATATCCGAGTGAGCTTAAGTAAAAGTATTTACTTAAGTAAATGTAAAGGAAGGTTTAATTTATTAAGAGCTACAAAAGAGAGGAAATGTGAAGAGCCATGATTGTCAATTCCCTCAAAGAACACCGCAAGAAGAATAAGAATAATAAGAAGGATGTGGTTGTACCCTCTGTTGCTTTCAGAATAGTGTGCATGTAAAATGTAGGTTCTGTCACATGCATCAGGAAACCATAGACCATCTAATTTCAGGATGCTGTGTAATGGCCCAGAGGGGGCACCTGTTAGGCTTCCAGCTATGAGTAATTAACTAACCGTCTATCGTGGGTCAAAACACTATAAAAGAATAAAAATAGATTGTTATAGCAAAAATACCAACAATAGAGTTTTAAAAAATTGCCAGCAATACATTGTTGAAAAAGAATATCACTACCAATAACACTTATGAAAAAATATTACAAAAATATTTTGAAAAATAAAAAATATATTACCAGCAATTAAATTTGGAAAAAAATAAAAATACGTATTCTATTCATACGATTCTATCCCAGAAACCTTGTCGAAATTAAATAAGCCACTTAAGTTGATATACTGTAAAATAAAATCAAACAAAACCAAGCCTTTGGCACAATACAGTTTCAACATCCTTAATTGTACCATAGCTGATATTAAGCGAATAGATTCAAAACGAGAAAGCTTTTGACTTGCCACCGCATGCATCATCCTAAAACTGGTGATGATCGTCTGATTGTGCCCAGATCCGAAGGAGGCGGAGTCTTCAATGATATCTGGAAACTATAAAAGACTGGATGATGATCTCTGCCAAAGAACATGAAAGAAATAAGAAAATTTATTCAGTAATAAAAGAATCCAACAAATTCAAAAGGAAATTTCAAGTGAGTGAAGAACTGAAAATAAACCATTTATACACCTACTGCACAGACAAAGAACCTAAAGAAGAAAACTAAAGCAAATGCAAAAACGGTAGAAAAATAAGCCTGTTCATGGTCATTACTCTGTCCGGACCAAATGAGCTGATGTAACCAAACCCCATACCTATTGGCCACCTTGTATCAGGTTTCACAGTATTATCATACGCTGAATATAAAACTCTGCATGACAGAGTGGGCAAAAATATGCACTTGTAAATCTGCATCATTTATGAGAAGGAAAGTTTAAGAAATTTCTATGAACTAGGTTACAGAGATAAATCCCGTAACAAATTCTTAATGACCTGGCAGTTTCTACACCTTGTCACGTATCTTTGAGGATCTTCAAAAAACTATCAGAATACAAGGATCTTGAAGTGGAAATCGACAAAATGTGGGACATGAAGACATCAATCATTCCAGTTGTGATTGGGCTCAGGGTTTGTTTGGAAAAGATTCTGATAGATTCATTGATATACCATGCTTTATAGAAATACAAAAAAATGTTCTTGCAAGTATACCTCACAAAATACGAAGGGTTTTATCTACGTAAAATATGTGTGTCTAGGTTGTTTTATCTTTGGTTTCAAAACCATTCATTGGAAAGTATCATGAATGACTTAAGGACTCTGGTTGGAATGCGGAAGGAAATGAGTATAAAATAAAATAATAATAATAATAATAAGTAAATAAATATATAAATAAGTTAATTAAAATGATTCATGTAACTCTAATATTTTTTAACACGAATAGATGAGTGCGATTTAAAAAAAGGAAAATAAATTATATACAGTTTACCAATATTTAAATTTAAAAAGTCGCATTGTATTCACTCGGGCTGCGTTTCATTTTTTGTCGCGTTGATTACCACTAAAACCGTTTTTCACAAGTTATGACACGTTTGTAAAAAGACTTGCATATTTTTTTGTTTATCCTCGTATGCAATTGTAACCATAAATGGAAGACAGAACAGTTGAAATATTGTTAAATTATTTCAAATCCTGCATCCATTATTTTCGTAAATCTGACTCTTATGTAAGAGTTGTACTGCTACTACTACTACTACTACTACTATTACTACTACTACTAATACTAATAATAATAAAAATAATAATAATAATAACAATAATAATAATAATTATTATTATTATTGTTGTAATACTATGATTTTCTAATTCGATTTCCTTTATTTCATTTTTATAATCATTATTTTCTGATTTTTGCAATGAGGACTTTTAATTACAATACAAAGATTTTCTCCGAATACTGCCCCCGCCATCATGGTTGGTAGTGGGACAATGATTCAACCGAAGTACGCTCCGTCCTTCTCCAAGAATCACTTGTACTCAATAAATTTGAATTTACCACTTTCATCACACGACGAGAATCGATTATTCTCATTCCGTTCAACTTGCTCGAGGATATCTTGTATGAGTTAATTCTATCTGGTGACCAAAACCCTATAGAATGATAGTCCTATGATGATAGTTTTATCATCATATTGCCAGCAGACAGAAGCAACGAAACAGAATGATGAACAAGTTGGGATACACAAAGAAAATTTGGAAATTAGATGTTGATAATACTATGGCATGTTAAGAAAGGATTCAACCCTGAAAATTCAGTGAACGAAGAGCAAGAATCACTTTACGCTAAATGAAGACGGACACAGTATACAGCATTGATGTAATTTACGTTATATATAGCGTTTACTCCAAATTCATAATGGCGTTATTCCACTAGGATCTATAGTTGGGTTTAAGGACCAGGAGTATTATGTTTTGAAGAGATCTATTGTAGGTTCATACTTAAGATAATGCTGCCACATAATGTCTAATGTTATTTAAATGAAGCTCCTTGATATAATCCAAATATTATTACTCCTGATCTAGCAGCTCCGCTTCAATCACTTTCCCACCTCCGTAAGGCTGTCTCTCTGTGTCTTTTCTATAAATACTTTCATGATAATTGTTCGCATTAACTCTTCGCTATGGTACCTAGTGTTCATGAATTTAAGCGCACTATAAGATTGGCGTCAAGATCTCATCAGTTGAGCTGGCTAGATATATCCGTAAGTTCTATGATATCAGCATCTTTTCTAGCACTTCTTGCTTGTGAAAATCGCTTACAGACCCATGGTTTCCAGTAACCTTTAATCTTCAAAAATTTAAATGTAGTGCCAATTGCTATCTACTGTCCTCCTGATTACTCTTTACACTTTCCGCTCATTATTAATGTTTTTGTTCATAATTCCTCCACATCTTGTAACCCCTTGTGTATTAGTAGCATTACTGCCTTGTTTGGGGCGAACCGATTAAAAAATATAGTGCGAAAAACATAACACACAAGTTTCCATCGTATGCAATGTTATATATCAGCTTTGGAGAGACAATTAAAATATTCTCCCAGATGATGTGTTTGGAGCTTTTAAAAGATTAACAAAGATACGGCTTTATCCCCGGTATGGGATAAACTCAAATTCAATAGTTCTCTCATGGTTATTCCGATAATCACAAGGTTATATTGGGTTGGTGAAATAGCATATTTTCAATTAGGTTCTAAGACTAATCGGAGAAAATGGACAATATCAAGAAATTAATGTCCCGGACAGAGATATATAGCTAGCTAGTCGAGGTACCCAGCGTTGCCCGGGTGTACATGGCTGCAATTTTATAACTGTACCCCCTTGTATAAGTGCAACCTCCTGTCTAGAAATGTCTGCTTGCGTCCCCGCTTGTAGGTATACTCTGTTTGTAAAGGTACAACACCTCATCTTTTTTACGGTAAAGTAATTTTATAAATTTTTCTTATGTGGTCGCTGCTCGGGGTTAAATTCTTTCAAAGTTTTAGATATTCAGTAACTTTCCTATTGCTGTAATAACTTTCAAATAGTATATCATTGTTCAGAAATCTAATAATAAAACAAAAACGGGGATGAAGCATTATAGTTTGCAAATACATGAACCCACCTTCCTTCTTTGCACGTTTACTGTAAAGCTGGGATTAGTATGAGATTCTTCGGGATTTTTTCCATTTTAACGCTTCAATAATCCTTCTCAAACATTCTTTATATCAAAGTTCTTTCGAATGCCAATTAAGGATGGAATAATGTGAAGAAACTATTGGCTAAATGGCAAAACCCTATTTTGGACCTAGTTTATCGCAGATTTCGTCAGCTTAACTGACATAATCTAAATCAAACATTCACGCAAGACAATTTGTGTTTAATATATAATTTACAAGGAAAATTTAGAAAACATTGGATAAAAACCAGGGAATTATGGCCGGAAAACGGGGGGGGGTGCACAGTTTTTCGTGTTTTTTTTTATACGCGGGGATTTAAAAAAAATGATGGCAATTTTTTTTCCGACATGTTTGAAGAAAATTAGATGTAATTTAGGAAGTTATTCAAGTTTTTTTAAGTAGTATGAAAAATCCGATTTTACACAGTTTTTGTAATTTCTTGTGTGAAGCCAATGGCCGGGGGAAAACAATCAAGCGCTCTACATAAACCTCGTAACATGATCTATGTTTTGTATTAAGTGCAAAGAACATAAGCTCATCCAGTAAAAATATGTTTACGTGTAACTTTTCTTTGGTTTTTCGCAAAATGTCGTACCCACCTTCAGTTTTCTCGATGTTTCTGCCAAACATGGGGGGGGGATGCTGGAGATTGAAAAGTAGAATTTCATTGAAATCGGTCGAGAAATGTGCATAAATAGCAGACAGAGAGACGGACAAACACATACACACAGAGACACACACACACAAACACACAGAAACAAAGACATATAGACACACAAACAGACATCTTATGTTCTATAGATATAGATTTATTTACGTAGACCGCACCAGCCTATTGTATACCATTTATAATGGAAAGATTTATAACTCATGAAGAGTCCATTATAAAGACTCCCTTCTGACAATTTGCAAGAAAATATTTGATTGTCGGCCAGAAATTATGTCTGATGGATGAATCCAATTTGATTTTGCAGAGTTTTTTTTTTATAGATTTTGTAATAATATTTAGTATGGCATAATGAAATGTGATTGTACCAATGTGATCAGGAGTAGCAACAAATCTCTATTCAAATTCAGAATTATTCAAAGCGTCAAAATCATAGTCAAGGATTTTGTCCATAAGGATGTTAATTTTGATAAATAAGGCATTTTATTACTGACCCCAGTCGGATAAATCAATTACTCTATACAGAACATAGTTCTAACTTGCTCTTCTGATTAATGAAATCATTTGGAATAAAACGGCGATCGTAAAAAAAAGGTTTTCTTATACTCGAAGAACTGATTAATCAGCTTGAATGCCAACACTTTAAGGAGCTTTTGCTATTTGTTATATAAAAGCGACTATTATTTTTATCGACATACACATTTTAACACTATTAAGCAGATTCAGCCTTCCAGCCATCCCTGCCAAATATTATTATTATTATTCAAATATATGCATGTTCAATTCTGTGTTCAAGCACTCTGTATTTTAAACGAGGCGAACAGTAATCCAGTTGTACTTAAAAAAAGAAAAGAAAAAAGGTGATATTATTTATATGTACTGTAAAACAAGCAGAATAAAATCCCAATGATATATGAAGGGTCAAGGTCGAAATTCTCTGAAAATCACTCGGATCGTCAGAAACCTGAAGAAATCCAAAAGGAATAAGGGCCGAAGGGAAAAAATGGTTCTGATAATATCAATAAAGATGACTGTCTATATTTCTGAGATGAGGTATTGTAATTATAGACATGATTTACATTGTTTGAACTGTTGTCCTTTTTTCCTCACTTTTATTGTCATATTCACGACGTTTCGTCGTTGTAGCCTCCGGTGTTCTTCATCTGAATGGAATTTCGATTTGAACCTTTTATTTGGAATCGAGAAAATAGATTTGAACATCCCTCAGGCTCGGACGGATGAGCTGAGATGAAAAGTGAGACAAGTTCTGGAGAAAACCAAGCCGCCCAAAACAAACATGACGAAACTGGATTGGCTGATAAACAGAACACTGCAGAGGAATGAAAACTTAATCATACTACTAGCTGACAAAGTCAATGCGTCTGTAATGATGGACAAATCGGAATTTACAGGACAACTGGAAGACCTCACTAGAAATGGGAGCTAAAAAAAGATATAACAATGAAAACAGAACGAAAACTGTCGCTGATCCTAATTAAGAACAAGGGCCACTACCCACCTAAGACATACTGGCAATTGTCGCACTGTTACACAAATTTACCAATGTGAGTCTACCCACCTCTGCAACTCGTTGCACAAAGATATAGACCCCACGTCGTAGAATTTCTGTGCGGCGGATCGAGCGAGAGGCAGGCTTACAGGCAAAAGAAAAACACAACTACAAACTTGGGTAGGACGAAAAGAGGAGGGAAGGCGTGTGACCTTTTTGTGGATGATAACTCTGGGCTGATTCTCCGCTGGCGAAAAAAAAATATATCTTAACTAACAATGTCCGGCTGCTAATGGGTCGCTCTTCGATGTTACGTGCTCCGGCCTAAATCAACCTTCCTCGAACCTAAACTAAGTCTAACTAACTGCCGTGACCCAAAGCGCTCCCGTATATATGCAGAATACTCTTTCATAATTTCCGTACAAGGGACACCCACGAATAAACCCATAACTTTTTCATGACCATTTCTCTCTTTGAAGAAAGTGGACATAAAAATATTTCTTAGCCTAGCTGACTCCGATTCAGGGACATTAAATTCAGACCCTTTTAAGTTTTGACCAGATCCGGTCTTTTTTCCTATCTTCGTATTTTGACAAGTACTTAACACTTATCTACCCTTTTGGCCATATGTCCAAAACATGGTTTTATCTAGATTCCTAATCTAGTCATTGGGTCTTGAAGTTTGATACCCAGGTCAAATCTAACTAATCTTATCGCACATATGTGTGCGCGCGCACGCACACACAGATGTGGGGGTGTATATATATACACACACACAGATGTGCGGGCGCACACACACACACGCGTGCGCATATATCCAACTCATAGTGTCACACCAACCGCATGCTGTCTCCCTAAAATTTACAAAGACGGTATTCTGCTCAAGCTAATTCTTAGCTGACAAGGCTCTGTGTGACACCATCTTAGTCACTTTCATATAGATATAATTACGCCATTAATCGGAAAACCGCTTTCATACGTTCGAATCTCTATCCACTTCGTGGCAATAATCAAGATGATCCCATGCAATCGAACGAGATGTTGATCATGGATGTGGTGAGTTTTTTCACCAAGGTACCCACCAAGGAGGCACACTGGGTAGTCAAGGATAGATTGACCTCGGACGCATCCCCAGGAGAACGGACCAGTATACCAATAGATAAACTGATGTAGATGCTGACGTTTTGTACACAAACAACACACTTTTGAATAGGATCAGACATATATATACCACATATATATATATATATATATATATATATATATATATATATATATATATATATATATATATATAACTGAATCAAACAAAAGTGAAGTTCACATTTCCCACGCCAGTTTTTGATGAAGGAGACATGCTTAATAACTGTCTCACTAATGTAAAGAGGTAGAGTCGCCTTGCAAAGTGCTTCTTAAGTCAACTATATGACCAAGGACACGGGTTCCTCGCATTAAAATCCAACTTCAGTATACTAGTTAA
>OZ038505.1:86849485-86891985 GCA_964036315.1 Acanthosepion esculentum | reverse complement strand
ATGATGTGATGAAAAGAAGGAGGAAAAAAGGCAATATATAATAATAAAATATTTAAAATAAAATGAAATATACTTAGTGCTCCGAAAAATATTGGATATTATTATTATCACTAATATATGATTTGTCTTGAATGTAAGAAAATCATAGGATGCTATAGATGGAGATAGAAACGTTTCTTAACTACACGTAAACTTATTGACTAATAAAAGTGTAACAATCACGTAAATATCTTGAAGACATTGGAGAGTAAAAACTATTTTTATATTTGATTTCACTTCATCTGACTAATCTGAACATTTTCACCAACCAACCGTCGTTGCAGCCAGTAACACAAAGCGTAAAATGTCGGTGTGTATCATGCCCGGCCACTGAAGTTGTAGCTGGTATATGCAATGATCGTCACAACTGAGAAAACGACGTATCTTTCTGAATAATTTTACGACTCGATAATTGGAATGGATTAATGAGATATACCCAAGAAACTGGAAATCCCCATACATCCGATTAGTCATCATTTGAAGATGAATGGAATATAGCCTTAATCCAAAACCCACTTCAAAAAGAATATTGTCTTCAAACAAGTAAACAAGAAACTACATCAATTTGCTTTAGAGTAATGCACGATCTATTTGGAATTCGAAATGAAATTTACAAGGATCTGTGAAAAGAAGTGAGAAAGAATATTATTAGTTGAACAATTCACCAGTTCAGGCTGAGTACAGTAGAATCCCTTACAACCGGACTAAGCATGAGGATATGAGTAATTGGTTACAACGTCCGGATATGAGGGTTTGTATTTAGATTAAAATAAATGAACTGAAATCAAGTTAACATTTATTTTCAGTGTTTCATAATAAACAAAATAAACTAATGGTGAGTGAATATAAAGAAATTGATTTTAAGGGAAATGAAATAATTTATGTAATGTTAATGAAAATTCATTAATTTAAGTCTGCCACGTATGCAAAACAAATAAAGTAACGAGGGTTTTTTAAATCGCTGTTGCCTGATGATTCTTTCAGTTCTCATCTCATTTGCAATATTTCGAGCATTTCGTTTCGCTTTTGTTCTTGAAATTTTTTAATCGAATGGCATTTTAACTCTGCCTGCGTTATTGGAATCGTCATAGCTGATGCTTGCTTTCTTTCCATAAAACTGACAACCATTTCAATAGCTTTTTTCAATTTTCAGTTCAGGTTTCATCACAATCATGCTTTTTTTTTCTTCCTTTTTCATTGTGAAAGTGTGAATGCTGAAGAATAGTTTCTTTGGAAGATTATATATCATACAATGTTGCTTTTCCTATGTTGAAATCAGCCATTAATACAATGAACATTCACCAGCGTGTAGACTGTATAAAATTTTCACATTTTGCGATAACTCCAGACATTGTTCTTTTCCTTCTATTCCCATCATCATTTGCACCAATACAAGCCATTAGGGTAAAATAAGCATAAGAAATTATCCAAAGTAAATTACTTGTAAAATAGAAATTTCAAATCAGTTATATATCACCCAAATATTTTAAATATATACATCAAATAATGATATGTGGGATTCCGGATATAAAGCATTCCGGTTATGAGGGATTCCGGATATGAGGGATTCTACTGTATTCGGAATTCTAGAAAGACACATCTACTTCAATTCATGCATATTCAAATGTGTCTAAAGTTTTTTCGTCGTTATTTTGTTAAGTTCGCTATGTTCTGTGGTAAAATATATATATCCGGTTAAAGTAACATGAATTTTTTAATGGAAATCTGCCGTGTCACGTCTGTAGAAAGGATGTCTGATATTAAAATAAGTTTACCAATCCGTCCGGTAGATGTATTACTTTTGTATTTTCCGATTGAATAGAGAGAAAATACTAGGGTCATACAATAAGGTGAATTTTTCGGTATAAGGATTTCTAATACAAATAGAAGCTTACTCTTTTTATTTTTTTTTTTTTTTGTTTTACTTCTTTTTCACATGGATTTAATTTCTTTTGCAGATTAAAAACAAACTTTGAGAGTTTTGGCGATTGACAAAAATGGTCAACCAAGAAGCATGCTCCAGGATTGAACAGCGGTCAGTTATCAAGTTTTTGGTTGCTGAAGGGTGCAAACCAGTTGAAATTCATAAGAGAATGTAAACTGTGTATGGTGCCACATACTTCAGCCAAAAATAATGTCTACAAGTGGGCTAAATTGTTTAAAGTAGGACGGAGCAGTGTTGAGGATGAAAACAGGCCTGGGAGGCCAACAGAAGTGAGGTCTCCTGAGGTGATCGAATAAGTCAATGACCTCATTCAGTCTGACAGAAGTGTGACAGTGGATGACATTGTAAGGACTTGGAGCTGATCTGTTGGGACAAACGCAGGAGTCATCAGTCAGAAGGAGTCATCTTGCATCATGACAACGCAAGGCCTCCCACAGCATCCCAAACGGTGCAGACCATCAACGAGCTGGGCTGGGAACTGCTCCTCGTCCCCCTTAAAGCCCAGAGCTTGCCCCTTCAGATTGCCACCAGTTTGGTCCATTGAAAGCGTTCACGAGAGGCACGAAGTTTAAAACTGACGATGAAGTCAAAAGTGTTGTGAGCGACTGGCTGAGACATCAGTCCAAAGATTTTTACACTGAGGGAATACGGAAGCTTGTGCACAGATGGGAAAAGTGTGTGACAGTGCTGAGAGACTACGTTGAGAAATAAAAAAGTAAGACTCTATCTGTATTAGAAGTCCTTATACCGAAAAATTCACATTATTTATTGAATGACCCTCGTATATCACTGACAGATCATTGGGTAGTTCTAGTGAAGGTGAAATAATGATTACGCATTTGGAATTCCTTTAACAACAGAACGTTTGGATACTTCAGCTAGATAACAACCCCAAGAATTTATCAGTGGAAAAGAAAGATTGGTTCTAGGAGATGGAATAAGACTTTTCTTTAGAGTAGACTTAAGTTAACTGACGCAGCTCTTGTGGCAAAAATTTTAAATGAACTTAAACGGAAATTCGCTGGAGGAATTACTCAGTTTTGATTGATATTAAGTCGAGGTGTGGGAATTAATTGGACCTTGTTTCTTCAATATACTCAGCTTACATTATACGAAACCTCTGTCATATCTAATAATAAATACACCGGTGAATGTTGAAGGCTATTTATTTCTATATCACCATATATTCTAGCCTTATTTTCTAATGTAATTTCAGTACCACTAAATGTTAGCTAAAATTCTTTTTTTTTCTAATGTAGGCTATATTCAACTCAAAAATGTAAGATAGTACCAGTTATTGGAAGTAATCTTTTTTTAAAAAAATATATTATGTCAACTGATTCTGCGCATTGATGTGCATTTACAGAGCGCGCCAGAAAAATGCGAAAAATTATTATGACAGTCTATAATGCAGTCATTATAGATGGATTTATTTGAAAGGAACCAACAATTTCATCTATTTGATTATAGAGTTCTAAGCAATATATTTCTATTAGGAGCTCTTCGGACAAATGCGTACGGTTATTGTCAAATAGCTAAACGCTGCTAAGAACAGGGAAGGAATACGTGAAAGTTGAGAAATGAGTAACCCTTAGCAGTTGAGGATTGTATCCATGAAGATATATCCAGTATGCCAAAATTGAAACAGATAGCTATAGAGATTTTAAACATAATGTTATATATAAAACGTGTTCCAATAACTTGGACCGATTTTAAATGTGAATTAATTCTAATATTTTTTTCTTTTTCTTTCAGATTTGGCGGATATTTGGCAATATTATTTTTCACACATAATTGCCATGGCTTAAATAACATAATTCAATAGATACATTTTCACTAATAACACTGACTTATTTACTGCTGACTTTGATCCGTTTTAATAAAACACCTTTGATATATATATATATATATATATATATATATATATATATATATATATATTAATAAAACACCTTTGATATATATATATATATATATATATATATATATATATATATATATATAAATAGAGAGACAGACAGACAGAGACAGAGAGACAGACAGGGAGATAGATAGATAGATAAGAACAGGCATAGATTAGAATAGACATAAATAGAATAGACACATCTATATATATATATATATATATATATATATATATATATATATATATATATATATATATATAGAGAGAGAGAGAGAGAGAGATAAGAACAGGCATAGATTAGAATAGACATAGATAGAATAGACACATATATATATATATATATATATAGAGAGAGAGATAGATAGATAGGTAGATAAGAACAGCCATAGATTAGAATAGACATAGATAGAATAGACACAGAGAGATACATTAGAATAGAGATAGATAGATAGATAGATAGATAGATAGATAGATAGATAGATAGTTAGATAGATACAAAGAAAGAAAGAAAGAAAGAAAGAAAGAAAGAAAGAAAGAAAAAACACTGGAAAGTTGCAACCGTTTTTTAAATATATTTTGAGTTTAAAATTTTCTAACTTTCAAGTTTTTAATTTTCTCTTTCATACAATTTAGTTCATTTCTGGCTGAAATATGTTAGATAAATTCAGCACATAACTCCTTCACTCTCTCTTTTTGCTCCTCACGCACGCCCATATATATATATGTATATATATATATATATATATATATATATATATATATATATATATATATATATATATATATATATATATATATATATATATATCTGTGTGTTTATGTTTATGTATGTAATTCATTTCATTTTATTATAAAATCATCACTATCCAAAGTCATGCGTTAATTACTGTCTGGGAAAGTCGCTAGCAGAAACGATTCCAACGCAAATTAATCCCCGTAGAACTTGATCTCTCAATAATAACTTTTGATTGGTCAATAGGTTGATAACCCTGAGATGAAACTGACCAAAAGATGTCAGCAGAAAATAGACCAATAGATCACAGCCTAAGGTGAATTAATAGAACTGAAATTTTGATCAGTGTAATTTGTTTTCAAATCAAAAAGAATAATTGGCGAATAATTTGATTTATTTCAAGCAAATTGCAATTGTTTCTTTATCTTGAAATAAACTAATACTAAACCCAATATAGCTTTTACAGTCAGAATAAGAAAAGATACTTTCGTAGCAATTAGAAACTGAATTAGATACTACTGACCTTTCCTTGAACTTTTAGGAAAGGAGTCGAAATATTTTGACAGTTGCAAAAACGACCGCTCATTGTGGCATATATCTACACAGGCATCATATGGTTGAATGAGCAGGCCTATTGATTGGATTCAGTATATAGACAAAAAAAAGGAAGAAACTGAATAAGATAAAATTGAAACACGACGCCGAATAATACTATATGAAATCCACTATAAATGGCATCTGTATTTTTAATCGTATAAATTCGACAAGTACATCTGATCGACTTGGATTGAGGAATCGGAGAGCCGTGTTCGAATTCAATTCGAATCCTTTACATTTATTTACGTGCTGATATCTTTGGGGAATATATGACTCCTTTTCTTCTCTACCCAGCTATGGGTAAATAGCAGGACAGACCGGTTCTATAGCCTTGGATAGCAACTACTCTGTAGCAGAAAAAATGACAACCCACTGTGGGGGAGAATCCTGCCTCGTCAGTAATGTATTCAAAAAATACGTGTATCAAGCATGGCATATAACTAACTGATATATATATATATATATATATATATATATATATATATATATATATATATATATATATATATATATATATATATATATATATATATATATAAGAAAGAACAGTAAGATATAAAATAATATTAATTTATAATATATATACATATATATATATATATATTGGGGGGATTGGGGATAACGATATATACATGATATTTTACTGAATCAGATATATATTTAACTTTCTCGTTCATTACGTTTAGTCGATAAAACGTTTTTTCTATTAGTTCTTGCGGTTTTCACTTACGTGTTAATTCTCTTTTTTAACGCCAGTTCAGCCTGTAGAAGGCGCAAGAGTTAGTCAATGTAGAGGGTTATCTTTTTTTTAATGTTTTCTAATTTAATTCTTCTACTTTCTTGTAATCTGTTAATATTTGATATTTCAGGGAAGCATCATAACACAGAAGTCTGTTCTGCAAAATAACATTTCTGGTGAAGAAATTATACAAGCTGAACATTACCAAAGGAAAAAGAAATGAATGGCGATGAGTTACCGCGTTGAATATGGCATGGTGTATCCAAATTACGAAGGACCGAGATGGAATGTAACTGGTTTGAACATATGCCATGGCAATAGCGATAGACGAATGATAGACTTGAAACATAAACCACTTGAGAAAAGGTTCCTGCGTGATGATCAATTCATCACCGAGAAGCCCGCGTAATCGTTTTGACATTGTCATGGCTGGGCAGTGGCGATTGGGAAACACCAGGCCAGATATAGCAGCAATTCTCCATCTTTTTCTTATTTAGCGTTCAGTCTCTATTATTGTCATTAGACACAGTAACATTTGATGGCGAACTGCTTACTCCGACATCCAGTGTAAAATATATAGTCAACGACGGAATTATTCCTACGCCAATCAATTTTTAATATTTTTATCCATTTCTCAGAATCAAAAGCCCGTGTTATGCCATGTTTTTTTTATATGTTAATAAGGAAAAAACAGAAATAGAAAACTCAATTTTCAGAATAATAGGTTAAATACAATGGATTAGACAGTCAAATTCTGCAAAGTAAGAAAAGCCAAAATTATTTGTATAGAAGATATTTTAAATTGACTGATTCGTGTAAGTATAAGTAATTTACATAATTATTTTATCGCTGAAGCGTTCTAGACCCTTTATTCAGTAGAATATTTGAGTTAATTCCAGCAAGTAACATTACGTGGTGCATCGAGTGTCATCATTGTTATTCATACGTTAACAACACATTGGGGAAGAGAAAGGAGCTTAGTGTTGATTTGAGACAGAATTATTAACTTCCTCAAGTCGGGAAATATTTACAGCACTGTTTCAAACCGATTATCTATCCCTAGATCTACGGTACAATCAGTTATAAAGAAGTTTAAACAGTTTGGCACAACAGAGAATTTGCCTGGTCGTGGAAGAAAACCAAAACTGTCACCGAGAACTGCATGGAAACTGTGTCGGGCGATTAATATAAATCCAAGAGTTGTTTTGAAAGACATTGCCAAAAGTTTGGATACAAACGGGTATCAGCGTAAGTATTCGCACAATACAATTTGTTTAAATAGAAATGTCACATTATTACTCGGTTTAATTTTGTCAAAACTTTCTTGGACAAAGGAAATTGTTTTGGGAACAAATACTATGGAGTGATGAAACAAAAATTGCACTTTTTTGGACATATTGATGTACAGAACATTTGGCGCAAGAAAGGTAAAGCATTCCTCCCAAAGAACACAGTGGCAACATTAAAACAATAATTTCATCGTTGCCTCGATATGTTTGTCTATGCGTGAATGTTTCTATGTGTGTATCTTTGTTAGTCCCTCCATATCGTCGTGGAGGATATTTCGTGATCCATTAACTCTGAGAACAATGCCGTTGGGGGTCTAAACTCCTAATAGAGCCACGCTTGGCGAAAATGTCGAAATTGATGGCACATACTAAGCGTGACTAACCCTATTGGCCCTAACAGTTGATCAAGCGGATGTCGATTACAACATATCTCGGCGGTTGAAACAGCGGGTGAATAGGGCTACGCTTCACGGATATGCTACAGAAGGCGTATTTCGAAATTATAACATCTTCCGAGGCATTACATAGAAAGTTTCTTAAATGGACGTCACATTCAATATATGCTGCAGAGAAAAGTCATGAAATCAGGCGTGTGGTTTACTTCCTGGCAAGTTAACGTCCACCTTTAACAAAATTCATCGGCATTTGTCTTCTGTTCTGATTTTCTTTCACCTTCAATCAACTCTTGCAGAGCCAAACGGCGATAGGAAATGGATGACGGGAGCAAGTTTTGGTGAAACAGGAAAGTTCTAGTCCTGTGCTTGCACGTGCCGGTGAATGTATTTATAAACATCATCATAAAGGATGCTATCAGCAAAGGAGACTTTATTTTTCTTGTTACGAGATAAAGCCCATGACCCCATTTAAAGAATGGCAGTGATACAAGGAACCGAGAATACTTCCACCACCTTAGGGATTGTATAGAGAGAGTTCCATTTGAGGTCTACTGTGAGTTTTTAACCTTATAGGCGTCTGAGGCTAGGGAGCTATTGGATTCTATGACCACTTATCACGATTGGAGCGAAACTTGTGTTAGCTATGTTATCACAAAAGGTTAATAGATATATTTTGGGGTTGTGTGATAAAATCCCCTGTATCCCTCATTGAACAATGAGGGTTAGGTCAGAGAGGACATCTGCTACCAGCCACTCTCCAGCCCGATATTTCTCTATGTATCCACACCCTGTTTCGTAAGGATCTGCGAATGATCTTTGGCAAATTAATATAAACATGAAATTGGTAGGACAAATGAGGGAGTCATATGGGGACGCCAGCATTTTTCTCATGTTCATAAGACTACAGGATATTAACATCGACTTTCATACACCTAATAGGAAAGCCTCGATCAATGTGAAGTATTTCCCAGTTATTCACTAACTGGAGAATATATGTAATATTCGACTATACCAAAAATTGTCAAAGAGCTTTGAGATATCCCAAGGCGATGTTTCTTGAGATGTGCTTTTCTCAAAAGCTTCATTTATTCGATTGGTGATAATATTTAACACATCAGCAGTGGACACAGAGAAGCCAAAATAGTACAGTTTATCGCACAGGGTTTTGTTTCTACTGAAGTTGTAAACAACTCTGTTATTGATGACAGCTTCAAAAAGTTAATTGATGAGACTGTTGAGGTGATATTGTAATGGGGAGAGGATCAACTACATTCTTGATATACGCTTGATATCTCCCATGGTTCCAGGCAACATATGTTGTTCAGGCAACGGTTAAACACCATTGCCAATACTGGAGTTATTTCTGTGCCAATCTTCATGAGATGAACTACAGGGATTGCATCAAGACCAGTAGCATTTGGTAAGTCTGGAAATCCAGATATAACAAAAGCGTGTGCTGTGTAAGGATGGCGGGACCAGGTAAGGAATGGCCTTTTCTTCTAATGTACTGTTAGAGGCAAAGATCATTTCAAATCGGTTCAACGTTCCGGTTTAACAGTACTACAGTTTCAAAATTATTAAAGATAATACTTCCATTTCACGAGAGATTCCTAATTCCTTACTTATTGAACAAAGAAGACTAAATCTCGCTGACATATATAATGACCTGAATTATGCAGCTGGCGGAGAAATTTATACGACAATGTCAACCTTAGCAAGACAAAACGTCATTCACTTTAAGTATATAAAGACTTGGTTTTACTTTAAATCTATAGATTTAATCATGAGATTTTAATTGATTTCAGTTTCATTTTCATTTTTAACCATTTTAAATTCCATCTGAAATGGTATGAACACAACAGAGATGACCTATAAATATAAGTATATAAATAGTGAAATAAATGTTCACCCCAATTGAGATATATATTTATGTCGTATGAAGATGAAGAAGAAGAAAAATAAGATGAAGAAGAAGAAGCAGAAGAAGAAGAAGAAGAAGAAGAAGAAGAAGAAGAAGAAGAAGAAGAAGAAGAAGAAGCAGAAGAAGAAGATTGAACCGACAAGAAAATGTGTGTCTACATAAGAAAAGCAAATAATCCGTGTTATCTGAGATTTTTTCCTAATCCACAAAGAGTTTATCACTATATATCCTATATCTAAAGAAGATTTTAGAACAAATCAGTCTAAATATGGTGGCAGGAATAAATGTAACAAATCAAGGAAACATAACAGCTACTAGACCCGATGGCTACGAAGAGAGACTTTTTAAACAGAAATTGATTTTTCATAAATATTTTCTCTTTTCTTTGCTGTCACCTAGAGGTAAACTTTTTAAAATAGTTACTAAATAGTTTTAATTAAAATGCATTTTAATTCACAATACAAACATAGACTGGTGGTCAAAATATCCTTTATAAATATCATATCGACTCAGCTATATTTTATATCAAATTAATTATTACAATGTTTCATTCCAATGACATATTTTAGAATGGAGGCAATCTGGAGATAACGACTAACATATATTCTCTTTATTATAAGATAACTTACAAATATAGCATAAGCTTCTACATTCTGAAGGCATTCTAATATTAGAACATGATACATTAACTGATAAATAATGTATATATAAAAGTTTCATTTAATGAAGAAACGATGTCTGTCTTCTGATTCATATAAATGTTCAGTTCGAATATGAAAATGTCAATATAAAATCGTACATATATATTCAACAAAATCCCATCAGTAGCGATTGTATTCGCTTTAGAGATTCACAATGAATACTTGATTAAACACAATCCTGTAAGTATTTAAACCCAAAACAAAAAAATCTCATTTTATGGAAAGAAGTCCTGTTAACCGCAAAAAAAAAATATAAGAAAATAAACGACAACTCAAAATGAGCTACTTATAAAAAAAGCTTGCATCTATCGCCATTGAATGACCAACGCCATCTGGCGACGAACCAAGTAGACCAATTTGGCACCTGGCAATCTCTATTGGCGCCATTTCTTACAAAAAGATTGATGATCACTAGAAAGAAGCCTGAGTTCTTCTTTGGTTGACTTTTCTTCGGAGGCGCTAAAGGGGAAAACCTAAAGAAAAAAATGTGATTAAGAGGTAATGATAATCTAGCAGACATCTTTCCCACGTGACACTCAGTCTTCCACGGGTGATCGAATGGACTTTTCGACGTAATCAATAAAGAAAATGCCGTTTGGTGTGTGGCTAAACATGAAGAATGATTACATCAAGGCAAAGGGGATGAGAGAGAGAGTCTCTGTGTGTGCATGTGTGTGTGAGGATGTTCCTGTGTGTGTGTGTGTGTGTGTGTGTGTGTGTGTGTGTGTGTGTGTGTGTGTGTGTGTTTGTATGTGTAAAGCAGGAAGAAGAAAAAGGAATGGATTGAGTGAGAGGAAAAGTAATTGCGGAATAGATAAAAAATAATGTAGGTAGATGGACAGCAGAGAATGGAGGAATTTTGAAGGAAAGGAAAAGAGAAAGAAGGGTAGAAGAATGGAGATAAAGGAATAAAGAATTTTGGAGAGAAAATCTTGAAGAAGGAAGAAAAAATAGAATTAGATATAGAAAACTGTAGAAATGAAAAGAGAAAAAGCAATTGAGAAAGAGAGAAACAAAGTGAGAGAGAGAAGGACATTGAGAGGGAGAGAGAGAGAAACAAAAAAAACGTGTAAAAGGAGGAAAGACCTTGAAGAACAGAAATAGAGAATACGTAATGGAATAAAATAGGAATAATTGTAAAGAGAATAACTTCCTTATAAGGTAAGTTCATATAAATATATGTCCACAAATCTTTCGTTCCTGCGTTAAGTTCAAATAAAGTTTACGGTAGATGGCGCAGTCCTATCGTTTAGACTAGGTTACATTTGTTGTTCGTGTATATTTATGGCTAGTTTGTCTCCAGCATTATACATGTTTAGTAGTGAGTTAACTGGGATATGTTCCATTTAACAATGGCAAGCTATTTTCATATCATGAGTAGGCAGATATGATTTTCTGTTTGAGCGCGCGCGCACACACACACACACACACACACACACACTTACATAGAGTCAATTAGCAATATAATCGCATATATATGTATGTATATATGTATAATAAGAACTATTGTTAACATATTCGAGAAGAAACACCCAAGATTAAGATAGCTAGATAGAGAGAAATTGAACTAAACTCGTCTAAATCCAGAGTATTTTTTCAATAAAATTTAAACGCATTTTCTCCGTTACAAAGTCACTCATAACCATGCAACTTCTTTGCCATATATTTTTAGGATTTATTTAGACATTTATAAAATTAGTTATAATTTTTATAAACTAATTCAATTATAAATTTTAATAAAATAAATTTAATCCCAATTATTCTGTTATATTTATTATTAAAAATACGCAATATATATATATATATATATATATATATATATATATATATATATATATATATATATATATATATATATATATATATATATATATATATCTGTGTGTGTGTGTGTGTGTGTAGGTATTAAGCATTTTGATTTTTGTTGTTTATTTTTCTAAATGATAATTTCATTAATATATATATTTCTCTTACACAACATAGATCATGTGTATTGACATTTCACTTCATATCAAATTTAATGTAAGGACGGAAACATACATCAATACTGGAAAGTGCGTTAACTGCTATAAGGCATGAGAGACCTATTACCTGAAAAATATTTTAAGAGATTTATTTTATAAATTTCAACTGAAAGTAAGACTGTCCCTTCAGTTAATAAATATCGAATCTTTCTTTCTAAAATAACGACTACTATTAATTTTAACATTAGAGATGATCAGAACAGATATTACACTTTGATCCCAGTGCGATGGTTCGAATGAAGAAAAGCGTAATTCGAGTAGCACCTGCTGTTCGGTCAATAAATGCTGAACGTTTCTTATAATGAAACGGAGAATACATTGGTATATAATCATTATTATCTAAACTAGTATTGTTTTAATACCATAAGGCGAACATTAGAAACATAACGAGGCCAGAAACGCGTGAATCGAGGATTGTCAGGCATATCTCCGTTCAACTCCAAACGACGTGTAAGATGTTGTTTTGGAGTTAAGAGATGTTTCATACTCGAAAACACAAATTTTTCTGAGGTCATTGGACGGAAACAGAAGCATGACTACGTCGTTTTGCTTGGTCCCACTAGTGTTCTTCGGAGATTAAATCCAGTGACCTTAATAACTACACAATGTGTACGTCACTAACCTTTGAGAATCGTGCTCTAACAATTTCATTATCATCAAAGACCAAGATGGCGACAATGAGTTATTATAATACGGTTAATAATATCACGCCGGAAACATAAATATCATTAACAATCAACGAATTATTTGTTTTCTGATTCTGGTTATTTCTCCCCGGATTAATACACAACCAGATCCAGTACAAAGGTTTTGGATCATGTTAATTGCAGAATAACATCTCACTCTCTTTCCAATATATTCATGACCATCAGTTTGGTGTTTATTTGTGTGAAAAATACTCTCGACTTTTGTTAGAAAATAGCAAATCAAATGCATTCGATTCTGCTGAATTTGTTATTCATGAGTTTGGTCCACGCAATGTTTACTTATCCTGCAATCACAAAATATAAACACGGTTGGTTATTGTCGAATAATGTAACATGTGTTCGTTTATCTGTCAGACGTATTTAGAGTTACAGTTCAATGGCGACGTACAAATAATTAACCTGGTTGATCCATTGACTATTTAAAAAAGTCGCCTGGTTAGAATCACGGAGTTCACAGACAATATCAATCTACTTTTTGTACAAATAGTGCAGGTGATTCTCTCCTTCATATACCACATACCATGAGGTTTTCTTCAAAAAGGGGTCGCGGGAAAATAGTCTGAAAACGCTCCTATTTAAAATAATTTATAAGTAGTTTCTGTAATAGTTCATATTTCATTTATCCTTAATGGGGGTTAATGGTGTCACAAATATTGTAAGCCACCTATTATTGGGGTACTAATAATAAAAATCAAATCGGTTACACCAGATGAGAGGTGTGCTATGAAATAATTGCATATTCTCCCAATACAATTTCCCCCATTATGGGCATTATTATAACTATGATATAATGAAACCTTCTTACAATAACGGAAATAAATAACTGAAGTAAAGTAATGACATGCATGCTTTGTATTCAAAGAGATTTTTATACCGCTATGTCATACACAAATTTATATATACATGTCCCACGCAGAGAATCTATAACACACATATGCAACAACAATCAGTATTAAAAGTAAATGAAAATAGCGTCTTAGTTGTAATAATTTACAACGGGAATTGGAACTGCCAGTGATACCGGAGATGCAATATTTAGGATTTCAGATTCGAGCCTTCGTATTTATCTATATTGTTAGCGAATATATATTCCGTAAACAGGAAAACGGCGTATCATATTTTTTTACCTAAAATTGAGAACTGCGAGCCGGATATATTTTCTTTATCTACTGAAGACATATCTCAATAGGTAATCTCCGCCATAAACTTCTAAGCTGCAACATGCGGCAGCTGGTTACCTCGGCAGTAGCCCTTTTAAGGCAACTCTAGTTTTTTGACTTCAGACAGTTAACTGATAAACTGGCTACATTTGTCTTTCTGTGAAGTGACGTAACTAAGGGACCGTCACGCGATCCATGTAACTTCATTTCGGCCAAAGAGAGAGAATCACTTTTTGTATCCCTACACCATCATTCCATCTGTTGTCTGACTATCGAATTTTTCCCGTTTTGTTAATTGATTTTTACGATAATTATTTTGTCTCATAAATTCTTCTTTAGTCATACAAGAGTAGCGAAGATTACTTAAGCGATATCATTCTTGTTAGACATCGAATGATGATAATTATTTTCTTTCTAATATTTGAAAAGTGTACTTTGAATTTATTGCGTTGCATATTGTTGAGTCTTGACTCAATGTTGAATCTCGCCTATTGCATGGAATAATAATGCAACACAAAATGTACTTAGAACAAGAATGTATTATAACAAGAAAGTGTACACAATAAGTACATATAGTATTTCTGTATATTTCTGGGAAGACGTTCCTGGAGAATGTGTTGACTAGTCGCAGTCGATCAGAGTCTCTAGTTGGATCTCGTGATTTCTCCCCCTCGTCCTCCGGTACCAACCACTATTTATATAGTTGGTAGTCACCTATGCAGATTAGGTGGATCCTACCACAACACCCCCCTCCCAAGCCTTGGAATCCTTTTAGATTTCAACTGGCTTCTATATGGGATGATGATCATGGTTATTTCTTTGTAGATCCCCTTTGCATAGTTCATATGTATATCTGTTTTTTTTTTTTCAATATCTTTTTCGTTTTGGATTCACGTCCAATGGGTCCGTGAACTTTCGTTTCCTACCGGATCTTCTCGGTTCATGAGCACTCTGCGGAGGTTCTACTTGAAAAGTATCATACATTATATCAATGAGATCTTCCTCCTCATCAGGTATACTCTCTTCATGCTCTAGCACGTAGCATTTTTTGAGTTGGTTCTGGTGCCTTTTATGAGTATTCTTCGGCCCTTTTATTATGTAAATCAGGTCACCGATTCTCTTATCCACTATGCCTCGCTCCCAGAACTCAATGTTGTTTCTATAGCACTTGAAAAAGACCTTCTCTCCGGGCGTGTATCTTTTTCTAGCTGTATACATAGTGTTCTTTATTCTATTTCTTCCTGGCAAAAGCTTGTCAAACACTGACTTAACTTTCCTAGCGAACATTAGTTCAGCTGGTGCCATGTTTGATGGTGTTCTCTGGTTAGGCGTGATTCTGTATACTTGTAGGAATTGCTGAAGCGCCTTTTCCGTTGGAACTCCTGAGGCTTTCTTCAGAGCGCGCTTTAACGTATCTACAAATCTTTCTGCGAGTCCATTGGATCTCGGATGATACGGCGGCGTCGTTATGTGGTTAACTTGATATAACTCACAAAATTCCTTAAATTCGTCAGAAGTGAATTGTGTACCATTGTCACTCACAATACACTCTGGCACACCGAACCGTGGAAATAGTTCATGCAAAAAAGTTGTTGTGGTATTGGACTTAGGCTCTTTGCAGCGTAGTACTTCCGGCCATTTTGTAAAGCTATCTACCACTATTAAGTAGTAATAATCTTCTACTGGACCAGCGAAATCAATGTGTAATCTTTCCCACGGATGATCCGTCTTTGGCCATGGTTTGTGTACTATAGGTGGTGCCTTAGCTGCTAACGCACACCCTTTAAATCGATGAACCATGTTTTCGATATCCACATCCATTCCTTTCCAATATACAAAGCTTCGCATTAAGCTTTTTGTTCTATTATCCCCGGGTGACCCATATGAAAGTCCCGTAGGATTCTTTTCTGCAATTTTTTTGGTACTACTACTCTCTCTACACTTGCGAAAGGCACGTTACGTTTCTTTTTAAATATAGGCATAGTATTTTCTTTTAATTCAAATCTAGCTTCAATTTTGTTGCATCTTCCAAGACCAGGTGTAAATGTTTCCGGAAAATTTTTCTTTAATTCATCTTTAATGTCCTGTCTTGTTTGCGTATTACTTTCTACTTTTCTGCAGAATGAGTTTAACGGTTTATCCCACAATTCGAATGTTTCAATAAAATCTGTACCCAACAAGTTTTCTCCATTTTTCAGAATGAAAACTTTTATTTTTTTTAACGATCCCATTCAATTTCATTGGAAGTACAACCTCGCCTTCGAAGTTAATTTGCTTTCCAGTTACCGTTCGAGCGAGTTTCGTTGACTTCATTATTGTAGGCCTTTTTAAAATTGTCCATGTTTTATCGTTCATTATTGTTAAATCTGACCCCGAATCGAGTTGAAATTTGATATTCTTTTTGAATATTTCAGTCGTCACATATTTCCTCAAATCTCTATCTGATTTGATATTCGAATTTGTTTGTCTAATTCGGCTATGGAATTTTTTCGTTTTACAACACGATCCTTTGTGACCATTCTTTTGGCACACGAAACATTTCTTATTTCTATATGGGCAATTTACCTCCCAATGTCTTTCGTTACAACGTCTGCAATTATATGGTGGGACTTTTTTATTTTCGTTCTTTTTATTTTCTTGTCTATTATTAAAATACGCTGAATTTTTTCTCCAATTTTTCTCTAATGGGTACTTTGACTGCTTTTTTATTTTTTTAATATAAGCAATACCAGCTTTTTCGATTTTTTGCGACTCTTTTTTTAAACTTACGGCCCGTTGACACTCCTCTGCTAACTTTTGCAGCGTAAGGCCTTGTTCAGATTCGAGTTTAGACAAAACTCTACGTCTTATTTCGGCACTCTTACTGGATACCAGTCCTTGAGCAAAAATTAAGCACTTGAATTCTTCAACCGTAATCTCTGCCAATCTGAAATTGTCACAATGTCTATTCACTATAGATGCATATGTTAAGTAATCCTGATCGTCGGATTTAGAGACATTCATGCATAACCATCGCTTATGCCAAAGCGACATATTTGCTCCAAACAGCTCTTTTAGCAATTTCACTGTTTCCGAGAATTCCAATTCAGTTGTCTTTCTCGGTAGAATAAAATCTACAAATTTGCTATGTTCTGCTGTACCTAGCTTTCTTAGTAAAAGACTGACTTTTCTTGAATTCGACCAGTTTTCACAGTCTTTGTAGAAAATATCTTCATATCGTTTAAAGTACGCTTCAAACGTTTTTTCTTCGTCTGGCACATAGTTGAAAGTTTCCAGCGAATTAACTATGGTGTTATTAGAATATGAAGAATTTCCCTCATTTGCCTGATAGTTATTTAATTTCTCCAGTGTTAACTTTTGAATTTCCAAAAGTCTTTCATCTTGTTTATCTTGATATTTTTGCAGCGCTATCTGTTGTTCTTGTTGTCTTTCCTCTTGACGTTCTTGATATTTTTGTTGTCTATCTTGAAATTTTTGCTGAGCTATCTGTTGTTCTTGTTGTCTTTCCTCTTGTTTATCTTGATATTTTTGTTGTTTCTCTTGAAATTTTTGCTGTGCTATCTGTTGTTCCCTTATTAATAAGGCAAACTGTTCCTGCGGACGTTGTTGACTCAACTGCTGGGATTTTAATAATTCAGATATGACTTTGGATAGTTCCTCCATTTTTAGCTGATAGTGTTCATGCAACAAGGAATATACTTTTAATTTGTGTATCCACGAATATCATATAAGCTGACCAAAAAAATCGAAACAACGTACGACTTTTCTATTTTATGTCTTGCTTTTACATTCACGCCCGTGCTAATCAACTTTGGTATTTTTTTTTTCGTGAACAGAGAGCGTCGGACTTTGTTTTTTTTCGACTCCTGTTCGCGTATTTCAATGACAAAGTCTGATTTTCTTATCAGAGGTAATTCGTCACTATATTGTTGAACAATAATTTTAAAAAAATAATTTTTTAAAGTTTGTTACCTTTCAAAGTCGACACGGTGTATTTGTGCTCCTTTTAATCCATGCATGTTTTTGTAGTCGGCCAATTCTTCTTTTTAGAGGGTGTCTCGTTGTAGATAATTTTTTAATTTAAAATTACCGTTATTCGTTACGACACCTTTCCAATTTTTCTGAGTGAACGTTCCTTTATGCTTAGTCGTCTTTTAACGAGTTCTACATATCCAGAAGTTCAGAATCCTTCGTCGTTACGTTAACGTTGGACTTTGAATTAATAGTTTTTTTTTTCAGCCTGGTTTCTTCAATGACTTGTCCCAATTGTTGAAAACTCTCACTATTAATTCTTCCTTCTTTCCGTATGGTTCGTTCTACTTCTTTGCCATTGTTGAAACTTGGCGTATGGTTCGTTCTACTTTGTAGCCATTGTTGAGTCTTGACTCAATGTTGAATCTCGCCTATTGCATGGAATAATAATGCAACACAAAATGTACTTAGAACAAGAATGCATTATAACAAGAAAGTGTACACAATAAGTACATATAGTATTTCTGTATATTTCTGGGAAGACGTTCCTGGAGAATGTGTTGACTAGTCGCAGTCGATCAGAGTCTCTAGTTGGATCTCGTGATTTCTCCCCCTCGTCCTCCGGTACCAACCACTATTTATATAGTTGGTAGTCACCTATGCAGATTAGGTGGATCCTACCACAACACATATGAAGTCTGGAGAAAGCTAATCAAAAGTGATTTTTTTAAAATAGAATTGCAGATTGATTCATCTCTTCTGAACTAACTGGTTAAGGCGTCTTCCCTCATATATAATATACGGAAGCCATTTGCATTGGATTCTATATCGTTCTACATTACTTAATTTAACAGTTAGGCGTATTTCTGACCAAAAACATCTTGATATAATACAAGATAAAAATATCTAAAAACAACGTTATTACAACGTTTCGGCCGTTGTACGCTCCTGCCTTCTTCAGGTGGTTGGAAAGTGGAACTGAACCCTTTATTTCGCTCGCTAGGGTAGACCTTAAGGACACACGGCACAGTGGATAAAGGCGTTGGTTAGATCCAGTGACAGGACCCAAAGAGTTTGAGTTCAATACGCGGTTAAAGCAGTGGATAAATTTCAGAGGGAAATTATCAGGAGATAACTGATAACTGATATCCATTATACATGGCACGTGGAACTAGAACAGTCTACCCCAGTGAGCGAAATAAAGAGTTCAGTTCGACATTCCAACCACCTGAAGAAGACTAGAGCGTACATGGGCTGAAACGTTTTAATAAATATGGCAACAAAGAAGAGGATTATAGTCCGAATAATGTAAATAATGTACATAACACCTCATCTCAGAAATATAGACAGTTATCTAAAAACAAATACTGAAAATGTTTCTATTTAAAAAAAGGTGTGTCGTTTCGATATTTCAAATGATTTGCGATTAATGTAAAAGTATTCAAGTTATCACTCCTTTTACTTTATTATGTTGGTAAGAAAGTCTTTCATTGGATCAATTTTATTCTCTTTATTAAGGATTCCAATATAGAGACCACATCTTATATTTGTGCTCTCGCGAGAAAGCGACTTTTGATACACAACATTTGAGACCTGTTCAAATACGGCAATATAAATTAGCTACGAAGATTCTTAAAAGGAGCTGATCTATATTCCAAAAAGACGAGGATCTAACAATAAATTCGCCACATGAAAATTATTCATATTTTATTTATATAAGGATATAATGTAATAATATGGTTTTGATGCTAATTAATATAAAAGGCTAAAAATGGAAAGTATTAATTCATGAAGATTAATGATTATTGTCCCATAAAACTTAAATACTTACGTCAGTGTTTCTCAACATTTTCTTTTTGTGGCCTTTTTTTGGTGTCAGAAAATACCAGGCCCACATAACGGAGAACTAAATAAATTGTAAAAAAAAAATACATTTTATTTACAAAAACAAGATGCAGATAATATAAATGCCGGCTAATGACTACACTGTCTCTGGTGTCTATCTATCAGATTTTTAGGTTGAAATTCCAGGCATTGTATTAGCTTCAGGCGTTTGACTAGTCTCTAGTCTTTCCAGCTACATTTCCAGGCCCATTTAAAATATTTTTCAGGACCCCTTTTGGGAGAAAGGTCCCATGTCGTGAATCACCGACTTAGATGTTGATAAAAACAGCAAAATAAAAACAAAAATACTGAAATATTATTATTAATCGATTCTCTTTTGTCCGTGCACCAATTCTCTCTAGGATTTGAGTGATTATATCTTTCCCCAGTTCCCCTTTGATGATCTCTTAACTATCTCTTTTTTGTCCTTGCTTTGTCATCCTTTCGCACAAACCCGCTATATAGATGGTATTATAATTCGCTGCTCTTCCGATGATAGATCGTGATGACTCATATCAGTATTAAAAGCCACAGCAAAGCTTTGTAGAACAATAGGTTCCCGTGCACTTTTATGTATTTCTCGAACCTTTGGTTAGTAACTCGTATAATCTACATGATAAAATGTATTATTTTTATGTTCAAATTGTTATTGTTCTTGTCGTAAAGATAACTTCAAATAATATATTTTTCTTCCCAAACAGTATGAATATATTAACTTTAAAATACCATCCTTTATCTTTTAGAGTCTTCGGAGACATTAGTCATTCATTGGTCTGATTTGATTTAAGGATGAAACTTTTG
Source organism: Acanthosepion esculentum (assembly GCA_964036315.1). Classification (NCBI taxonomy): domain Eukaryota; kingdom Metazoa; phylum Mollusca; class Cephalopoda; order Sepiida; family Sepiidae; genus Acanthosepion; species Acanthosepion esculentum. Next base: position 86,871,172 of record OZ038505.1, on the reverse strand, counting down.
CCAGCGACGTTGAACAGATAGAGAGATTAACAAATGGACAGCAGCGAATCATTCTTGCGACAAATCGACTATGTCACTTTTTCCCCCATTATTACATACTAGATATTATCTTGAAAGTATATGCCACATTGTCTGTAAAATAAATTCTGCAGTAATTAATAAGGGAACAGAGTATAGCATCCCGGTTTGAATACATCGAGATTTATTTACGCAATTCAGCACAAAATTATTTTGTCTCTTCTCAGCTTTGTAAACAACTTCATAGTAGACTGCGTAACTTGGGTCCACCTCGGATCTTAGACCGATTCTCTTAAATCTTCCTTGCATCATTTACCTTCGAACTTTCATGTTATAACAAAGTTTCGATCGGTGGGCCGTCCGTCTCCCTTCAGATGTATGCCGATCTGCTTAACTTTTAATGAATTTGGAACTTAAAAATGTATTTAATGTCGGAGAGTAAACTGTACTTGTTCCGTGATCCATATTTAACGATACCTACTCTATTTACTAATGAATTCGAACCTGCACAATTATTGCTGGTCCTGTTTAACCCACAGAAGTACGTCTTACAGGAAAGAAAACACATCTTCATAGAGAAAGGTCTGTAACTTCAGTTTTCCATTCGGGAAATATTACAAAAAAGGGTACCCATTTTTAAAATGACTGTTTATTTTTGCATATGTGTTATAATTTTTTTCTCGTGGGAAACGTGTATATATATATATATATATATATATATATATGTATATTGTTTGTTTACGAGTTAGCATTATAAAAGTTACTCTGGGAACATATTTTTCATTCCTTTTTCCGTTCAGGTAGTATGGTTTTATTGTATCATGGGAATAATAATCACCATAACAAGAAAGGTTACTTCAATATAATAATCATCAGCTGGTTAATACCAATTATATACGGGAGGCTTTTCAACCATCATTGGGTTTATAGTAATTTTATTGCGAAGACATTGACTCGTATAATAATATCTGAAAAGCCCTTATAAATGTATCTATATAAAACTTATATGATTAATTATATAATGTGTATAAAGTGGGTATTTATCTAAGGTATGTGTTTGCATTTCTCTAAAGACTGTTGATTGTGATGAGATCCTGGGTAAATATATACTTTTAAAATAGTATAATCTTGAAAGACTGTAGCAATTTGTAGCAAATCATGTTATACATACATACATATACATACATACATACACACACACATACACACACACACACACACACATTACACACACACACACACATATATATATATATATATATATATATATATATATATATATATACATAAATATAATGAAATGGACAATGTCTGACAATTATTTTGAAGACATCTTTATGTTTATACATTCTTTTTATAGATACATATACAGGGTGTCTCAAAAAATGTACTCACATTTTAAGTGTCGCTAATATGCTTTTTTGGGGTCATCAATTTGAACATTTGCGAACGTGATTCTTCAATTACATGTTTCTTCTGTATTCGAAGCTATTCCATTTCACTCTGTGTTCATAAATAAAGGTTTTCTTGTCATTCAAAGTGTGAGTACATTTTTGAGACACACTGTATGTAAGTAAATGCTCTGTTTATAATAAACTGCATTAAACAACATTTACATTCTATGAAAATTTCTCGGACATTCAAGTGTCCGAGAAATTTTCATAGAAAGTATTCGATTCCGGGGGGGGGGGGCGAATATTTTTTTGAAAATTCCTCGGAAATTCAGGCCGGTAAATGTTGTTTTTAATACTGTTTATAAACAGAGAATTTACTTAAATAGTTGTATCTATAAAAAGAAAGTATAAACATAAAAATGTCTTAATATATATATATATATATATATATATATATATATATATATATATATATATATATATATATTTATATATATATATATATATATATATATATATGTATATATATATATATGTATATATATATTTATATATATATATATATATGTATATATATATATATTTATATATATGTATATATATATATATATATATATATATATATATATATATATATATATATATATATATATATAATCATTTCATGGCAGGAATGCACTAGGGAAGGTGCTTTAGGAAGGGAAAGTGAAATATAATATTGTGTATAGGGAAGATTGAAGAAAGGACAAAGAGGATTCAAGAAGACAGAAGATGGTGATTGTCATCGTGGAAGCAAGTAAACGGAAGGGTGTTGCACAGGTTAAAAGTGGGGTACTAAATGCCAATCTTGCATCACGCTTAAATTTAAGAAATCAGGGCTGATGGGGAAAGAAGATCGTTAGAACAGATACCATAAAATATTTGTAGGAAAAACAGAGAGAAGCAACGTCACGTCGTTAAGAATTTGTATTCAAAACGAAATGTCTTGTCAGGATCAATTACATTACAGACAGAAATGTACAGCAGGACTACCAGACCATATATGGAACGAATACATTGAGTCAATAGCTTCGTCCACTACTAGGAATGTTGGCTCCCTATGCCGCGCCAGGAAATTTTTCTCGCCGGAATCGATCCTTCAAATATACAAATCAACCATTTGACCTTGTATTGTGTATTGCTACCATATATGGTCTGGAGGCCCTTCTAATTGTCTAAAGGACCTTGATAAAATCCAAAGAAGGATATGCAATTTAATTGGCCCTGATCTGGCATCTCGACTGCAGACCCTCACTCACAGACTTGCCGTTGCCTCCCTCTGTCTTTTTTACAAACACTTTCACGGTAACTGCTCCGATGAGCTGATTCCGCTGGTTTTCAGACTTCATGAGTTTAAGCGTTCAACTAGGCTGGCATCTCGCTATCACCCTTTCACTGTCGAATCTGTTAAATGTAGCCGTCTCTTCTACTCCAATAGCTGTATGTCTCGCACTTCTCGCCTGTGGAACTCCCTCCGCATTTCTTGTTTTCCTGATAGCTATAATATCCAAGTATTCAAATGTAACGTCAATCGACGCCTCCAGATGCCCTGATCTATACCCTAACCTTCTCTTCATCCTTTCCTCTATCACTCCTCTTTGTTCTCGCTCCAACTCTGTAACCCCTTCCGTGCTAGTGGCTTCCCGCCTTGCGTGGGGTTGAATGCTTACAAAAACGTATTCAAAGAACGAAATAAAGGGTAGATTTGTAAATGTGAAAGATGGATTCTGACGCGAAAAGCTGTCTGGCAAGACAAAATGACCCAACTTTCCTTGCAGTAGATGCAGCTATTGATTCGATATAGTCGTTCCACATAGTGGAAAACGTGAATCCAAGAAGGCATTATTAGTTGCTCTTCTGCAGTCTAGTGTCAGTCATGATAATGGCAGGTAGAATAAGTTCACTATGGTGATTTATTTTAGAATATCTCTTGATAATATGAGATACGAGACAGAACACTATTTGAACTGCTAAGTAGGCTTTATTTACTTGGAAAACATGGGAATAATACTGTATTGCATGGGCATGTATATATGACTCACAATTACTATGTCCCAACCTAAAAAAATGAAATATACACCTTCTCCCACTGAGCTATTTTCCTGTGGAAGAAACGTTTTTAATAATGACACCAAAGAAGAATACAACAGTGAACCTAAACAATGTAAATTACGACAATTTCTTATCTCGGAACTTCCGAAGGAAAATGTATGAAGTCTGTACCTAGAGCTGTTACTGTCATTTGATACTTTAAAAAAAATAAAAACCGGATGAGCAATTACTTTTATATCTTTTAGTACATATTAGTGTATACTCATAATAATAACGAATCTCTCTCAGTTTTATTAAAATATTTTCAATTAATCTTTGATGAAATCTTACAATAATACTTTTGCTGGATATAGAGGTAATGTTACGGTAATCGCGGCGGAAAAAAATCCTCGAACCAGTTTCAAATTACAGCGTCGTCTGTTACGTTCAGTATCGAATAATTGCTCTTGGTAAAGGTTTGCCTCCATCATTAGCCCTAATACAACTATCGCTTAAATAACATGGAAGATTAGGTTCTCAATCACTTGGTGCTGGTGGTGAGGGGTGAATAGTCTAAAAGAAGAACAACTGTGAATTCAATCCCATGGTGAAAACAAGGGTAAATCCCTCTATTATATTCCTGAAGAGGTCGCCGAATTTGACAAATAATGAAGGAAAAAAGTAGTGGAGAAACATTTTCGCTTGTATATAGAAAGTTTTAATGATCTAATGTATACTCCTAAGTCACCGTTCCTTATATATAACAGGTGAGGGAAAGTGGGTTACATACGACAATGTTCAAAGCAGGGGCTTGAAAAAGATAAACGTCCACAAGAGATCAACAAATTTAACTCCATAGGGGAAACATAATGTTGTATCGTGAGATCATCCCCGTATTAAAGATTTAGAATTCGTAAAAGGCAATGCGATACCAAATGCACATTTATACGTCAAACAGTTACAGAGAGTCTCTAAATACCTCGTTCGAACCTCAACCTCTATATCGTCAATATGAAAATGTTGTACATTCTATGTCAAAGCAGAAATACATGAAGCAAAAATAACACTGTGAATATTCAGGTAAGTCGACCGATCTGTTGAATAGTAGCAGTTATATTCACCTGGATCTGCACTAACCAATCATTACCTTTTGATTGCTGTGAAATATTTCCATAATGAAAAATAGACTTAAATTTCTTAGGAAATTTTTCACATCAAAACCTTCGGAATTTTGCTCAAACTGAAGCACTGTCTGACAAGTGGCAGCATATTTTGAACAGTGAATGTATAACTGAATAAAAAGGCAATTATATTTTTTTAAGGATAAATGTGATAAAAACGGAAATTATTCGTTAGCATCCTAATATATTTCGGCGATTTCAACCAGAATAAAAGGGGGAAAATAAACATGCAGTTAAACGTTAAAACATAAAGAAAGAAATCGCACGGAGAGAAAAATTCGTGGTTTTATTTCAGAATCATCGGAACAGGATTCTCCACTAAAATTTAAAGTATCTTTTTAAAGCCATTATTAAGAACTGTCAGAAGGTTTTTACTGTAAATTTTGAAGGAAAAAGAGAAATTACTTTTACATGCATTTAAGTTAAAATATGATGATTTTAAACTTACAAATCTAAATTTATTGATGATTAGAAATTAAATATATCAAAGTAAACATAAACAATTTCAGCCATTGTAATTGTTAACGAGCGTTCTTAGCTTCTATAGTTTTTGATCAGTTTGTATAATGATTATATCGACAAATGTTTACCACATATTTTAATTCTAGTGTGAATTTCAAAATCTGAGATTATATTATTTGTAGGAGGTGCTGACAATTTATTTTCTTTATCCACTGTTCAAAATTTTACTCAGTGATCAAGCATTAGGCTTTTTTCTTCTTGTGGTGGAGTACTATATATTGCTTGTTTTATTTAACATTTAAGAAGGTGAAAATATTACATTAAAATTTAAAATATATGTTTGGATCTATGGACACCATCATCATCATCATCTTCAAATCATCAAAAGCAGCAATAATAACAGCAGCAGCCTAATAAGAAGGCGTCTGTTGTCTTCTGAACTTATGTAGCGGGTGAAATAGTTGAGAAATATATATATATATATATATATATAATCTAAATATATCAATTTTTATTTAATCCTCTCATTTTCATAGATCAATTTATTAGTGCTGTTAAAACACTGGTTAAGAAATACGCCGTAGTTTCTTTTCCTTTCCTAAGTACTTTCAAACCTATCCAAGATCATCTTCAGGATTGAATTTCTAAGGCAACAATTAATGTAATTGACAGTTACGTTTTTTTTTTAGGGGGGATCAATGCACATATAAAACGTTCCATTATAGACAATTTAAAATTAACGTTAAGAATATGTAGGGCAGGTAACTTAATTTATATATTTTATTATTTTTTTAAAACTACGGTGTCCTTCGTAATAAGTGTGTAAAACCACGAAGTAATTGATCCCCGAATACGAGAGTATTAAAAGAAAATAAACTGACATAATATGTCTACTTTTTTCAATGAGCTTATGGTGCATATATATTCATGCTTAAATGAAGACATGGTGCATATATATATATATATATATATATATATATATATATATATATATATATATATATATATATATATATATATAAATTGTTGCCATCCACAGACACACTGTTTCGCAGCTCATCAGTGTGGCTAGACGTCCGGTTGCCTCTAGCTAGGATCGAAACCCGACTGAATTTGCGTCAGTCGGAACTTCTACCACTAAGCCGTCGGCGCACGGCAGGGATGAAGGTGAATTTTAGCGTGTTTATTTTTAGATTTAGATAAACACACTGTGACTGACAGTGACTCAATTCTTCCGAAGAGTCGTGCAATATTAGCTTAAATACTCGCTGTTTACAAACTCATATATTTATATATATATATATATATATATATATATATATATGTGTGTGTGTGTGTGTGTGTGTGTGTGTGTGTGTGTGTGTGTGTGTTTGTGTTTGTGTGTGTGTTTGTTTGTTTGTAATGTAAGTTGCCTTTTTAGGCTACGGTCATCAATAATTCTACAAGATGACATGTGTAGCTTTTATATTGTCCTACATGATGTTTTTTTAATCAATAATTCTGATCAACACGTTTTTTCGTGCCAAGAAACAAAACACAGTGCTGATTCTGAAAAGGACTACTATTTTCGCTGTACTGAAATTGCTCATTTTTGCAAAAAGATCAAAATTTGTAACAGCAAAAGTTATTTAATAACATTGAATATGATGATCAAGGAAGAAAAAATACCAAATTACCATAGTTCTTATGTTCACGAAGGTTTTATTTCTGATGTTAGTTTATTAAATGATTTGATGAAAATAATTGTTGGTCTTGGTATATTCAATCATGTTATTTTTAAAGACTTATGTTCTGATTATTGCAAAAATAGTATTTCTCAATAAGCAGACCAATATTTGTTGGTTTGAATACAAATTGAGAGGCTATACAATTTTATTTTGAGGTACAATGCCATCAGTCAATATCATATATACAGAAAAGAAATGAATTTTTTTCCCCCAAAAATGAGATATTTCTTTACAGCAAAAAGATTCAGCGCTCTCGTATGAACTATGTTTGGTGTCTCGACATTTTTTTCTGACCAGTGTAATTGATGTTTTCGTTTTTTCTTTTATCATCAGACCCAATTCCCCGGTTGATCGAATCAAATAGTTTAAAACCTTAATCAACGTCTCCATACCACTGCATACATGTTAACTGCATTTTCATGGGCGGTGCTTCCGAACATATTTTATGATTTACTGCCAGCACAGTCAAACATTAGCCTCATTTAAGATTCTCGATTAATCCGACGACTTTATAACATTTGTTAATCTGGGCAGGAAGAGATCTAATCTCATGAAATTTCATTTTTCTTGTCAGCAACGAGGAACGAAAAAAGATAATTGTTTTAACCTAGGAAATGTTACTGGAATATGAATAACCGAAACGGAAGTTGGAAATGTAATGATACACTTTATAACATCAACAAAATAAAATACTCGCCAGCGGCGTGAAGTAGGTAAACCACTACTAGTGGCGGACTACGTAGAAAGCATACTGCCCTCACTTACAACACTGCCCATTGTATTTATGAGGATTAGGACATACTCATTATTCTACATATGTACGGTATATATCAATAATCAAAGACAAGATATGATATTATAAGCAATTTTGAAGCAAGGATAGAATTTTAATCGTCTTCATGCATTTTTGGTGTCTTTGAATATTTTTGGAATGCTCTTGCAGCCTGATAATACGTCAATCCGATCATTATTAAAGAAAAAAAATTAACTGATGCAGAGTTCGCTAAACTCAAAGGAAATATTAATAATAGACTTAATAATGTGTTAGAACTGATGAATTTTACAATTGCATGATGAATTCGAATAAAGAAATACTAAAATTGAAAATTGACATAAAATGTTAATAAAATTAATCTGATGAATGCGAAACATTACAAGTACTGAGGAAGTCGAGACAAAAAATCATAACAATAAAAGCACAACCAAAGATAAGTAGCAAAACTGTGGATAGAAAGTGACTTTATAGAAAAGCGACAATTGTTTAAGATAAAACTATAAAATAAATAACACAATATATTGATTTGAATTTAACCTCAATAAAGTAAGTAATATAATATACTGCAAAGGAAAGGAAATTCCAGAACAGATAAAATAACACAAGATATAAACGTAAAACACCATTTTGGAGAGAGAACCGGAAAAAGACAATGAAATACCACGGGCAGAATTCTCATAATCAATAAAAACTCGAACGAAATATATTGTTAATAGTGAAAGGAAAATAGAGTATAAAAGAAGAAAATTACATAACAAATGAAAATTAGGTTCGAAAATAACGCACCCAATCAAAACTATATGAAATGTTTGAGGGAAATACTTTTTTAAGCCGCACTTTCAAAATTAAGAAAGAAAAAATGCTATAGGAAAATAGAAAGATCAAAAGTAAAAGACTCTCATGGAAGAATTGCGAGAGTTCTGGAATAGGATATGACGAAATGAAAGGCATTATGAAAGCAGCAAAGAATGGATTAAGAAGATAACCCAGAAATATAGAGAGATGGAACGTTTGAAATGGGTGGGAGGCAGAGATGCTAAACAAGTGAAACAAACTACCAAAAACTAATGGGAATCTCCAGAAATAGATAAAGTACCAATCATTTGGTTAAATGCTTTTTGCATCGATGCACAAACCATTACGAAATCTGTTTTCAAATGCTACAAATAGTACAAAGCAAAAGAGAAAAACAAAAACAGATTGCTACAAGGCATTACTTAGTTTGTACCCAAAGCTGATGACACTAACAATACTACCAAATTATCGGCAGATCATATATTTATCAACTTCGTATACTACTACTACTACTACTACTACTACTACTACTACTACTACTACTACTAATAATAATAATAATAATAATAATAATAATAATAATAATATTTATTATTGCTGCACGGGACCAATGCTTGCGAACTAGAAATTACAAAGCACACACATTGAATAATTTGTTAATCCGAAATGCAGAGATTAAACATTACGAAGAGCTTTATCGATGGAAATTTGTGTTTAAGAAAAGGATTAGTGCAAAATGTCATGAAACCTTTTCTGACCTCGGAAAGAAATGAGTGCACACCAGAAATAATAATAATAATAATAATAATAATAATAATAATAATAATAATAATAATAATAATAATAATAATAAATAGAAATCTCAAAAATGTGGCACATGGGAACATCAACAATCCCTGTTGTAGTTGGAGCCCTTGGACTGGTTGGAAAAGATTCCAGTAGGCTGATTGAAGGGATCCCTGGAAGCCCATGCCTCAAAGAGATACAAAAGATTCTTCTGACAAGTACAGCCCACACTTTACGAAGGGATTTATCTATGTAATTATTTTTTTTAATTGTTTTTGCAGTGGAAAGTGTCATGATGCCATTTCTAACCTTAGGTCCCTGGGCGGGACCCTGAAAGAAATGTGTAAACGACAGATATCAAAGGAAATAAAAATAATAATAATAATAATAATAATAATAATAATAATAATGTTATGATGATGATGATGATGATCATGATGATGATGATGATGATGATGATGATGTTACATAAAAAATCGCGATGACACAAAATGCAGGTTCTATGATAAATATCCAGAAACAATTGACCATCTTGTATCAGGTTTCACGATGTTACCACCTAATGAATATAATACTCGGCATGATAGAGTTGCTACTTTGTACGTATAATATGGCGATCCATTCTAGTCAATCTGATTGGTTTCAAATAGTGGGAGTTATCCTTTCTCTAATATTTGACATTATTCTGGACCATTCAACTGCACGTCAACAAGGATATGCCCAGATTTCCCTCCAAACCAGACAACGCCCCACAACATTATTCAAATGTTTCCATGTTTCACGGTCACCTGCAGATATCCAGTGTTCCAAGTCGCGTTCTGATTTCTTCAAAGATAAACCTCTCTTAAATAAGAATATTGGCAGAATTTACTTTCATCTGCTAAAATTCATAATCTCTGCTCTCGAATTTTCTCGCCCAGTCCATACGTCTGTTCATGTTAACCCGTGAAATCAACTGCTTCTTTCTTACAATTCTTCTTTGAAAGCCTCACTCTTTGACAATCTTTCGCACCGCGTATGGCGACATTTCCATGCTGTTGGGGACATCTTTGACGCTGTGACGAGTGTTTCTGATTACTTCCGACTTCTGCTCCTTTTTCGTTCGCTCAGACACGATGCTTGGTCTTCCTGAAAATTGTTCCCCGCGACAATAGCCTTCTTCATTGAATTTCTTGAAAATATTATTAACCATATCATGATTAATCTGGAAGAGCCCAGCAATATCTCTATTTGACTTACCACAATGATGCCATCCTATTATTTGCCCTCGTTGAAATTCACAAATTTCCTTAGTTTCGCGAACTTTCATTGCAAAATATAAGTCAGCTATCGTTTATAGAAGAGAGTAGCTTGAAGTTAACACAGTATTACCTGAACTAAAAGAAGAGACATTATTACACAGAATCGGTGTAATTAAAGGTGGTTAAAGACATATCATAGCCCATTATATATATATATATATATATATATATATATATATATATATATATATATATATATATATATATATATATATATATATATATATATATATATATATATATATATATGTATAGATATATATATATATATATTAAGACATTTTTATGTTTACACATATTTTTTTATAGATACAAATATTTAAGTAAATGCTCTGTTTAAGATTAATAGTATTAACAACATTTACCGGCCTGAATGTTCGAGAAATTGTCATAGGAAATATGCGTCCTACGACAGGAATCGAACCTGTATCCTATACGTAACAGTCATATGGCTTGTCTTTAAATGATTATGTCATAAAATAATTGTGTGAATTTGTTCATGTCATATATATATATATATATATATATATATATATATATATATATATATATATATATATATATATATATATATATATATATATATATATATATATATATATATATATATATATATATATATATATATTATGAATTAATTGATTTATAATATGTTTTTCGCTACACAGTGATAACCATGTTTAAAAAATGGAAGCTAAATCTTTCGAATTTAATTTTCTTATTAAATTAAAGACATTAGTTCAACGTTTAGCGCAAAAAATATATTTTAAATCAATTAATTTATAATATTAATGCTCTGTAAAATTACATTGAGCATTATTGTGTAAAAATAAAAATATCTATAAGAACACCGGATTTTATATCTTACGGTTCTTTCTTTTTATTTATACACACATACACACACACACACACACACACACACACACACACACACACACACACACACACACACACACACACATATATATATATATATATATATATATATATATATATAAAAAATTTTGTGTTTTTATGCAGCAAATTCTCTCAATAAATTACAAACATTATGTTTGCTAATTTTTAATAAAATCCGTTCATACTCATGAATAACCTTCCGTGTATTGATGTTACAGGATGAGAGAAATGTGCTATAGCTGTTTAAATTTATTTTATTTTTAATTCCCAAGTATTTTCGATCGATAGACATATCACCATCGATAAAAAATCAAACATCTGGAATATTCAAAATACTGAGATATGACGTCTGTAAACGCGCCACATAAAACACATCGTAGAATATAGGTTCTAATGAATAAAATAGTCCAAATAAATGGAATCTCAACAGGGAAATCAATAATATAACGTCAAACGATGATTCCTAGTCTCGACAACATATTGATACCTGGACTACATTTACGCATATGTCATGCAAACACAAAAGTAAACTGCTCCAAAGTTCTAACTTAGGTAAAAGAAGATTCTGATGACAAAATCATTGAGTTAACTCAGAAATAATTCACAACGATCCGACCATTGGAATGCAAGAAGGGAATATGGTCTGGTCTGGTGCCGGACTCAGCGGCACAAGAGAGTCAACTTACATGTATCTCCAAACGTCCTTCTTGCGGCACATACGTAAAAAAAATACGCTGACGCGAGGTCGGTTTACAAAGTCATCTCCAACGTTGAAAAAATAGCCTTCTTCTGTACACAACTGGTAGTTATCACACACAGAAATATATATATATATATATATATATATATATATATATATATATATATATATATATATATATATATATATATATATATATATATATATATATATATATATATGCTGGTATGCAGAAAATATGAAAGAACACGTTAGGTAATTAATCCGATGTTCCTTAGTATTTTTGCTTTTATTTTCAAAAAGACAGTGCTCCGTACAGAAGTAGAGCTTATATTATAATATATTTTTTTTAAATTCATTCGCTACATAAGAGTTCTCGTGTTTCAAAAGCGAGAGCCGAGACCCCTAAAATAATTTTTGAAATTATGTTGAGTTAAGGTGTCTGGTCGCGCTCCCTCGTCAAGCAAGAGGGGTCTCGGCTCTCGCTTTTGAAACATGAGAACTCTTATGTAGCGAAGGAATCATATTTTTAAAACAAAAAAATATTATAACATGTATATATATATATTTTATGTATGTATGTATGTATGTACCTATATATATATATATATATATATATATATATATATATATATATATATATATATATATATATATATATATATAAATCATATTGACATTGAGTGCAGGTTCTGCAGGTTCTAATAAAATAGTTATCGATGAAATATACCAATGTTATAAATTAGATATTACTAAATATATATCTTTTCTTCACTGGTAGGACGACTCGGAGATTCCTGCAGAACACAAAAGAAACTCTTGCTAATGGATATATATATATATATATATATATATATATATATATATATATATATATATATATATATATATATATATATATAAAGAATTAAAAATAGCGTTTCTGGATTTGAGGACCATCGGGTGCGAAGAATTATTTAAAGTGATAAATTATTTATTTCCATGTTAAACGTTTAACCATTGTGTGTGTGTGTGTGTGTGTGTGTGTGTGTGTGTGTGTGTGTGTGTGTGTGTGTGTGTGTGTGTGTGTGTGTCTGTGTGTGTCTGTGTGTGTGTCTGTGTGTGTCTGTGTCTGTGTGTGTGTGTGTATTTTCATCATTTCAACCCAAGCAAGTCGGGAGTGCCAGTGTCATGCAAGGGATTAGGGAGAGTGGGGGCAAGAGTAGAGAGTCGTAAAAGAAGAATGGATGAAAAGAAGGACGGAGAATAGATGAAGGCATCTGGAGATGTTGATTGGCATCGTATTTGAATATTTGGAGATTATAGCTATAAGGGAAGCAAGTAAGACGAAGGAAGAGTGTAGTGCATGTCATCTGAATCCACCCTGGACTTCCCGAAAAATGTTCTTCTGGTTGAGGCAAATAAAAGAAGAATCAGGGAAATAATAATAATAATAATGATAACAATAGTAATATTATTAATAATAATAATATTAATTTGATCTCTAACACATAATTAAGTTTTCTTTTCGCTTTTCGTATTTTCCCTAAAAGGTTTAATTTAACTATTATGATAGTTGTATATGAAATGATTTACTCAACAGGGATCTCGCCCGATTGTCTCAAATCTTGTCAAATTCACCTCATCCGATTGGACGACTACACACAAAAGAACTTGAGCAACAGAAATAAAATGATTTACACAATGAAGAATTTTACGGCAGTCAAAAATCAGAATCTTCTTTCAGAAAGCCAGTTTGTACAGACAGTATTCTCTCTCTTTCTCTAGCTCTCTCTCTCTCTCTCTCTCTCTCTCTCTCTCTCTCTATATATATATATATATATATATATATATATATATATATATATATATCCATCTATCCACATATGTGTTAGTATATATATATATATATATATATATATATATATATATATATATATATATATATATATATATATATATATATATCCGAATAAAACAACACGTTCCAGCGAAAATCCGAAACCGGAAGTACACTCCCTCGGACATTTTGACCAATATGTACGAGTCTTCCATCGCAGAGCACTTTATAAATAGCCATAATTGTCCAGTTAGTTTTAGTGCGGACGCTTTTACCATCCTTAGCAAGTCCCACTCAAATTACCACCGAAAAGTGTTAGAGGCCATCTATATTCTATCAGTAAAGCCTTCTCTTTGTAAAGAGAAGGACTTTATATTAGGCCTCCAACTAATAACCATTTAATTTTTTTTCTTCCCACCAATAAACTTTGTCCATTTTTTTTATTATATAATTTACTTTATTTACCTCGATTTACCTCTGTTGAACGAGGAACGAAACCGGTTAGCTGGCCCGTTTTTCATTTTTACTTCTTTTTATTGTCATGAATGGTAATAATAAAAGTAATTTTTGTCTGTTTATGGCATTGATAAAATTTTGTACCACCAAACATATTTTTAAATATATATATATATATATATATATATATATATATATATATATATATATATATATATATATGTAGGGTGTATTAAAAATACATCTACATTGGTAGAGTGTTCCTGATACCCAATCAAAGGAAAATATCCAATGCCCCAATTTCTATGTAGAATGTGTATGTCTTGGTCGGGCAAAGTTTTTGTTGCTACGGATCCTGACTCAGTAACACGACGATAAACAGTAAGAAAGTTTGCATAACTTCAGTGCATTCGTCTGGTAAAGCAATCATACACAGCCGTGCAACCCTGCGCACATTATAAATTTCGCGATATGAATATCATGTCATTGCTAAACGGAACACTTCAAAGTTAACTCACTACTACACATCGAAGACACACTAGCCATAAAGGTACACGATTGACAAATATAACCTAGTCCAAATGGCAACACAGCTCCATCTACCGTAAACTTTAAACTTAATAACTAAAAACAAAGTATTTGCGGACATATAAGTTTATATGAACATTTGTCCTTGCTTTGTTGACAGGAACCCTCCCCGAAAGTTTTTAAAAGTGTTTTCGATACACTCTGTGTGTGTGTGTATATATATATATATATATATATATATATATATATATATATATATATATATATATATATATATATATATAGTCGATTTACTTATTCCATTTTGACAGCAGTTTCTAATATATCTTTCTGTCTTCTCTTCATGCAAGTATTAAAAAAACCGACTGCATAAACTGTGACAAGTGTCACATTTTTATGAACGAGGAAGATAAGAATGCAAAACACAAAGACATTTTTAAAATATGTAGATATAATACATCGGTAGCGTTTGTTTACAAGAAACGCTTGCAGTTGCAATATATCAGTATTTTACGAGATAACACCTTTTATTCGCCGCAATTCGCTTGGATAACGTCTCCTCACAAAAACATATTCATCTTCCACGTTTAACTGGTATTTGTTCAGTGTTTATTATTATTATTATTATTATTATTATTATTATTATTATTATTATTATTATTATTATTATTATTTTCTACTGAATTACAAGTGTACATTCCACATTATTATGCTCCCTGTCATTATGGGAATGCTTTTATATGCGTTCTACCACCTCTCACATGTTTATCCCAACTGAAAGAGTAAAAAAAAATAAACATGTGCGTTAAAATCATTCAAATGTGTGCTTTTGATGTTGGCATCTTCCAAACTACCTTCAGACGGCGACTTATATTCATGCGACAAGGCAAGAGTTGTCCGCCATTGTTGCCGCCAAGCACAGGAGATAAAGTAGAAGACAACAAAGCAAAAAGACAAAAGAAATCGACTAGCAACGAAAACTGATCAATGGAAACTCGTTGCTTGACTTATATATTTTCTTTGTTACCTCAGTGTTCTGTCAACGACGAAGTAACGTCTTTCGCTCGCTGGTTGTCATCAACAACAGGAAAGACGCAGTCTCAGTTTTCAATCTTTATATATATATATATATATATATATATATATATATATATATATATATATATATATATATATATATATATATATATATAATGTGTGTGTGTGTTTGTGTGTTTGCGGATATAAGTGTCCTTATTATATAGCTTTTTTGTTTCAGCTTTTTGCGTAAGTAAGTCGACATTTCTTATGTTTCGTTAGTACATTCTTTGGTGTCGTTTCCGTAAATCCATTGACGAAACTCCACTTGAACAACAGAACGACTTACCATTGTCTTTCATTTAGAATCGATCAAAATTTGAAACGCGAGAAACTTTCTCATAACTTTCCTTCGTAGTCACGCCCAAATGTCCCCAAAATTAACCACTCCTTTCTCCCCGAAACGGGCAAAAATGTGGAAAAAAGAAAATATTAATTAAGGAATTATCAGTAGATGTCTGCTATTTTTTCATTCTTTCCTGCACACACACATATATATATATATATATATATATATATGCATCTAATTTCAATGTCAAATGAAATTCCGATCCTTAGCTATGAATAATTAATTTTGGACATGTAATTTTCGTTTATGAGTGATTTAATCACGATAATTCTGTTAGAATTAGAGAGTAATTATACTTATACCTTATGGCTCTAAGTAGAGCCCAGTAGTCTTATAAAAACCTCGGAGAATTCCAGTAATATATGTTTAATCATTTCTAAGATACAACGGGCCAGAGTTTAATCTAACAATTGGACAATTTTACTGTTACATGATCTGGACAATTTTGCATTTACACGCATTATATATACATATATATATATATATATATATATATATATATATATATATATATATATATATATATATATATATATATATATGTATATGTGTGTGTGTGTGTGTGTGTGTGTGTGTGTGTGTGTGTGTGTGTGTGTGTGTAATTAGAAAAATAACACCACGTGAATTTCATATAGTTTATAAAATAGAGTAGATAAGCTGGTCAGTAAAATTAAGTCAAACGAAAAGATACCGAAGTAGTCAGTGGGAAAAACATTTAATATTAACCAGGTGAAAACAATGAAGCACGGAAATTGAGATTACAAGTTCGTAATTTTCGAACACACCTGTGTTCTCCATTAGCGGATGCGAGAAATAAACAGAGGGACGGTGGAGATTATTCAAAATTATTTCTTGGGGCTGGGTAGAGTCCGTTTAATATGTGGAATTGTTAGGAAAAAATCTGTTCCCTGTTTGATTTCTCGCTGTGCGAAATTTTTTATATAAATAACCTTATATTTAAAAATGTAATTGGTGGTGGGTGGAAGGGGATGAAATCTTGAACATAAAGGAATGAGGGTTATAGGACCAGGTGTGGGGACTGTATTAGTATTGAAAGATATTGTAGGATACAGTGTGGGAACACAGTGAGATTGTCAATAAAATTTTTAAAAAAATGAAGAGAAAAATAAAAAAGGACACAGGAAAGAAATAGCAAATTAAAGAGTTCTTTTCGGAAAATCATTGTTAAAAAATGGTGGAGGGTGCGGAAAAATAAACTGAAATAAAATATAAATAATAACAAAATACTAAAAATAGAGATAACGGTAATAAGAGAAGGGGAAAGCATACAAAAATAGATGTGTTGTGTATCAAGAAAGGATCAGCGCATAAAAAGAGACTAAAAGGAAAATAAAGTAAAAAGAGGAAATAAATAATACAAAAACGAAATAAAGAATCCTTTTTGAAAATCATTGTCAGAAATTGGAGGGTTGCGGGAGAAATACATTGGAATAAAAACATAAAAACATACTACTAATAATAATAATGGCAATATCAAAGCCGGGAATAAAACATTAAAAAAAGATGAGCTGTGAACACGTGTGTATCTATATATATATATATATATATATATATATATATATATATATACAGAGAAACAATGTCAGAGTTGCATTTAACAGTGAGGAATAAATATATACTTGTTTTTGTTATATATATATATATATATATATATATATATATATATATATATATATATATATATATATATATATATATACACCGTAATTCCCGAGAATAATACGCCTTTATCCATAATATGTACACCTAAATTTGCGAAAGTGCAAACACGTAGTTCGTATTATGCATCTAATCATGCATAATACGCACCCCTTTTTTGGTAATCAAATCCTATAAATTGTACATCTCTAACTTCATTACGGCCAGTGTTTCTTACTCTTATTTTTAAAAAATGGTTTTAAGAATATAACATATTAAGAACATAGAATAATGTTATTCTAACTCAGTTTTATGATAATTTTATTTCATGGCAATTGTTTTAAAGATATCTGTAGCTATGCATAATACGCACTCCTGATTTTGATACTATTTTTTAAAGAAAATGCGTATTATGCATGGGGAAATACGGTATATATATATATATATATATATATATATATATATATATTTATCGCTTAACTTTTGCAAAATAAAAATTCCATTGACCTCTTATTCTAGCATATATATTTACCAAAGTTACACAAAAATTTATAGAGTAAATATATTTATTAAAACTCCATTGGCTTCAACCCCGGCCTCCAAAGAACTTCAGAATCTCCTGCATCTCTTCTGAACTGTTTCCTTGTTTAAGTTGGTGAATGTTGCCCCAATCCTTGACTTCAGTTCAGATTTTGTCTTACAAGGAGTTTCATCTTCTTTAACTTTATTCAGAAAAATATTACAATAATCTAATAGAATATCTGCATCTACATCTTTCAAACTTTTTAACAACCTAATGACATCAGGTCACATCTTAAGCTTCTTAAGTATTACTGATAGCCAAATCTGAAGAAAGACTTCTATTGGATTTCGAGAAGTGCTCAACATTGATGCTATTATTTCATTGTTCTTTTTTAAAGTTGTTGCTGAAAATGGCCTTACTACTTTTGGCGGAAACTCTCATGCGTCATGTGATTTTATCTCTGCACTAGACGAATTCAGCGGAGAACAAACGATCGGCTTTAACTCCATTGTTAATAATTTTGCTGAAAAGCTTCAGAGGCTTTTATTCTTTATTCCTTCCTTAATCTCATTGCCGTATTTATTTAATTTTCATCAAGCTATAAAACTATACATAATAAAATATATACAAGACTGTATAATATGAAAGTAGAAACAAAGCAAATGTAGACAACGAAAAACTGTAAATGCAAATAAAATATTGGCTTTACATCTGCTTTTACTAATATTTCTACCACACAACAAAAAGGCTTCTCTTATCACTGTATACACGCACACGCACACACACACACACACACACACAAATATATATATATAATATATTATAATATATAAAAAAAAACATGATTCCTTCGCTACATAAGAGTTCTCATATTTCAAAAGCGAGAGTCGAGCCCCCTAATATAATTTTTGAATTTAAGTTGAATTAAGGTGTCTGGTCACGCTTTCTCGTCAAGCGAGAATTTGGGAATAAGCTATCTTGTGGTTAGCGCCTGTTTATACGTATGGTCTCTTGCAACATTAGATACTATGGAAACGGCTAGGGTCGGTTATATTGGTTAGGTGGTCTAAGAGTTAAGAATTAATTTTTTATCTACAGACCAGTCTCCTTCGAAAAGTTTATGTCAGGTTATATTGGGGTGCCTATTTCAAGTCTGATATTAGGAGCGGAAGTCTAGTGGGTCAAAAAGGCATTTTTATGGCCTTGCCGCAGGTCGTTAAGTATCGAGGGGATTCTGTTTCATTATTATCTGTCTATTAATCTGTTTATTTATTTGTTTATTCAAATGGCTATTTTCTTTTACAAACGTGTTGAAATGGATTAGAATTTGTTTTTTTGTTTTGTTTTTTGTTTTTTTGCGACTCCACAAAGGGTTTTTCTATTTAATGATTGGGCTGAGCTTAAGGCTTTTATTAAACTATAGAATTTATTTTTTTATAATTTTTTATTAATTATTCAATGCGAAGATTTGTTGATGTCGGCAAAAAACCGTTAACTCCTGTCTATGTTTTAATAACTGTTCATTATTTAGAAACTTAATGATGTGTAGTTTTTCATGTAGGCATAAAGGGCATGGGTAGTCCCAGGTTTTACAAATTCTTGTTCTATTTATTATTTTCCTTTTACTATATATATATATATATATATATATATATATATATATATATATATATATATATATATATATATATATATATGCAAGTAAAGGATTGGTGTATACGGAATAAATTCCATTAAACAACAATTACTATTCTTAAAAGAGTACTCAATATAGAGTAGATCAGATATAATTATTTATTTAAAAATTATAACTTAATTATGTTATAAAATCACTACAAAAATAGCCATGTTGTTTCAACAACTCCGGTGACTTATCAAGTGATGATATTGCATGTAGCATTAAAGTGTTTTAAAAGTTTCAAATTAATTAACGATCCCTCGCACGGGGAAAACGCTGTTACATAAGCTGCAATGACCAATCAAAATACAAGTATACGAGAATTCAAAAACTTGACAACGAAGTAAGTTTATAATAGCTATTAAATGCTTTAAAGTATGTATATATATATATATATATATATATATATATATATATATATATATATATATATATATATATATATATATATATATGGAGAAATATAGTCTTAAGGTGTGCTATATTTATGGGATAAAGTCCTCAATATCAGAGATAAAGCGTGTGTACATGTAAAAGTGAACATTGAAGTCAACACTTAGAGGCGACAGACTGTTTCATGCTTGACGCAATCGATGTTACCTCTAGCATGTAACAGTCTGTCAACTCCAACTGTTGACTTCAATGTTCACTTATATATATATATATATATATATATATATATATATATATATATATATATATATATATATATATATATATGTGTGTGTGTGTATAAACACAGGTATAGGATAAGAACAAATGGAGTATTACACTGACTGTAGCATTTATTTTTTTAAATTGGCTCAATGTTGGTTAATGCTTAATAATATTATTTATTATATGAGATTTAAACAAAAAATCGCTACACAATAGATTTCATATGTCAGCACTGATAATGTCACTCCTCAGGCGATGGTAAATAACTGGTGAGTAAAAAATTATTTTTAAATTTCAAAAGCAGATAGAAACAAATTAAAATTAAAATGTGGCTTGTGGGTTTACCCTGATTAACCAATTAGGTGTCAGAAAGAGGCTAAATTAAAAAAAGAGGGAATTTTAATCATGGTAAAATGTGTTTTGAAATATAATACAAAACAATGTCATAAGTGGCAGACAGGAAATTACTACAAACTATTGTGGCAACAATGTACCATAAGTATCAGACATGTAGCTAAATATAACATATTTCATAGTTGATGGAAAAAGAAAACAGTAGATGTAACTTAAGTGTTTAAAATTATTATTATTTTTATTATCATTTTTAATTTAGCGTCGATCTGACTCCTGCTTGGATAATTAGGATTTACCCGCAAGCCTCATTTTAATTCTGATTTGTTGTTATCTGTTTTTGAAATTTAAAATACATTTCTACTCAACAGTTATCGCCTGAGGAGACACAGTTTGAGTGCTGAAACATGAAAGCCATTGTTTGGAGATTTCTAACAGAAAATAAATAAAAGTTGTTTTTATTACTGTTGTTGATTTTTTTTTT
>OZ038505.1:86766985-86844485 GCA_964036315.1 Acanthosepion esculentum | reverse complement strand
GTGATACATAGCAGTTCCGTTCTAATTTGGAAATATATACGAAAGTGTTCAACGGGAAGTGCTGTCTGGCGTTTTACAATAACCTTAATTCGACAGGCTGATGAAGAGTCTTAGTTGAAATTTCAAGTCAGTTCATCCAGATTTTACAAGAAAATGTAAAGAGACAGACTGATATTTAATGGACAGAGTCAATTATAAACAGACGAATACAGATAGAACGACTGATATCAACAGATTCAGTATGTAATACACATATTTGAATGGTGACAAATATAGCTTAAAGAGAGAGAGAGAGAGATTCAGGTAATACGCACATCAGAACGGTGACATAAGCAAAGAAATAGATAGATAGATAGATAGATAGATAGATAGATATATAGATAGATAGATAGATATCAATGTTTATACTCTTAGAAAAACAGTGAGGCGTAAAAAAGATGTAGCCTATAGAAAGCGAATAAACACTGCCGGAAAAGGTTGTCTCTGTGCCCTGTGATAAATGAAATAAGCCTAGCTTTTATTTTATTTTCCAGCTGCCGAGAGAAAAGGAGACAAATAAAAATATTTCCATACATACCTGGGGACTTGTGCGCAGTGAGACGACGACAGAAATCGCATTTATCTTGAAAATAATCGTTAGGAAAGAAAATGTCAAAACTGAACCAAAATACGACAAAGAGGCCTTCCTTTATTTAGTTTACCGAATTTAAGAATGAAATGTGAACAAAATGAGTTAGTCTTTCGAAATGGATCTATTTAGCAAATAAACATTGGAATATTTGGCAGAATTCTTAACGGTCAATTACCTGTAAGTGTATATTCAGCATGCCTTGATTTTCTCAAAGACAATTTCATGTTTACGTAAAAGTTTGAGAATTTTATTTATTTCGCAGAATTTTTTGACTATCCTTTCGACATATGTATTTACTATTTTTCATTTGGTACTAATTTTATTTAATTATTATTTTTATTATTAGTAGTATTATTATTGTTATTGTTGTTGTTATTGTAGTTTTTTTTTGTTTTGGTTGTTGTTGTTGTTGTTGCTCTACTATTATTTCCTAGAATTCATATGTTTGATCAGAAAAAGAAAATGACCATTGAATGTCCTCCGTTGTTTTTACATAGCCGAATTGCATATACATTTGCAACAATCACACGGACGAGCACCCATGTGCACGCACACCCACATCCATATAGACACACACTCACACATAGACATATATATGAATAATATATAAAGTGTTCAAATAACTTGGACCGATTTTAATGTGAATTACGTTCAAGCGTCTAATGAATTTCCTTTTTTCTTTCATATTCAAGAACTTAAGTCTTTGGCAATTTCAGCCATGGGAAGATTATATATATATATATATATATATATATATATATATATATATATATATATATATATATATATGTATATATATATATATATATATATATATATATATATATATATATATATATATATGTGTGTGTGTGTGTGTGTGTATATACATATACATATATATATGTACATAAAATAAACTATGAAATCTCCACAAATATCCTTAAATGCCTATAATTAGTAACAGAAGCCATTGGTTCATACCAACGGCTTTCCATACACAATACTCATCGGATTCTCTCTCTCGTGGTCATATGTGACGTCATGAGCTGTTGTGCGATTTTCGCTTTCAGCGTCTTATATGCACGTGTTTATCGTTGCTTGGAAATCATTCATGTAAACAAAAACAGACCATCATCAATTTCTTGTTCGTGTATTCCTTAATATATTGTGTAATTGTCATCTTTGATAATGGCTTATGTAAGCCGAAAGCTTAGATTGGATTAAAAATATGTATCAATATTGTGATTTTCTTTCATTCTTTAATGAAGAATATATATATATGTTTGTGTTTCAATCCTGGCTTGAGGCATTCGGAAGTCTAGCCGCACTGAGGAGGTGTGATACAGCGAAACAGTACTGTCTCTGAATGACATAATATATATATATATATATATATATATATATATGTGTGTGTGTGTGTGTGTGTGTGTGTGTGTGTGTGTGTGTGTGTGTGTGTGTGTGTGTGTGTGTATATATATATATATATATATATATATATATATATATATATATATATAATGTAATGAAAAGTTTGATGATCCGTATGGATTGTCACAAGGAGGATTTCATCCAGAAAGTTCAATGTCAAACCTGAGCGAATATTAATTTAATTAAAATTAGAAAACAAACTTAAGGGTCCATTGATTACATTTTATTTCTCCAGGAAGGTGTTATCCTGGTTCCTCAGATACAATACTTATGAGTAAAGGAGTGAATAAGGACCAGACATTGACCTATTTAATAAGTCATCTCACAGGAAGAGAAAAAGCGAAGAAAAGATATAAGAAAGCAAATTGTGGAAGAAGGGGTGTGAGGAAAAAGTGTGGAAGGAAGAAAAGGATGAATAAATTCACATCTATAGGCATTTTGCGGTTAATTTAAAAAATACAAATTGATATATTTCGCAGTTAACATTCATTGAAAAATTAAAAATTTATCAACAAAATAAAATAGGAATAATATATTGTAAATACTCTTAAGTATTTGAATAAAAATCATTCCCATCTCTCCCTTCCTTTGTTAATTTTGACCATATCCGTTTTCCTGCTCATCCCCCTCTCTCTATGCCGTTATATCAACTTAAAAGTACCCTTCAAAAGTGTATAAAAATAATACGTAAAATTTAAACCATTTTTATGCTTGGAAATGTGATCTGAAGAACCAGGAAAAAAAACACCTTCCTGGAGAAATAAAATATAATCAATGGACACTTAAGGTTGTCTATTTTCTAATTAAATTAATATACATATATATATATATATATATATATATATATATATATATATATATATATATATATATATATATTGAGGATTGAGGTATCGGAGAGACGAGTTTTGAATTCCAGGCGAATCCATTACATTCACTTACGTGCTAATGCCCTTGGGAAAGGTGTGAATCCTCTTCTACTCCCTCCAACTATGGGTAAATAGCAGGACAGACTCGGTTCTATAGCCTTTGGTGGCAATTGGTCTAGTAGTAGGACAACTCTGAATTCAAAACTTGGGGAGGGTCGTTTGAGGACCTTGTGGCACTCAGTGCACCATGTCTCTGTATTCGTCCCTTCAAAAAGTGTGGATGGTCCTACACGAAACCTTCACCTCTATAATCAAATCTCATGTGTCGGCGTCGGAATCCCAGTTTGTAGGAACTGATCTGCTTGACCACCATACGTCAAATTCGACAAGGGTTGGATCCTAGCTAGAGGCAACAGGACGTCTAGCTACAATGATGAGCTGTGAAACAGCGAAACAGTCTTTCTGTGGATGACAAAAATATTGGCTCCTGAAAAATTAATTTCGGTTGAGCTCTCTGGTTTGAGGTGTGAATTTGTAAACAGTGACTATTTAAGCTAATATTGCACGACTCTTCGGAAGAATTGAGTCACTGTCAGTCACTGTGTGTTTATCTAAATCTAAACATAAACACGCAAAAATTCACCTTCATCCCTGCCGTGCGCCGATGGCTTAGTGGGAGAAGTTCCGACTGACGCAAATTCAAAATCGAAATGCCAAGTCAGGATCGATTGCATTGCAGATACTTCTTTGGATTTTATCAAGAAACTAGAGTTGAATAGCAGGAGCACCGGACCAGACCAATGTACGGATGAATAGTAGATTGTAAATGTGCAATATGGACTCTGACGAGAAAAAACCTTCTTGCATGACCCAATGGATCAAATTTCAATATAGTTATTCCACTTCAATTTATTCGAAAACGTTAGTTAAAGAAGGCACATTGAGAGGCTCTCGTGGAGACGAGCATCAGACATACGGATACCGAGCAGGGAGGTTTCTCTATGCTGGTTAAATGAGAGCAGTTTTGTTTTGGCGGACTAAAATATTTACCTTACCGAATTAAGGTATCTGTTAACTAATGATTGGAGGTGCTTTTCAAAAGCAGCGGCTAAGTTAAATGTGTCACCTCTGACGGATTTGCCGTCGAGACAGGAGTAAATGGTAGGGTCATCTGCATAAATGTTTACTTTGGAACTGATTACTTCAGGAATAAGACATCATATAGAGCCTTGGATGACACCCGGGTTCATGTAAAACGATCTGGAAGGGAGCCCATTCAGAACAACCCTCATTTCACGATTTAATAGGAATGATTTCGTTAAATCAAACAATCGTCCTGCAATACCGTAGCCCTGAAGCTTAAGTAGTATGCCAGCATGACGAAAACTGTCAAATGCCTTTGATAATATCTAATGACACAGATTGAGCTTCCCCGTTATTATCACGTGCTTGATATACATATATATTGATGGCCGTAAACATGTCAGAGGTAGAGAGGGCAAAACGGAATCCATAGTTTTTGTTAGGGAATAGGTCGTGACAGGTAAAATGCTTAAGCACTTCAGCATTGATTAAAGCCTCAAATACTTTGACGAAAAACGGTATGAGGCTAAGAGTGCGATATTTAGAGGGATCAGGATGTTCTACAGAGTTCTTAAAAACAAAAACTATAGAGGGAGACTTCCAACAAGCTAGAAAGCAGGAATCAGCACGGAGATAGTTGTAGAGTTTGGAGAGAACTGGAGCTAGGTCGGGGGCACATATTGTATAGGACGACGCTTCGGATGCCGTGACTTCTCCTTGCATTATGGGATTCTAATTTAGAAATTATTTCTGGGACCAGTGACGCGGTTATGCGCATATCAATCAGTAGAACATCATTTGTAGGTGGAAATTAGGTGTGGTTAATCCTGATGAATCGTATGCAAAGTTGGAAGAGAATCTCCGAGCAATGCATTGGACCTTATTTTCTGTAGATGCCAGGACTTCGAATAGATTGAATACAGCAGGGATGTAGGATTTGTTGTTGTTCAGAACACGCTTGCAGGGTCGACAATTATCTCTAGAATCGAACTTTCGTTGTTTCATTCTGAGAGCAAACACTAACACCGCTTCATTTAGAACAACCTCGTATTCGTTGCGACTAGGGCAAAGAGACGTCTGCTGCAAGCAGACATTCCGCTCTGGTACAGCCGGGAGAATTCATTCCTGTAGACTATAGGGGCTGAGCATGTAGGTGAGTTTTCAATGAGATGAAGCAGTTTATGTTGCTATTTCCTCGCTGGAATGAAATCATCGATGCTGCCATTCACCCAATAGGGGACCTCAGAAGCTCATTTTTTAACAATGTGATTAGAAATTGGATTCCAAAGGACGTTACGCAGGAAATGCCTGGAAGAGTCCCAATCTGATCGTTGATAACAGAAAGATATTCTGTTGGAAGGAGGCTTTGGGTTGGTGGGGCAGCGGAAAGAGGTGGTTACAGACAATATCGCATGTCAGAGTTGCCAAGAGGAAAGAGCTGCATAGTACGACAAGTGTAAGTTATATAGGTAGAAAAGTGATCGAGAAGAGAAACGTGTCCGTCAAGATTACTTGGGAAACGATTTGGGAAGTCCACCACTTGCATGAGAGATCGTGTGATTGAGAATTAAGGTTTGGGATGCATACTGACAGACCAAAGAGCAGCGAGTAAACTTGAAATTGAAATCGTGCGTAAAAATGTTAACACATTTTATTACTCTAGTATAGAAGGTTAGATAGTTAGAGAAGGTTAGAAAGTTAGAGAGAATTCCAGTAAGATATCATTAATCATTTCTAAGAAACACCGTTTGAAACTTTAAATGTATAATTTTGATTTCAACATTGATATAGCAATTGTATTGTCGCAACAAATATGTATTGTAAGCCACTAGCAACTGATTGGCGTTTTCTTGCTCAACTTGATGCCCATATTTTCTCATTTTGATTTTGCAGATATGTCCTCCATCTTCTGGATTTCTCCTTCTATATTTTGGATAGGAGTTATACCCTTGTTCAAATTTTAATTTAATTTAAATCAACGTGGAAAAAAATCACTGGCTGTTTATGTCTCCCACGGGACTCCCTTTGATTAAAAAAAATATACTCATCAAATTGCCCTAGGAGTTATTCACTTGTTCAAATTTAAATTTAATTTACATGACAGGAAATAAAACACCATATGGGCTTTTTGCCTTCCGGTTACCCATTTTGATCAAAGTAAGTGTAATTATACAACTACCCTGCGTAATATTATTTCAATCTATATGAAATCATGGAGGTCTATCTCCAGAACGCTAGAAGGAGTTCGTTAACAAACAAGAAGACAGACATAGGCTACAAGTTAGAGAGAACAATAAATATAGTCTAGACGTAATGATTGAAATTTTTAAGCTTCGATTCATATGTTCATGACATATAAAGGGCGAAAACTGACGACAGCCACTTTGAAGTGTCGATAACTGTGTCCGCAGTACCTATGGACACTCTGTGACCGACACTGAGCGATCCTCCCTTGGATATAGCATCTTTTACTATCTCTTTTGTGGTATATGGATGTGCCGGTGGTGTAATTGATAGCAGCGAGGAATGAGAAATCTATAAACACCAGATGTTTAATATCCTTTGGAATGATACAAATCAGTTTCCCCTCGCTGTGGATTAAATAGTAGGTATTATATCTGGAAAAAGGCACTTCATACAATAAATAAATATTCTTACAATCCAAAATATGCTCTCACCTTTAAAAAAATCACAAAATCTTGATAATACGTAAAAAAAACAAAAAATACAAAACAAAACAAAACAAATCAATGTATTGTTTCAGTCATGAATACTTTCCACTAACTGGAACATACTTTTATATATATATATATATATATATATATATATATATATATATATATATATATATATATATATATATATAACACATATATACACACTTATATTCACACCAATACTAATATATACACTTACATACATCATATACAGTCCCGAAGAACTAAACGATAACATACACTTAACACAAACACATCCCCTTCTCACGAACCAATAAAGCTTTCACAATGAGCAAGGGAATTCTGAGTCGCATGAATCTCCCCAGAAACTATCTTAAAAACAACTTAAAAAAAGCCATTTGACCAACACAAAGACTGACCAAAATTAACAATAAAAAATACATGAAAACTACAGGTAAAATCCATTTTTTCAGTAAGTCATTCATTCCTGTAGTTTACTGCCACTAACAAGTAAGAATACATTTTTCTCCCAATGATGGCCATGCTAGCCGAAACTAGTCGAGGAACCTAATTGAAATAATAAAACAAATATATTAATATACAGTCCAATGTGTCTGAAAAATTTAATTTTTTAATTTTTCAATATTTTTTATTGTTCAAAACAAATACACAGACATATACACACACACACACACACATGCACACACAAACACACACACAGACATATATATATATATATATATATATATATATATATACATACATACATATATATATATATATATATATATGTATATATATATTAATACATCTTTCATTAAATAATATAGATAAGTGTTGTCTATATATTTTATGTAAGTTTTTTTCATATAGTCTGATAAGCTTAATAACATTATCATTAAACAATGGAAGAAAATCACAATATTGATACATATGTTTTTTAATCCAATCTAAGCTTTCGGCTTACATAAGCCATTATCAAAGATGACAATTACACAATATATTTAAGCAATACACGAACAAGAAATTGATGATAGTTTTGTTTGTTTACATGGATGATTTCCAAGCAACGATAAACACGTGCATATAAAACGCTGAAAGCGAAAATCGCACAACAGCTCATGACGTCACACATGACCACGCGAGAGTGAATCCGATGAGTATTGAGTATGGAAAGCCGTCGGTATGAACCAATGACTTCTGTTACTAATTATAGGCATTTAAGGATATTTTTGGAGATTTCATAGTTTATTTTGTTCAGGTTAGATTTCAACTGTTTTATGTATATAGCTTCAAGAATTTTTAGTTTTTGTTCATTGTTTTCATGTTTAAGTATAGTTGTGTTCTCGGAGATTTTCGCTATACCAGTTTGATGGTCATAGGAAAAATAAGGCTTACTGGGAATAGAAGTAATTTTAATGCAAATGCCATATCTTTTGTAAATATGGGGTTTCTTGAAATTAAAACATGGGTCTTTTAATGGTTCGTGATTTCTGGGAATCTTCCTTGTTATCACAAGATTCATTGTAATATTTTTTGTAGTAGCTCCAGCCAGTTGAAGCTATTTATGTAAGTCTGGTGTTTTCAGAACGGGCTGATATGGAAAAGTCTCTTAATTGATTTGTTCAACAGAAAAGGACCAGGAAATACTTATGACAATTTTGAATTTATTTTTTCGACTGCACCATTTTACGTAATAAAGGATTATTACTCAATGAACCACTGAAAGTTATCTTCGTCCTGGGACGACTTCGTTTATATTCGAAGCAACAGGAAATACTAAATGGATCCTGATAATTCTAAAATGTGCATCTAATATATTATCAGATTTATGAAATGTTTCTCATACAAAACAGACAAATATAAGTTTCGTATTATTTAAGGGGCTTTGTTTAGCTTAACCAAAATATCTATCTTCATCTCAGATCGAATACTGGTGATCTTCCCCCGTACGAATTACCTTCCAAGAGTGTAATTGCTTGGCTGTACTCCAGATCGTAAAGACCCTAAACTAATTCTATATTCACTGACCTTCAATGAAATAAAATGTCAAAGTTCACTTTATCTGCCCGAGGAGCACTTTTATCTACCACCGTAAGCTACAACAAGGCAAAAATATTAACCTGGAAAATCGCAAACCCGAATTTAAATAGACTCATCAGATGTAGACTCTGGTAAGGATGTCATGCAGGGCCTACAACCCGTTCCGAAATGTATCAAATATAATCTTTATAGATACCTTATGCCAAATCAATGAATAAAAATATCTTCAAACGAATAAATCGTTTAGATCTAAAACAAATTCTTGTTCACCAGACTCATAGACTGGTGTTGCACTATCTGGCAAAGAAAATAGTCATATGACTAATAGACATCCAACAGCAAAGAATATATCAATGGGTAATACATGTAAGTAGTGATTAAATAATAATATGCATAAAGCGTTAATTTTTCACAGTCATAATTAAAAAAATGCAAAGAATTTCGAAAGAATAATATGAAACAGTTTTCTATTGATGTTGTTGTTTCTTCTCCTTCTTCGTTTCTTCTTCTTCTTACTTCTTCTTTTTATTCTCCTTCTTCTTCTTCTTTTTCTTCTCCTTCTTTTCTTCTTTCTTCTTATTATTTTTGTTCTTCTTCTTTTCTTCTCCTTCTTTTCTTGTTTCTTCTTATTATTTTTGTTCTTCTTCTTTTCTTCTCCTTCTTTTCTTGTTTCTTCTTATTATTTTTGTTCTTCTTCTTTTCTTCTCCTTCTTTTCTTGTTTCTTCTTATTATTTTTGTTCTTCTTCTTTTCTTCTCCTTCTTTTCTTGTTTCTTCTTATTATTTTTCTTATTATTATTTTTCTTCTCCTTCTCTTCTCCTTCTTCTTCTTATTTTTCTTCTTCTTCTTTTTCTTCTTCTTCTTTTTCTTCTCCTTCTTTTCTTCTTTCTTCTTCTTATTTTTCTTCTTCTTCTTTTTCTTCTCCTTCTTTTCTTCTTTCTTCTTCTTATTTTTCTTCTTATTATTTTTCTTCTCCTTCTTTTCTTGTTTTTTCTTATTATTTTTGTTCTTCTTCTTTTTCTTCTCCTTCTCTTCTCCTTCTTCTTCTTATTTTTCTTCTTCTTCTTTTTCTTCTTCTTCTTTTTCTTCTCCTTCTTTTCTTCTTTCTTCTTCTTATTTTGTTCTTCTTCTTTTCCTTCTCCTTCTTTTCTTCTTTCTTCTTCTTATTTTTGTTCTTCCTCCTCTTCTACTTTCTCTTCTTCTTCTTTTTTTGTTATCCATCTCCTCCTCCTCCTCCTTC
Source organism: Acanthosepion esculentum (assembly GCA_964036315.1). Taxonomy (NCBI): domain Eukaryota; kingdom Metazoa; phylum Mollusca; class Cephalopoda; order Sepiida; family Sepiidae; genus Acanthosepion; species Acanthosepion esculentum. The sequence goes on along the minus strand of OZ038505.1, from coordinate 86,834,531 downwards.
TTCTTCTTCTTCTTCTTCTTCTTCTTCTTCTTCTTCTTCTTCTTCTTCTTCTTCTTCTTCTTCTCACATGTAAAATCTGATTTCTGCTTGTTATTACATAAAAGTTCAGTAATACTTTGGATATTTCTAAGGAAATGTTTCTTAATAAGTCTAATTTCCTGAGAAACACTTTCTGAGGAAATATTTCATGAATTCACTGGTAACATTATCTGCTCGGTCAATGAATGTCGAATAGTTCCTTTAAGTGTACAGCTATTTTCACCCAAAACATTTACATTAGCATTGAATTTACTATTATCATTTGTGCAATCAAGAACAGTTTTTTCTACTTCATAGCACGCTCAGTATTTCATTTATCTATTATTGCCAGACTGTACATCTCCGATGACCGTTGGTGCTCAAAAATGAACTGCGATATCAGTGTTATACGTTGGAATCTCAAACCGAACATTTATTTAGTCCACTGCAGTAGATTGTTCTCGTTCAACTTGCCATGCCTCTTCTGTTTGAAATAAGCCGGTGATTTGACAAGTGTGAGTTGAGTCCCTGGCCAAAGAAGAGGTGAACAAAAACGTAAGGAGTTGAGTTACTAAAAGAAATAAACTGAATGTGAGATATCCAGAATAAACATGACAAGTTTTTGAGTAGACGTCTACTAAAACAAGTGCAGCCACAAGATAATATATGTGTGTTAATAAGTAATAATGTCCAAAGGATTTACGTTCTAATGTTATATTCTTTACTTTTAAGAAAACAAAAGTCCGGGGACATAGACTTTGAAATTTCACATCGAAATATGACAATTTCTTAAATTGGGTAATTGATCTATCTGGTGATATAAAAGTACTCACATTTAGGGTCGTCCATGGGATAATAAAGTTCTCCACGATGGAGCTTACCCCATGAAAGTGTCGCTATTCTTGTCTCGGATCAGTTTACTCTGTTGCCTATTTCTTGTAGCACTTGCATTTTTACCTATATTTAGAAATCTATCTTGATAATTGAGACGTTTATATCAATATTCGCGTGTTTAATAGCAATTAAGAATGGCCCTGGTGGCAGTTATATAGTTTCACTCCATCAAGCAAGTGTAAAAATGTCATTTACCTTTTGTAATACGAGTTCTGTTTCTTTCTTTATCTTTCTCTCTCTCTCTTGTCATTTCCCTTTCACCGCATATATATATATATATATATATATATATATATATATATATATATATATATATATATATATATATATATAACCAGTTTTATGTTCTGCTAATTTAGAAAGGTAAAAGTGGTCGATAATAAGGATAAAGAAATAAGTAAATATAAATATATAAGTACACACATTTTAATATCAACAGCCAGCAGTAATCAAGCGGATGCCACAATCAATTAGCCGCAGGTTACCTGACACGTCTTCAAAGCCGACCATCTCAACGAAGACTAAAAAGGCTATGCCCGAAGATTATTCCCTTAAAACAAAGGATTTTAGTCGAAACTTACATACACACCCCACGGAAGAATAAAAGCCAACGAAGAAGAAACGTCATATACTTCAGCAAATATAAAACAATCTATATTCTAAGAACAAACGATAAAAACTTATACACAGATATTTCCCAAGTCAAGTACTCGCCACAATATATTCAATAACAAAGTATATAAATCAGCTACAGTTGCACGAAAACATGACTCTTATAATAAAATGTATCCCAGAAAATAAACAACAAAGCAATTGCACAAATCCAACTCACCTGTAACTGCAGAGTAACGAACGAATCTTGTAAAAAAATATGATACACCAAGCCACTGAAAAATCAGCAGATAGCGGGAAAATACATAGTAGAATCTGAAGTATCGTTAAAATAGAGAAACTATAAACAAGAACATCCTTCCAAAATTTTAAATTCGTGAAGAGCTTAACACTTTCTAAATACATATGAGGAATTAAATACACAAATTACACATAAATATCATAAAAATCAGGAAAACTGTATGAGTTTCACAAATCAATTAAAAAAAATATAAATCTGAAGGAGAAAACCACATTCACAAACCAAAATAAATTGTCCCTCAGATGGGGTTCAAGCATGAAATTGACTGTTGCTGCTCACCTTTGAACTAAGGGCTCATTGATATATATATATATATATATATATATATATATATATATATATATATATATATATATATATATATATATATATATATATATATATATATATATATATATATATATGTATATATATATATATATATATATATATATATAAGAGATCCTGCTTTGGCCTCTTGTCTCCAGTCACTTTCTAACAGGGGTGATATGGCTTCCTTACGTTTTTTCTTAAAATATTTTCATGCCAATTGCTTTGACGAACTAATTTCACTGGTACCCCAACTACATGAATTTAGGCGTGCGACCAGTTTGGCATGTCGGTCCCACTCTTTCACTGTCGAAACAGTTAAATGTAAACGCCTCTTCTACTTCAACAGCTTCTTCTCTCGCACTTCCCGACAGTGGAACCCGCTTGCACCTACTTGCTTCCCAGATAGCTTTAATCTTTAAATATTCAAATGTGACGTCAATCGACCTCTTCTGATACAGGATTCTGATCCCTGTCCTTCTCGTCATCCTTCCCTCAAATACCCCTCTTTACAGTTGATCTCACTCTCTGGAAACCCTTGTGTGCGAGCCACTCTCCCGCCATGCTGAGGGTGAAATGTGTAAAAAAATACAAAAAAACAACTTTTGAGTTTTTATATACCCCCGCCCATTCAATTGGCTGTATAAATCAAGTGTCGAGGCGGTGTCACGGTTAGCAAGCTTGTCTCGCTAAAACGATTACGACTAGCGAGTAGTGAGTTCGATCCTCACTGGGTACCCCCTACTTTCGGCCTTGTGCGACATCTAAGCTACGCTTAGAAAATCACTATATAAATCAAGTGTTTAGTTTGTTGATGTCCCAGAGTCCGAAACGAAATGTGTCAAATAAATTGTCTACACATGTATATATATATATATACATATTTCTAACGTCTCAATTTATCATTTTTCTCAGTATTTCAGTGGATGCATATAAATGAGTAATCTATATATATAATTTTTTGATCCAAGACTTGGAGGAAAAATTAGATTGGCAGAAATGTTCGGAACCCGTCATTGGTAGCGCTAGAATAACGTGTTTGACTTGATACAAAACTGATCGTCCCAGAATATGCATTCCCTTTAAGAAACGGAAAAAATCTATATATATATATATATATATATATATATATATATATATATATATATATATATATATATATATATATATATATATATACACGCACACATAACAATCCGTTGGTAAATAATACAAGAGAATCCTAAGAATATAAAATATTAAAACTGATCAACAAAAAGAAATCAATGCATTTATTTTAACAGAGCATATAAATTATATTGAATTAATTACATATAAATTAGAGTAAAAATCCAAAATTACCTCATTCAAAAATAGAAAACACAGAAAAAAGGAATGGGAAAATATTGGTATTTTTCTCCCTTTCCTTTTTTCTGTTCTTTCTATCTTCATCATCATCCTACTTCTCCTCCTTCTCCTTCTCCTCCTCCTCCTCCTCCTCCTTCTTCTTCTTCTTCTTCTTCTTCTTCTTCTTCTTCTTCTTCTTCTTCTTTAAATTTTAAATATTTTATTTTATTTCTTCATATCTCTGAGTTTTCAAAACCTACAAGTAAAAATCGTGTGGGTCGAAATAGTTATTTTCGTATGAGGTGCCTTTTGATTTTTAATATATATATATATATATATATATATATATATATATATATATATATATATATATATATATATATATATATATATATATATAATGATATGTTATCATAATGGACTATCCTTTCGGTTTCGTCGAATGAGGATGCGACAACCTCATTCACTTTTTATGTCTATATCCTATGCGACTCTTCAGTCTTGCTAGTGATTTCCATACAACTCCACATATTATGCGACATCGAGGTTATCGGTCTATAGCAACATTTCCGCCGTTGCCAATCGTATCTTAGCCGACAGATTTCAAAATTTCTGATATAACTCTGGAAGAAATATCTCAAGTTATTTCTATCCAGGGCAAAGTTAGTATGAGGCATATTGCCAGCTGAGAGGTTCCTCTTTAGTTTTTATTTATAGATAACCCACTACCACCCTTCATTCCTTTTTTCACTATCAAGTTGCCGATGCGTTAGGACCTTAGGTATTCTGTCGTCAGTCATCCTTGCAAATGATCAGCCTTGCGAAGTTGAGAATGTATCAGGGACTCTCAATTCCAACCAACAAACGTATTCACCCTTTAAATGAATATATATGCAGTGTTTACTGACTGCAAATTTAATGCTGAAATATCAATGATTATTGACTGGCAATGAAGATTAAATTTGTAAACAAAATATTCAGTAATATGAAGTACATGGAACTCTAAACAAAAAGAAAAATATAGAAAATTATACGAATTAAAAAAACTGAGTACTTTTTTGAACTGCATTAATATATATATATATATATATATATATATATATATATATATATATAGTCTTAAAGTGTGCTATATTTATGGCATAAACTGCTCAATATCAGAGATAGAGCGTGTGTAAATATAAAAGTGAACATATATATAAAAGTAAATATATATATATATATTATATATTGATGCATGTTTCATTAAATAATATAGACAAGTTTTGTCTATTTCTTTTAAGGAAATTCCTTTCATATTGTCTGATAAGCTTAATAGCATTATCATTGAAAGATTAAAGAAAAACACCATATTGATACATGTTTTTTTTTAATCCTATCTAAGATTTCGTCTTATATAAGCCATTGTCAAAATGACAATTGCATTTCAATATATTAAACATTACACGGACAAAACAATAATGATAGTCTGTTTTTGTTGCATGCAAGATTTCCAAGCAATGACAAACTCGTATATATATATATATATATATATATATATATATATATATATATATATATATATATATATATATATAGAGAGAGAGAGAGAGAGAGAGAGAGAGAGAGAGAGAGAGAGAAAGAAAGAGAGAGAGAGATGGCACTTAGCAATAGGTAATTTTCCGAAAATAAAAATTTGTCTGCTCCCACAAACTAATATTGTTCCAATAAAAAAAAACAAAAAAAACAGATCGGGTGTGCAAAATTTCATCTCAACCGACAAACTGAGAGTCGACCCTCAAACGTCTTTAAGTTGGAACATAATATGTGTAACGTATAATTCCGTTCAATAGTGATGTACTGTTCCATATCTAAACCATTTTCTTTTTTCTTCTTAGAGAAATTTATGTGGAAACATCAAATGTTTACAAATGTTCAGAATCAAGTTTAAAAACAGTTAATGTGAAAGATTCCTGAATCGCATTTTTATTTACAGCAATAATTCCTATAGACTCAAATATATAAAGTGAACACTGAACACCGAACATTGAACAATATTTTTGCATAACAGAGTATGTAGTGGCAGTTGAGTATGTTCATGGTTTTCGGTACCAATCTGTAAAACAAAATGTATTTCAGTTTCATCTTATCTGTGAATGTTATTGTAATCCTGAATGAGTTTGTCGCTACTTTCTGTAGCGTCATTCACAACAACTGACTTCTCAGGTTTTTCATGTCCACTTTTGTAATCAGGATTATCCTTCGATATTGCCGAATCTGAGAGAATATCTCGTGAAGAAAGTTTTTTCACCAGGAGTTACAAAGGACACAATCTCGATGTTTGTAAATGGAACAAAAATCATTTTGCTGCAGAATGTTCCTCGTCAGTTGATTTTTGTCTTCGCTTCTTCTGCCTTTTATCTTTTCTTCCGACATGACTTGAGCCATATTTGATTTAACTTCTGTTTTAACACTGTCAACAAATATGGATCAAGCCACAGATTCGGGAGCTCAGTAACCACAGATGGTTGGAATTCTTTCTCAGCAGCCTGATTTCTGGATCAATGCCCTGATAATCGATCAGTTGATGCAGGAATAGGAAATCATGATCCAGTGATTTAATTGCTTCTGATGACAGAAACAAGGCTGGAACGTACACTCGAGCAAGGAAAATGCATATTCTTCGTAAAGAGTTCTCCAGCCCATGAGATAACTGTTATGGGATCATACCTGTAACGATACAATGAACTCTTCCTGACACTATAAAGACTGCGCCTCTCACGAGAGACGGAGAGAGAAGTGGAACGAGTCGAGACAATAGTAGTTCACTCTAAACCAGACTGACTACTAAATGAAAAAAAACATGGTGAAGGAAGAAACAAAAATATAGATACAATATTTAAATGTAAGGAAGAAACAAAATTTGTACAAACGAATAATAATACTGAAATAATGTTCTTAATATGTTCGTAGATTTAAAAAGATCATTTCACCTCAAGAAAGGTAATAAAGCCAGGAAAAAGCAAGGGATTACTAACAGTGAGGGAATAAGCAAACAAAAAATCAATATTAAGGATTGAGAGAGCTATAAAAGAACAGAAATTAAGAACACAAAATGAGTGACACTGCATTTATATTTTTGAAGATCAAAGTCGACTGTGTAGAAAGAATCCGGAGCGAGAAGCGCGAAAGACGAAACTGTTAGAATACTAATCCTTTCAGCTCTAAAATAAAGAGACCCAACCGACAATCTAGTAGTGCGCTTAAAATATTAAGGTCTAGATACCATAGAGCAGTAGTGGGCAAACTTAACTGATGTAAGAGCCACACACGATGAATTTCAGATGTTTTGGAGCCACACTAACAGCGCACCTAAATCTTTAATCCTCTTAGTCACCTCAGTCTGTGACCCTTACTGACCAGAAATTTCTATAATCCTTCTGCCTCCCACCATTCCTTCCTTCACTAAAGAACAATGCATCACTCATATCTAGCATTAAAATTAGGATTTAAATACTTAAATATTTTTACTAACCATGAACAATAAATTACCTTTTAATCCAACGGGGTCACAATTCATAGCCAGTACGCTGGAGTAATGGATAGCGGCTCGGATGGAGCCGAGTTGGAAATCCAGTCGAATCCATTACATTCATTTACGTGCTAATAGTCTTGAGGAACGTATGAATCCTCTTCCCCCCATCTATGGGTAAATAGCAGGACAGGCCAGGTTCTATAGCCTTGGATAGAAATTAGTTTATCGCAGAAAGAAATGGCAACCTACTGCGGGATATAATCTGCCTCATCATTTATGTATAAAAAGATACATGATCGCTTATGCGTGAATCACACATGGGACATAGCTGACTGAATATTATGGGATTAGCAATTTAAAACAATAGCAGGACAAACCGTGTTGTGTATGCATGGATGGCAACTGGTCTACCGCAGACAGAAATAATAACCTACTGCGGGAAATAATCTGTCTCGTCAGTCAGGTATCGAAAGATACATGATCGCCTAAGCGTTTATCACGCATGGTAGATAACTGACTGAAATCATTATAAAGCTTAGATTTTTTCTTATTTACGTTTTTCTGATGAAAAAAAAGAACTCATCCAATATATTTCCACGAGACGTACATTAAAGATGAAATAGCTGCAGGAGCACATTTCTTAAGGAATATTGTAGGGATACCATCAAGTTCACATGCCTTGTGGGGGATCCAGTTTAAAGATGGTAGCAGAAACTATGGACGTAGTTATATGCATCTAACTTAAGAGAGTCTCAGTTCTAAGCAGAAAGTCAGGCAAGAATAATCCAGATAAGTTAAGAGCATAATTTGAAGAGAAGTTACGAGCAAAGCATTCTGCTTTACTAGCAGAGGATATTAATGCCTCAAAGTGAATGAAGAAAGTGGGGATAGAATACATTAGTTTTATTTAACACACAATTACAAGGCCGCCAGTAGTCACATGAACCAAACTTGTTAGAGACTATGCAGTGCCTCATTCCATCAGCAAACAAATATTTACCCACTTTCAGAAAAGGTTTACAATTATTACGAGCTGAATCTAATAGGCGTCTGTTGTGATGGGAAGTAAAACATCTGGTACTCCTATAAATAGTGGTTCTTGTAGTCTATAGCGTATGAAGAGGCCGGTGTGACCCAAAAAGACGAGGATGGTTTTTACCTGGTATTTCCGAGAAGATACAAAAGCGTGGATGTTGGCTTTAACTCAAGCAGTAACTTCTGTGGCATATTTCTCAGTAGGATATTTCAGAATGCCAATCCAAGTGGCGTCTCGAAAAACGTCACGAAATGAATTACACGCTGGTAAGAGAAAGGAATCTTGGGAATAGACGACTCAATATATATATATATATATATATATATATATATATGTATACTAACACCTTCAACTTCTTGTATTATTATTTTGTTTAATATATCTTTGTTATTCCTACCCTTGTGTACGTGTTGTTATTCCTTGGTCCTAACCTTGGACCATAACAGTGGTGCGAGGATATTGGACCATAACAGTGGCGACTAGGACTGAAGAAACAAACTCTACGCGGAGAAACCTAAAAAAGGATACTGAAGAAACAAACTCTACGCGGAGAAAACTAAAAGTATACTAAAGAAGCAAGTTCTACGCGAATATTGAAAAAACAAGTTCTGCGCGGAGAATCTATAAAAAACATTTTTGCTATCGGTCGTCCTTAACAGAGGCGACGTAGGTAGTGAGAAAAAACAAAAAAGTTCTACGCGAACATAAAAAAAAAAGAAAATATTTTTTTGGACACCAACTTTACAGTGGTAACAAAGACACGAATTCTACGCAGGAATATTTTTTTCGTACTAAGGTTCCGGAACAACAGGCTACAAAGACCTGACGTCTACAAAAAGGAAAAATAGTTACACATAATTACGGTAAACATGTAAGACTTTAAGGCAACCATATTGAAACTAATGAAAATGCAATTTGAGCAGCAACAGAAAAACGAACAGAAGCATCTTGAACTACAAGAATTATTCTACGGGCAGTAACAAATAAAGGGCAAAATTCTGAAGATGAAACGGCATTCTCGCAAAATGCTATATGGGGCTCTATCAAAGACTTCACTTATGCACCGGACGAAGACAAAACCTTCGCAGATTACTTCAGAAGATATGAAGATTTATATAAGTTTGATTGCAGGAATTGGCCAGACACGAAAAAAGTACGTCTACTACTGAGAAAACTAGGGTCAAGCGAATACACTAAATTCGTAGACTACATCCTACCGAGGAAAACGAATGAGTGGACTTTCATGGAAGCCGTAAAAATTCTAACAGAATTATTTAGTCCGAACACATCACTATTCCACAAAAGGTGGAAATGTTTAAATCAAACAAAAAAGGATAGCGAAGACTGTATAACATTCGCTTCCATAGTAAACAAACACTGTGATGACTTTAAGTTATCTGTACTCAGCCCGGACAATTTTAAATGTTTGATATTCGTCGAAGGCCTGGTTTCGACTAAAGATGCAGAGATCAGACGGAGAATTCTAACAAAACTTGAGAGTGAACTAGAATTGACGCTACAAAAATTGGCTGAAGACTGTCAGAGATGTATAAGCATAAATAGGACTCGAAAGATATAGAAGAGTCTGGCGTCCCTTACATACGAAAAGTACAACGATAAACACGTTTTTCTCTCCTCAAAAACATATCAAACCAATTATGCTACTTCAAAAACAAACCAAACAAATTATTCTACTTCAAAAAATCAAATGAAATATCAGAAAAAGCTACCACCCAGTCCATGTTATCGCTGTGGGACTTGGCATTGGTACAAATATTGTCCATACCGCTTTAAGACTTGTCTGTCGTGCAATAAAGTGGGACATAAAAGTTCGCATTGTTGGACTCGAAAAGAAAGCAAAAGCCGAGTAACAGTCACTAGAATTAACCAAGTGGACGAGATAAATATGCGAAAATACGTACAAGTAGAAATGTTAAACAAAATGTCAGACTGCAATCGGATTCCGGATCAGATTTAACAATTATTAACTTACAGATGTAGAAGAAATTAAACAAACCGGTCATGTTGAGAACCAATAAATTAGCCATGTCTGTAACTGGAAGAAAAATAAAATTTGAGGGAGAAGTTATTACAAATCTGACATTCAACGGAATGGCCACAAAATTAAAAATGTACGTTCTTAAAATACGGAGAATATATTTGGAACTGACTGGATGCAGAAATTCGACCTCTGGGATTTTACCGATAAATACGTTCTGCCAAAAAGTGAAATTTTTATCGACCGAGGCAGATAAATTAAAGGAGAAATTAAAAGAGAGTTTCCCCGAAATATTTTCAGCCGGCCTCAGAAGGTGTAAAAAAATGACGGCAAAAATAGAACTGAAGAATTACAACAAACAGTACTACGCCCTCGTCATTATCGCCCGCGGAAGTGATGTTCGCGCGAAAAATTAGATCGGTATTCGACAAATTACTACCAAAACAAACAAAGCAATCACCAACGCCGTACGTAACGAAAAGAAAATTTAGCCCAGGAGAGAAAGTTTTTTTTTAAAGTGTACAAAAAAATACATCCTACTGGGAACACGGTACTATAGAGAAACGGATCGGGAACATGATTTACATAATTCACAGTCCCAAGTTCTCGCATAAAAGTCATTTAAATCAAATAAGAAAGAGGCTGTTAGAAGATTCTAACGGTTCACCTCAGGAAGAGGAAGAAGTGATAGACACGATATTCGACATGCAAAGGCCACAAACAATATCAGAACCGGGAAAGTCGATCAGGAAAAGAAAATTTACAGAGGCTTTGATGATAATCCAAAGAGAAAAAAATATTAAAGACCCCTGCCAGGCGAAAGCTTTCAGAGGGTGGTGTTAGGGGATCTTATCTGTAACGATACAATGAACTCTGCCTGACACAATAAAGACAGCGCCTCTCAAGAGAGATGATAGGAAGAAGTGGAACGAGTCGAGACAATAGTAGTTCACTCTAAACCAGACTGACAGTCATACTAACACCTTCAACTTCTTGTATTATTATTATTCTGTTTAATATATCTTTGTTATTCCTACTCTTGTGTTCGTGTTGTTCTTCCTTGGTCCTAACCTTGGACCATAACAGTGGAGCGAGGATATTGGGCCATAACAGAAACAATTAGTAATTTACGGCTATATTTAGTCATTTAAATTGTAAGATGATGAAACTCTGCCATCAATTTATTAAAACGCTTACATTCATAAAATATTGGGGCCAAAGAGGAATGAGAAATAGATAAACGTTATTAAGGAGAGGGAACAATAAAATAAAAAAACAAGAATTAAGAAGACAGAAGATGACGATGGGCATTGTATGAAAATATTTTTAGATTAGAAAGCAAGAAACCGTATGAAATTTCCAGAAAAGAGAAAAGGAAGAGAAGAAACTGTTATGAGATCTTACCTGTAACGACAATGAACTCTTCCTGACACTATAAAGACTGCGCCTCTCAAGAGAGATGAGATGAACAGACGTGGAACGAGTCGAGATGGAACGAGTCGAGACAATAGTAGTTCACTCTAAACCAGACTGACAGTTAATGGTAACACCTTCAACTACTTGTATTATATTTCTGTTGTAATATATCTTTGTTATTTTCTACTCTTGTGTTCGTGTTGTTCTTCCTTGGTCCTGACCTTGGACCAGAACAGAAAGGATGGCTCTATTCGTAACTCGTGTTTCAGACTATATTCTATAGCCTATGAAAGTGTTATCGGTCCTTACCTATAACTACAGAATGAACCCTTCCTAACACTATGTATACTACGGTTCTCAAGAGAGAGGGGCGAATAGATTCGAGCCGATAGTAGTTCACTCTAAACCAGACTGAAAGTCATACTAACAACTTCCACATCTTGTATTATTATTCCGTGTAATATATCTTTGTTATTCCTACTCTTGTGTTCGTGTTGTTCTTCCTTGGTCCTAACCTGGACCATAAAAGTGGCGACAAGGATATTGGAACATAACAATAACTGAAACTGATTTTGAAAAGATATATATCTTGAATGCATGAATTGCTTTTGTCATCCCCTGGCATAACCTATAGCCTCTGATGTACGAACAATATCCCGTTTTTTTTAATGCCGCCAAGGAATATCATCGTTAACCCAAACATCTTTTGGTAATCACTTCGCTGTTTTTTCTACCAAGACAGGTGTCATTCCAGAAATCCAAGAATGGTAGAGAGGAAATCATATGGCACTTCCTTGCTACCTGTTATGGAAACCTTCTTGTAGATTTTCGCTCAGGTTTCTCAAAATCTTTTGAAAAAAACGCCACGTCTGGCCCGACGGTAAAACGAAACAGCTCCTCAAAACTCAAAGATATGGTGACAGCAAGAGAAGTACAACAGGTCGCGATTGAAATTCTTTTCTAGATTTGTAGAGACAATATTTAGTCGACCTGTGTTACTTGCTGTCGTATCACGGTTTCAGTTTTAAATGGCCACATTTATGTAATAATTTTAATGCTGAAGCTAAACATAAAAAAAGTCATTCATTTTATTTTTTCGTTAAAACTCAATGTATATCATGTCGTCCAGTCCGCACTACTTTTTAGTCATTATAATATAAACTAGTGGAAATGGAAAATTCTAACTTTACTGGCGTTATTAGAGTGATGGAGGACCTATTAGCTAGACTTAAAAAAAACAACGCTAACTGAAATAAGGATATTCTATCAATATTTCAAAGCGATGAACGTTGTTCGAAGTTGGTTGTCTCAGTTACAATATTGCATATAGTAACGAAGTTCTCTGTAAAGAACGAAAAGGAGAAACTGAATGTGAAATAGAGAGAGAGCGAGTGAGAGAGAAAGTGTAATTACAGTTGTCCAACTTCCGACAGAAATCAATAGGATCGTTATACTTTAAAAGAAACATGACAACACAAGTGGGAGCAAATAGCATTGTACATTTTCTTTAGTGTTTATTCACTTACAAGTAAATACTTATTTCCTTTTATTCCTAGACGCTTCACTCATTTTGATTAATTGCATACGTATTTAGATATTTTTTTTACTTATTCATCCATCATTCACCACTTTTCTTTTTTCTGCTAGTATTATTTATCTTTTGCATTAATTCCTTGTATTAACCAGCAAATTTATAACAAGGCTTAAATACATTAGCGATCACCAAATGTATTTTCATCGAAAAATTTATCGGGTATTCTCGAAATACTTTGAGGTGGATATAGTTCACTCGATATGGTGTCTTTCGAATATGAAAGAATTTCTTAATTCATTTCACTCCAAGCAAGCCAATAAAACCAGAAAACTATTTAGACGCAAGGAAATGTTATTGAGGTCGAAAGAAAGTGGGGGTTATCTGTACATATAGCTTCGCCAGTTTCGAGAAGTAGTCGTTAGAGGGCGTTGCTTAGCACCTTTAAAACGGGACACTTACTGTCATCTCTCTTGTCTCCCGGTTCCTCCCAGTATGCTTTAGAGGCGGCACCAAATATTGGTTTGTTGAATTATTTTTCCTATTCCTTACAACTGTCATTTGCATGTGCAGAATATAGTTGCCACTGCTTTTATTCTAACTCAAAACAGATAATTTTTTAATGGGAAGAATAGATTTGGAGTCAATGGAAGGCAAAGTTATGACGAGAAAGAAGATGACAACTGAGAGTGTATTTAAAGTTTTGAAGATCTTCGTTGAGAGGACGGAATAAAACCGGAAGATTATACCACAAGTGTGAGAGAAGAAACAATTTCGTCAGGAAAATGAAGATACTTCGCTGCCAAGCGAGTACTGCGCTTAAATTTGTGAAGTCTAAGTGTGAATGTGGAAACCTCATAAGAAGGATTACCCTGACAATATTTATAGGAAAGGCAGAGTTAAAATAGGTTACGACGCTAGAAAAGTGAATGAAACGAAGATGTTATGTCCGGACCGATAATATGTCAGATTCTTTTTCTGATAAATTTCATTTTTTTGTTGTTGTAAAGCATCACCATAATCGACACTTAATTTTCAATTTATATAAAAGAAAATATGATCATGCAAAAACAGGGATTGAAACCAGTTTCGAATAATATATATTTTTATTTTTTATTCTGTTTTAAATTATACTGACTCAGAATCTTAGAATAGTACTATACCCGTCTTTATAGTAACTGGAACCAAATTTGCAACTCACTACAACAAAACAACAGCAAAAACGTCAACACCTACTACTATTACTATTAAGAATTTTATTAATACTACTACTGACAATAATAATATTAATACCCAGATAGTACCATAGTCAATAAATGCATGAAATAACCTATGGAATAAAATAATTTTAAAAACAAAATTTTTAGAGCTTCACAGTTGAATAGGCTGCAAATGAATGAAAATGCTTCATTCCAGACACGCAAATATTTGTATTATTTGTAATAGAAAAGTTAAAAACGAGGTGAAATTTATAATAATGTTATATTGAAGGAAACCATAGTAATAACCTGGCTCCCCTAACCGTGGTTGGCAAGCAGTTTACCACAGAATATACTGCAGATTGATGCAAATTGAATTACAATTAAAGAAGTTTTCCTAAGGGGAAGTGAGGTGAGGCTGGTCGACACTAACGTTCATAAACGTAGAAAATCCGATTCATCCCCCATTCATACATTTCTATTTACTCAGTCACCACAAGAACTAATCCACTACCATTCAATCCACCATTTATCAAAATATCACATACTCGCATGAACCGTACGTACACTCCTATGACATAAAAATAAATCCTGATATGGCATAGTAAATGTCCTTCCTTTTTGGCTTTTACATTTTTTTTAATGTAGAAAATTCTATTCTAAAACCGGATTGTTGTCCTCATCTTCATTGTCATATTCACCACATTTCGGCCGTTGTACGCTCAGGGTTTCTTCAGGTGATTGGAATTTAGAAACTAAACACATTATTTCGTCTACCGGGGTAGATTATTCTAGTTCCACACTACTTGTGAATGTCTCAGTTATTTCCCTTTAACTGCAAGTTTCTGTCCAAAGTTTTTAAACCACTTCGCCAATGATAATGGACTCACTGATATTGAATTCACAACTCGTTGGGTCAAGTCAGTGGATCTAACAAATGCTTTTATCCACTAGAACATGTACCCTTGATGGCATAAGATTATAATTTTGGGGTTTTATAAAATTAATGTCTCAGTTACGAGAGCCCTCACATCACAATTTTTTTTTTTGTTATTATTGTTTTGGTATTACTGGTCCCATATTGTATTCATTTCTATGCTTGGCCAACTTAGGAGATTTTTATTGCCTACCATATATGCTGATTCCATAAGCTTTCGTATTTTCCAGTGTTGTTTTAAGTCTATTATTATCAACCTTATTCAATTTAATTGCATGAAATAAGGGGTTGGGGATGAACAAACAAACGAAACTAAAATATAACAAAACATTCAAACTAAAAATAAAATGATTGTAGGACTCTTCCAGCCAACAGAAATAAATACAAACCACTGTATTTTGACAATAAGCAGAATCAAGAAGCTCGATCACTCGAGAAAAGAAAATCTGGACTGGCCAGTCCACACAAACCAAGCTCACGCCTTGCACCCTAATTTCGCTGAAATCTGCCGATAAAAAACGCTTTCTATCAGTTCTGGTCTGCATCTTTGGGTAAAGCGCAAATAAGACCAGATCCTGATATGAATGATGTTCGTATCGTAAGATTCACTCCATCCCTGACGTCCACACGATCATTTCTGCACGGCCAATAACACCAGGATGGAAGGGGAAAAAATACTGTAGGTAAATCTTTTGCCCAGTCCGTCATAAATCGAAAGAGACATGATCGTCTAAAGTTACGTTAGTTATGGCACTCAAATGGCTGATTGAACCCGAGAGGGAGACAACAATGGTTGCTGTCACCACAGTTATTAAGCGAAGAATTGTTAACTCGTATTGTTAGCGTCTATTTAATTTGCCTTCATTTGAATTAAATTCTTCCTAACTAACCAAACCGTGATTGTACAGCCATATACAAACAAGATGTATCAAAGAATAATTCCCTTCAGCGATCCTCTAAACCCCAATGTTATTGATTCTGGGTTCCCAGCTTTCCATGAGAGCTGCTCTACCATTAAAAAGTTATGTGGCTCGAAGGGATTATTTTATCTCAGAACATAAGACGATTTAAAACGATTGTAAAGAAATCCGAAATTAACTCACAAGCAACACGGAGAATAATGAAACGGTGTTATAATAAAAATATTAAGCAACATCGTATAGTATGACCACTAAAATTACTTACCAGTTGATGTAAGAATAAACACATACAGGAGTTAACCATTAACCACTGAGGGTCTACTGGGACATAGTTGACGCCCCATGCACTGTAAGTAGGGATATGTCTCTCCACATTTTAGATAGGAGAAGTTGTTTAGCCCCAAGATAGCAACACTGCGGCAGCATCTTCCTCATAGCCCTAAAGAGGCTGGGTCGGTGTGATGCCGATGCCAGAGTGATAGTGGTCGCGGGGGCTGTAAAAGAGTTTTTTGTCGTGGGCCCATATGCTTAAGTATGTGTATAACAATCCCCACTTTAAAACTACCTTTTTGGGGAGGCCGGCAAATACTACTTACTTGGCACGTACGTGGAAGTTTTAAAACACATTTGGTTATTTCCCACCAGGTTGAACCTCCCCCTTTCCAAAGGAGCTGGTTTTATTGATCATGAATTGAGACGCACCCAAAAAGGTAAGTGCTAACGGGGCTTGGGAAATTTTGGCAGTTTATTGCCGTTAAAACCACTTTAGACTATGTGTCACATTCAGTGGGTGCTATTATAAAAATACCCCTAATGAAAAGGAAAGAGATTGCATATTATATTTTCTTACTTGATATATAAACGATACATCTGTGCAATCGTTTGTTATTCGTCAATTAAAATCTTTAAATGCGTTTCTTTGTCTGCCATTTTACCTACGAATGAAAGAGTTACCTTGGGTCCATTTTGAAGTATTCCTCAGTCTCACCAAATATCTTACGGCCTTTTGCTTTTCATTGGCTGTTTTGATCTTGATTGCTACTTCGTTTTTCTGTTTCTTTTCTTTTTTTTTTTGTATTTTTTCTTTCACTTTCCAACTAGACAGCTAATGTCCCCCAACCTTCGATTATTGTCGTTTGAATGAATCAGTCACGCAAATGTGTACCGAGTATCAACATTTAGCCATTTCGAGCATCGTTGTGCCATGTCAAACGCCAGCAGACGATTTTTCTCTCATGTTCTCCTCTTTAATCAACATTTCTCTCTCATTCTCCTTGCCTATATTTGTCTTTTCCTGTCGACAATACTTAATAGATATCGTTTGAAGCACAGGATCTCTTGAAAAAGAAAAATGATTAAATCGCTGGGCGGGCTAAAATCATTAACATTTCCGGAATACAGAGATGTCTTTTCCGTTCTTTGGGATAGTAATTATATCTCTTTTAAGAAATAATTGTTACATCATTCATAACTTTCTGTCAACATTTTGTTTAAGATAAAAAAAAACGTTGTACTCAATTTTCCATTATTTCTATTATTCGGACTATTGTCCTCATCTTTCTCGCCATATTTATTACAACGTTTCGACCGTTGTACGCTCCAGCCTTCTTCGGGTGGTTGGGATGTCGAACTAAAACCTCTGTTTCGCTCACTGGGGTAGACTCTTCTAGTTCCACGTGCGATGTTTAATGGATGTCAGTTATCAGTTATCTCCTGTTACTTTCCTTCTGAAAGTTCTACTTTGACTTAACCAGGTATTGAACTCATGTTCTTTGGGTCCTGTCACTGGATCTAACTAACGCCTTTATCCACTGTGCCATGTGTCCTTGACAAGATGAAACTGATAACTGACATGAATTAAATATGGCACATGGAACTAGAAAAATCTATCCCAGTCAGAGAAATAAACGTTTCAGTTCGACGTTCCAAACACCTGAAGAAGGCCGGAGCGTACAACGGCCGAATCGTTGTAATAAATATGGCGACAAATATGAGGACAATAGCCCGAATAATGTAAATAATGTACATAATACTTCATTTCAAAAATATAGACAGATACTCAATTTTCCATTAATATAAATAACTGTGGAGTAATTGATAGCGGCTCAAATGGACAAAATGGAGAACCAAGATCGAAATCAATTCGAGTCTCTTATATTTACGTATAGGCAAATAGTATTGTTAATGTATGAAGCTATATTTTCTCCCCCCAGCTATGGGTAAATAGTAAACAGACTGGACCCTTTAAACATGTGTGCCAACCAGTCTAGGAGAATGACAACTCTGAATAGAAAACCTCCAATTATGGTTTAAATGGCCTCACCAACCACACCTGTGAAGACAGGGTGAATCGCAGAGGGATCACTCCAACAAATATCAGAAGACCCGGGCGTGGCACCCTGTACGCTTTCGGCGGGCATGGAAAGAATAATACCGATTCAAAATTTCAAAAACTTGAATTGATAAAAAATGATTTTTCGAAACATCTGGGTTTCTCAGAGATTTCTGCACATACATTATCTGCATATAGCATTCCCTGTGTTTCCTTTTGCAAGGTTTATTTGGAAATACAATCCCAGGTAAATATTGGCCCGCGTTTCAAATTCTACAAATCTTGTTTAACAATTTGGATCTCCTGAAAACAAAAATTTTAATTAACTCACGATAGCATTATAACAGTATTACAATTACACTGCATTGAATATGGCGAGTGGAAGAATTAATTTTATATTGGCAATAAATTTTCAGGATAGGGACATGGAACGTTAATGTTCATCTCCAATCAAGACCGATTATAATTAGTTGGATGATTAGCGAAAAAATAATCATTCTACTCGTTTCTTTTATGGCACATAAAGTTTATAAAATATCGATAAATCTTTATAATAAAACGTATTAAAATATATAGTTTCAATATTAAAAACTAAACATTTTTATGGTGAAATTGATCAGAAATAGGTTAATATGGTGATCAAATAAAAGAGACGTTGGTTTAATAAAAGTGAATAGAAAAAAATGAAACTATTTCAGTTCAGACTTCTATAGGCTTATATTCAATCTATCATAATTTGGCAATCAAGCAAATAGATATTCGAGCAAGGTTCCTGACGGTAAAAAAAAAATATGACGCGGTATGTGGAGTTTTGATCAAGAAATGACACCTGTCTTTAAACAAATAATCGAGAAGTTGACAAAGTAAAGAAATAAAAAACGGTGCCAATTTCTCGCCAATTATAAATGAATCATTTCTACTCCTTTATTAGCAGAGAAAAGAAGAAAAAAACGTTAAAAACAAGTAAATGATTTGAGGATTAAAAAATGTGAAATTATAGAACAATGTTTGTAATTATAAATGAGAGATGGATAGTGGTTTTTGAAATTGCAATCAACAATTTATATATATATATATGAATCTACTGATATGAGCGAGCGCGCGTGTGTGGGCGTTTCTGTATGTGTATGCTTTTAGATGTAAATATAAGTGCCCATTTCTGTGAAAATATATATGTATATTGAGAAAAAAATATTTAGATACATTTATATATTAAAAATTAAATATTCTTGAAGCCATATACGTAAAACAGTTGTAACCTAACCTGAACAAAATAGACTATGAAATCTCCACAAATATTCTTAAATGCCTATAATTTATAACAGAAGCTATTGGTTTATACCAACGGCTTCCCATACTTAATACTTCTCGTTTTTCACTCTCACGTGATGTGTGACGTCAAGAGCAGCGACGCGATTTTTGTTTCTGCGTCTTCTATATACGATGTTTGATGTTACTTATTCAAGCAGCAAGGACGGACTATCATTGTGGTTTCGTCTGTGTGTTTTTTGATTTATTGAAATTGTCATTTTTGATAATGGCTTATGCAAGCCGAAAGCTTAGATAAGATTTAAACATATATCAATATGGTGTTTTCCTTTCGTTTTTAACGATAATGATTAAGACTATCAGACACTATGAAACGGAATTATTTAGAATAAATAGACAAAACATGTCTATATTATGTAATGAAACATGTATTAATGAAAAATCGCTTCCGAAATTTAAACAATATATATATATATATATATATATATATATATATATATATATATATATAGTACAGGTAGAAAATCTGTTGGTATATAATCCAAATGGTTCCTAATAATTAAGTACATTAAATGTTCCACAAAAAAGCTCAATATATTTATTATAGATTATTATATATTATTATAATTACAAAACAGAGAAATCCAAAATTACCACATGGGCATAGTCTATTTCAAGTGAGTACGTCAGTCATATTCACGCCAGACGGATTGGCAGTCCAACCGTCTGCGTTGAATATATCATATATCATTGATATATCATGCCTTGTAACTATATTTTTTATCACAGAAAGAAAGAAGAAAAGAAAGAAAGAAAGAAAGAAAGAAAGAAAGAAAGAAAAGTAAAATTATTTTAGCTGACGCGTTAATCTACGCCACGGATTTTTAAAAAATCTTTCACTTCCTGAAAGAAATATAGGTTATATACTCATATATTTCTACGCCGAATGAGGGAAGTACAATCAAGTAAGAGACGCCTAGAAGTAAATCTTACTAAATCAGTAAATATGAAAAAAACTTTGTTACACTTCTGTACAAACACAGCTCAAAACTAACTGCTTTGCAGAAGTTGATTGGATATGGCAAGTCACGTGATTTGCTTTCTACTATGTACTCGCGGTTGAACTCCAAATGACCTGAAAAAGGGTCATAGCGGTTTACTGAGTACATTCTAGCGCAAATCTCAGATAGCGATTCAGAGCCGACTCCTAGCTGGAGAAACGGTTCGTCAGCAACAGTTAGCGACCATCTCTGCAACGACACAGTCAGTGAAGAATAAGTGGCGAAAGAAATAAAGAGAGCGAACAAGACCACCAGCCTTTATAAACAAATCAGATACACGTTACCATGTAAACGCGCCAGTCAGAATGTTAGATATGTAACAGACCATCGCTGCTCAGTGTCATTACTGTAAACTTTCTCTCTCTCTCTCTCTTTATATATATATATATATATATATATATATATATATATATATATATATATATATATATATATATATATTCAAGTTTTTATCCACGCTTCGACTGGTACCGTTATTATCATAAAAAAACGATTATTTCATATTCATTAGCCAAAAAGAATTTTCTCAAAATGAATTTTGATAATTTCATTAAATTTTCATTTTTATGTTTCATGACATCGTAAAGAGAGGCATTGTTATGACGTATCATGATAACAATTTCCCTCCAACTAACTAGTCTTTTGTATGGGCAGAGAAATCATTAGACAATGGAAGTCTGTTTATTATCATATATATTTCACATTTAACTCATTTTCTCAGCGCCTTTCATTGTCTAAATGCAATTATAATCAATTCTTACGTCAAATTGTTAGAATTATTGAATTATAATGAGTGAATATAATTATTAATCAGTTCACCCGAATCAATTGCATAAAACCCATTCGGATGCAATGGGTTTCCGAGAGAAACCAGGAGGACAATAAAAGAAAAAGATTAAAGGAGATATAATTTAATAACGGAAGAATGTAATATCAGCATAGAACTTACGGTTACAGCTGCAAATATCAACAGTAGAATTATATGATCTACTGTAAGTTTAGTACTGCTCTTAAATACATGAACTTCAGATAAGAAAGTGTAAAGCTTAGAACAATTTCGTTTTGGTTTGCTCTACGGTATATTATTTAATGCAAACAAAGTTTTTATTTCTCGCAATATTATTTTTCAAATTTGTATTGCCCGTAATATTTTTTTCTTCAAAATTCTACTTCTGGTAACACTTTTTCCTTCCAAAAATCTATTTCTGGTAATATTTTTCCTTCAAAAAATATATTTCATGGAATATTTTTATTTCAACATGTATCGCTGGTAATATGTCTTTTCAAAAATATATCGCTGGTAATATTTTTTATCTGTATTTCAAAAATGTACATCTGGTAATATTTTTTCCAGAAATGTATACCTGGTATTTTCTTTTTCAAAAATGTATAGCTGGTAATATATTTTTCAAAAGTGTGTCGTTTTAATATTTTTTTCAAAAATGTATTGCTGGCAATAACGTATTGCTGGTAATAATTTTTTCTTCAAATAAATATTGCTGGAAATAATTTTTTCTTCAACAATTTATTGCTGGTAATAATTTTTTACAAAGTATTTCTGATATTTACATTTTTTTATACTTTTATAGTGTTTTGATCCCAGTTTGGGGGTTAACTATTTGCCCATAGCTGGGACCCTAACAGTTGCTACCATCTAGGGTCAGGGTGGACCTGAGAACACCAGCAATAAGGAGGTGGTTCCACGCTCCTCAAAACCTCCTTATCAGATACCTTGCTGTTGGATGTATTTTATCGTCTTACCCTGGACGCGGATATAGCTTGTCGTCATACCTTGATGAGATAATTACTATGAGCATATTCATAGAAGAGAGAATTTACGTTACAGCGGTGGGTAAGCGACTCAAGCTGAGATGCCAGGCCAGAAACTATAAAGTTGCGGATCCATCTTTGGATTTAGTCAAGAATATCTAGATATATAGCAGAATCACCAGACCAGTTCTGGTAGCAATATTCTATATATGACTTATAAACATGATAGATAGATAGATAGATAGATAGATAGATAGATAGATAGAATCTGGAGAGGAAAAAATGTCTATCAAGGCAGAGTTACTTTGCTTCAAAACAAACTTCGCTACTGATTCAATATAAACGTGTCACTTAGTGAGAAATGGCAGTCAGTTACTCTCATGGAGAATTTTTAAAACGAGAAACTATTTTTAGAGTATAAGAAATTGTTTTTTTTGTGGCGGGAGATAATATATAAGTATTATAAATTAAACTATAGATAGGGAAGAAGGGGCGGATTCACACCTAATAAGAATTTGATAAGCAAACAAAAAAATTATAATGTGGATGTATCGTTAGGGGCCAATTCCAGTGTCAATATATAAACTTATCCCTCACCTTGTGAGGGAGAAGTTTGTTTCTATACATTTATATTCTAGAAAATGGAAATAAATCTAAAATACGTGTCTGTAGAGTTAATCAGGAATTCATTGATTGATTAATTATCAAATGTTTCCAGGTCATTTAAAGTCAGGAAATATAATTGTATTTAAGATATGGTGGGTAGATAATTATGGGTTATGATAGAAATTTTACTAATTAATTAGGAGATGAGGCGGAGTCATACAATCCCCCAAGAGGATTTGAGCATGAGTGAATATAACCGGAACCGGAACTCTGAACTCCGATTAACAACTCCGTGTCATTATATATTACACCAACCGCACATCTAAGCTTGCAACACTTGATATTTACAAGCGGTTACCGATCTATGATCGACAGCCAAAAAGTAATTCTAATAGTAAATTAGTGCGATGAATACAGATAGAGTAACTGGAGAAACGACTGATAGAAAGTGACAGAGAGAATTAATACAATAAATGAACAAACTACGATAGATAGATAGATAGATAGATAGATAGATAGAGATGAATAGACCGATATATATATATATATATATATATATATATATATATATATATATATATATATATATATATATATAAACAGACCGAGATAGATAGATAGATAGATAGATACAAATATACATGGATAAACAGATGTGAACAAACACATATATATATATATATATATATATATATATATATATATATATATATATATATATATATATATATATATAGGTAGATAAATAGATACAAACATACTTATGAACAGGCCGAGATAGATAGATAGATAGATAGATAGATAGATAGTTAGATAGATGGATAGATAGATAAACGGAAAACATAGACAGGTAAATAGAAAATAGATAGATAGATAGAGAGAGAGAGAGAGAGAGAGAGAGAGAGAGAGAGATGAACAGACCGATACACACACACACATATACATACGTACATGGACAAACATATATAAACAGATATATATATATATATATATATATATATATATATATATATATATATATAGATAGATATATATATATAGATAGATAGATAGATAGATAGATAGATAGATAGATCATACTACATATCTATTTCCATATATATCATATACTGAATAGTTTATAACTATGGAAGCATATACTTTTCCAATACTGTATATATTTAAAGGACAAATAGATCTTTGAAAAGCTGAGTTAGCTAAGTGAAGGCTGCTTTGAATTCAACACATCAGACTGGAAATGATAGTTACATTGATAGCCGACTGTATGTAAGTTAATAGACTATTTGGAAAAACCTTTCAAAACAAATTTAAGAGGCCACGCTGAAATTCCTAAATGTCTGTCTGTAAAATTACACCTTTTAAGTACTGCCACATCTCGATCCAATATCTATTCTTCTTATCGTATATGTTTTCGGAATACTTACGATTTCCCAACTCCATTACAACTAAAAGATTCTTAGATTAATGCATTATGGTGGCATCACATTTATATGAGGAAATTCGAATGTCCAAGGTCAACACTACTGGTCATTGTTAGACGTTGCCCATCCCACTTTTATGCTGATCGAAATGGCCATGTGAGGAGTTCACAATGCAAGACTCATAATTTTCTGAATGCTTTCAATATCTCTTTTACGTTTCTAATATTGTGTCAAGAAAGAAAAAAATCTTAATGCGGTCGCATTTTTTCGCTTTTTATTTATTGCTGATAAAATTATCATCGTTTTGAATGATTTCAAACTGGACAGATATATTTGATTTGTTCCAGAAGTTTTTTGAGCGAGATGGCACGTGATGAATCATGCTATATGATCTAGATGTATGTTACAGTACAAGCACCCCACCCGACTCGCACAAACGAATAACGAAAGCTGTAAATATGTGACTCTAAATAGTCCGAAGCTGAATGACGACTTCCTGCTAATTTATGAGCGATCTCTTAAAAGCTTCAAGTCACTTGCTTGTCGCAGTAATCTTTTCAGTGGCCAAACATTCAAAGACATATTTGCATATTAATGGTATCGGGAAGAAAATGACGAATCTATAATTATCTTTATCAGTGGACTTATTTTCAGTTTAGAAAAACTGTTGGATTTTACAAGGAAGCAAAATAGAAAATGTTGACGGGCTACTATTTCAAAATATATTTGTAGGATTTACATTAGAAATTGTTTACATTTTTTTTCATACGTTGTAGAAAAGGATTTGAAACGGTAAGAATCACAGGTCTATTTGAACTAGTAGGAAAATCGATATATTTGAGGAAGATAATAGACTAAGCTATAAAATTTTCTGGGAAGAAAAAGCCTGCATGCTGAAATAAAGCGAGGAAGGTGTCTACAACAGAGACCTGTCATTTTATCGGATTTCTTCAAGCTATACAGTGTGAGGGTCTTAAGAGATCTAGAAGAACTTGTATCTGCCGTGTGTCTTCCGGGGGCCTGTGCAATCATAGCGTTCCATAACTCCCTGTCTTTTGTACATTAATAAGGTTTGTTCCTAGTATCTCCCTCTTGTGCCAATCATTTATGCAATTTCACCGCTTTCCTCTGTCCCTACCGGGATTTATTATCGGTAGACACAAATTAAACCACATACGATGCACAGATGACCACGTATTGATGGCGGCCACAAAAGATAACCTGTAACAATTCGTAAAAATGTAGTGAAGTATTGGGGGGAGAATCTTCTCCCTTTGTTCACTAACATTAAGTAAACAGAATGTATGGCTTCAGCAAGAGAGAGAGAGAAAGAGAGAGAGAGAGGAAGAGGGAGAGGAAGTGAGAGGAAGATAGAGGGAGATAGAGGGAGAGCACAACGTAGCTTAATTTTGTGGGTAGTCTTCTATCAGACGAGTGAGCATGTAACTTTAAGGTGCGCTGGTGCCTTGGAATAGCTAAGGATGTCTGCCATTTTCCAAATAAATAAAAAGGGATAGGAAAGTTTCGTTGGATACAAATCAAATTTCTATTGCGACTTAATATATATCCTCCCCTGTAAGGTACTTTAATGCAGGAAATATTTTTCTCTCGGATGAAGATGAAACATGGAGAGAGAGAGACATGATTGCGAAGAAGGATGAGGAGAATTGTATGGATAGCAATTTTGTGAATCAAGAAGTTTTATGGGAAATGTGAATGAAAAGGACACATGCACTTACAATCAGAATGTAAAAGTTAGAATTTCTGGGACACAGAACGGGGAAGGATGGCTGGAGAATTTAACACGTCCAATACATTTCTATAGCAAGATTGAAAGAGAGAACAGTGATTATCTTAGGTAAAATGTTTATTCCACTCTATGATATAGAAGCATCTGGTGACAAGTAGGACTTAAAGCTATAAATGATAGAAAGCTGTAGAGTGTCATGGCATCCCATTCCAGAATGGATCCGATATATAGAATATCACACATACACAACACACACACACACACACACACACATATATATATATATATATATATATATATATATATATATATATATATATATATATATATATATATATATATATATGACATTTTCCTTTTCCATTTTAATAATATTTACTTATTTTCATTAATAAGATTTATCAAATATTCAGGCCGGTACAGGAAAAAATGTTTTTTTTTTGTTTTTTTTTTGTTTTTTTTAAGCGTATCACCCAAAGCCAGGCTGGAGGCCACTATCACGCAAGGGGTTATAGAAGGGTTGGAAGAAGATCAGATATGAGTCTTAAAGGAGAGGATGTGGAGAAAGAGAAAGACAGTGGGTAGATCAAGGCAAGGGGGTTACAGAAGGTTTTGGAGCGAGAGCAGATAGGAATGAAAGATGAAAGTATGTGGAGAAGGGAAGTGGATAGATCAAGGCAACTGGAGATGTCGATTGACGCTACATTTAAACCGTTTAATAAATAAACGTTACTTCTACTCAAATATGGTTATCCTCTGAAAATAACTTTTAAAGTGTCAAAAATATGTTGGATTAATACATAAAAATAATACTTCTGAGTAGATATGATGAATTCTTGGAGTCCATGGCATTCTGGATTTACCTTAAAGGCACTGTTCAGGCTTAAATTAGTCGGCAATGCTTCTTCATAGATATGCCGTTTAGAGCACGTCGAATCAAAAGACTCGATTACCTCTGTACAGGAGATCGAAGGGTCTTTTCTTTAATATTTCACGAATATTCAGGCCAGTAGTGGAAAATAAGTAAATATACTTTTTAATAAGTAGAAATATGAATATCTACTATAAATAACGCATATATATATATATATATATATATATATATATATATATATATATATATATATATATATATATATATATAGTTAGTTTTAAGATGTGGTATATTTAATGGATAAAATGCTCAATATTAGACACAGAGCGTATGTAAATATAATTATAAAAGTGAACAATGAAGTCAGTACTCAGAGGCGACAGGCTGTTTCATGCTAGACGCAATCGTCAATGTTCCCTCATATATATATATATATAGTTAATGACGAAATTCTTCGAACACCCATCAATTTTGAATATTTGTATCCATTTCTGAGAATCTAATGCCCTTTTGATGACAGGCTTTTATATGTTAATAATCACAAAAAAGCAATATAAATTTTCAGAACAACACATGTTACGCGCGAATTATTCCCCTCACCCCAAACATGTGGCTACCTAACTCGCCAGACCGCAAACCTTAGATTATTATGTTTGGGGAACAGTTCAGCGAGCGACCAACAATCAATTCGTAACACCAAAGATGAATTGAAAGCTAGGATTATTGTTGTATTCACCAACTTATAAAAAGACGCCACCAAAAGAGTTGCAGGAGATTCAGAAGTCGTCTGGAAGCTGTGATTAAGCTAACTGCAAATTTATTGAATAGATTTACCCTTTAGTATTTTAAGTTATGGCTGCTAGAAGACCATATGACTGGCAACAGGACTCTACACCATGTCACACGGTTAAGAGAATACCGTCATGGCTCTCAGACAATTTCTGCGACCACATCACCACTTACAGTTGGCATCTTAATTTCTCAGACTGCATACTCCTATATATTATATTGTATGACGCGCATTTGAGCGAGATACCCAAAAAAACTTATTGTTACATCAAAGATAATCTAAAGGCAATGATCATGGAAGCATTCACCAACTTTAACCAGGAGACCGTTCAGAAGCGACACAGGAGCATCTGAAGTTGTCTGGTGGCCGCGATTGAAGTCAATGGCGATTTTATCGAATGTCAGTGTTATTTTCTTTAATTTAGACAATGCATCTATTGTTCCCTGTAATTTAAGATTATAATAATAATAAAAATAATAATTATAATAAAAGAAAATATTATTCTATTGCTGAATCAATTATTAGATTTATGAAAATCATTGTTATAATAGTCCTGAACTAAATGAGCTGACATAACAAATTATTAAAAAATTGTTCATGTCACATCGATTTCGATATCATGGTAAACATTTTAAACTGATTCTTTGTTGTTAAGTGACCTAGAAAAATTTGCTGCACATATTCAAGTACATTTTTTGTAACATTTTGTTAGTTTAAACATTGCTATACAAGTTTTAATGTAGCACTCTCTTCATTTTTCGCTGGACACAATTTTCTGCGCCCTTAATTTTAAACATTATTTATATACACATGTAGTTTTTCATTTGAAACAAGATTTCCGTTATTATTTTGAAACGTTATATTTAGTTTTAAATTTTGAATCATACGCCTGAATTATTTTAATTTGGATCCTTTCCTCGTTCATATTTTGAATCATTCTCGGTATTAATTTTCTATAAAATAAGCGATGCAATGAAATTGTTATTTTAAAACCAATTGATTTGATTTTTTATTCGCATATAATATAACCTCATGTATCATTTGAATGAATTTTCTTAGGTCAAATCTTTCAATGTACCCTTTTATCCAAAGTATTTTCCTGTGAATAAAAATGCTCAAAACATTTTAAAATCATATTTTCAGATATGTTGAATGCATTTTATTAATCTCTTTGAGAATCGCACCTCTTCATAGGTTGCAAAGTGACTTCCACATAAACGCATTGGTTGACTCACTCCACATCTAGTTACTTTATTAAATATTACTGTACTTATTGTAAAGATTATTGTGTCAATGTATATTACATTGTTCTTAGTTTCGCTATCACTAATAACTAAAGATTTCCTTTGGGGATCCGGCAAAATTCTTATACTTCGGCTTTTCCTCTTTATTCATTATTGCTTTAAATGTATCATTTTTTTTTTTTGGGGGGGTGAAGATTAATCTCGGGTTCACAACGCGTCCTGTCTGTATAATTATGCATAATTTAATTTTTTTATTATGGTCAAATTACCTTCTGTTTCAAGTTTACACTGACACGTCATCTTTACATTGAATATAAATCTGATGTTATACGACAGCAGTAAATTGAAGCTATTGGTGAAGAGAAAGCTGCAGAATCTTCCTCAATAATCCAAGACTCTTTTGTAGATAATAATAATAATAATAATAATAATAATAATAATAATAATAATGATAATGATAATGATAATAATAATTATAATAATTATAATAATAATAACGATATACAGAATATCAGCTGTAAACAATTTGTCTGTCCCTGTTGTGCAATACAATATTAACATCCTTAATTGGTCATAGCTAAACATTAAGCGAATGGATGACAAATCGCTATATCTTTTCAATTCCGTCCGCATGCTTCATCTTCCTTCCGATCGTCTGTAGGTGCCCAGATCTGAAAGAGGCAGAGGATTAGTTCAACTAGGACTTTCTTACAAAACCACAACCATCAGTATTCTAAGATATCTTGAAACTATAGAAGAACGAATGATGATATGTGTCTAACATGAACTGAAATAAGAAAATTAATTCAAATACAAAGGAAGCCAACATATTCAAAAAAGGAATTTCAAATATGCGAAGAAGTGCAAATAACCCATAATACACCAACTGCAGCGGCAAAGAAACTAAAAAGGAAATCAAAAGCAAATGCAATTTCCCAGTGCACAAATGATGGAAATACTCTGCTGGTACCAAAAATGTGATGTAGACAAACCCTGTAGCCGTCAGAGATAAAAGGAGAAACCGGAGGTTGTATTCTTGCTGCACAGGATCTAATTCTTGCTAATGAAAAATAACGAAGCACATATACAGAAAAATGTTAACCCGAAATGCAGATAAATAAATATCCTGAAACTATTGACCATCTCGTGCCGGATTGTATATAGTTACTAAATATAAAATGAAAATCGGTACAATGGAGTGGGCAAAAATCTACACCGGTCAATATGCAACTTTTACGGGTGTGAAATTACAGGGAAATGGTATGAATATCACGCAGACCCGTTTAAAGTCTTTGGAATGTAATTTTTTTATGTGATTTTACCATGCACACTGGCAGAACAATCAAATCTAATCGTCCAGACACTAAAGACTTCAAAAACAGAAGGTGCTTTCTAATGTACATGGATGTCCCTGCAGATTTCAATGTATCTTGTATGATCTTCACAGAATTATCAAAATACAAGTATCTTGATGTGACACAAAATGTGACACATAAGGACATCAATAAGTTCATTTGTAGCTGGAGCCCGCGGAGTGACTGGAAAAGGTTCCGATAGATTCATTGAAGTGATTCCTGGCAGCACATACCTTAACGGAATACAAGACACTTGTACTCACAAGTACTGGTCACACATTGCGAAGAGCTTTATCTATGTAAAGACATTTTTACAAATATAATCAAATGAAAATGACACGAAGATATTTTTTATATTATGGCTCTGGTTGGGACTTGGACGGAAATATGTTTACAACAGAAATCAAAATAATAGTAATAATAATAATTATAATGATAATAACTTAGCTATAGCCGTAGTAACA
The DNA here is from genome assembly GCA_964036315.1 of Acanthosepion esculentum. Classification (NCBI taxonomy): domain Eukaryota; kingdom Metazoa; phylum Mollusca; class Cephalopoda; order Sepiida; family Sepiidae; genus Acanthosepion; species Acanthosepion esculentum. The sequence continues at coordinate 86,803,583 of OZ038505.1, read as the reverse complement.
TACAGTTTCAACAATATCAAATGGAAACTGCAAGACATTAAAAGACCAGAAAAGTACTAACCCAAGTGAGTATGAACCACACGGAATCAGATGTTGATAGATTGTACGTACGAGGATCTTTAAGAGACAGAGTTCTAATCCAACTTGAACTAACACCAAACCCTACAACAATCGGATTGGAATCATAACTCAAAAAACCAATGACCTCTGTTACATATACTAAAACACCAAATCCATTCTATCGTCAATGTAGCCGCGCTCTTCATTAAACAACTTATACACCTGAAATTCTACCAACAAAAACGAAGCGAATAGCATCTATGTCAAACGAGTCAAACAGAAAACAAAACATCCTTGCCATATAAGATTCAAAACAAAACAAAAAAAATAAAAAAAATGGGAGGACAAGGCATTTCATTGCAAATACCTTAAAAGAACGAAAGGAGGAGATGTGAACCGACAGAAACGACATCCGTTTCTGAGGAGCACCGGGGCTGAATGTTAAAACAGAAGGCACAGTTACTTTAGCTCAGAACCAAAGCATCACAAACAAGATCCTATCATTGTCACATAATCAAGGATGGAACTAATACAAAATGCAGGCAAGTACGATGAAACTATCGACCATATAATCTCAGGGTGTCCACAACTAGCCGAAAATGAATATACTCACCGATAAAACAAGGCAGAAACATATGTGCACTGGGAGACATGGAAGAAGTACAGAATCGAAACAACTTTGAGATGGTATGTGCACCCACCAGACACAGTTACCCAAAGTAACGATGTAACTATCCTCTGGGACATTCCAATTCAAATTGACGGGGAAAAAGAACAACAGATATGATATTACCATGAAAGACAACAAATTCAAGATTTGCGTGCTTATTGACATAGCAATACATCCGCGAGAAACAACTCCATTAAAATTATCGAGAAATTGTCCAAATACAAATACTTAGAGATCGAGATTAACAGAATGTGGAGAATGAAGACTGATACTGTATCAATTGTAATCGGAGCGCAGGGTGTCGTGTGAAAAGGAATGGACAATTATACTAACGCTGTCCCGGGTAACATCAGTATAAAAATCACTCAGATGATCGCCCTACTTTCACATATACTAATATATGAACTACCAATTAAATGAAAATTATTCTGTAGGGCCTAAGGACCATAGTTGGGACCGGGCTTTACAGGATACATAGCAGGAAACGTAACATACACAGATGAAAATGATAGCAATAATAATATGGGGAATTATACTTCGGGGACAGAGAGATTGGGATTTCAAACCCTGGGTGGGGCATTGTAGACGTAGTGTCACTGTCTGTGGAAACAAGGAGGAACTAAATCAGCAGCACAAATTAAGACCAAGATTTATTGATTGATTTCATTGAAAAACATAGCAACTCCTTTATGGGTCATTTGCTGCCGAAATTTGATTTCATTGGTTGCTTTGAAGCAATAACAATTGCTTTCACAGTTGAACACACGGTAGAAGATTTGTTGGTTGAATTTGTTTAGGGAATATCTACCTCTATGAGTTAATTAATGCTGAAATCTAAATAATTTGAACACTATTTTATTGCTTCAGCTAAGTAATTTTGAATGTAGTTGTATGCCTTCAAATATAGATGAAACGTATTTGTCATTTCGCCATAAAATATAGTGTGATAATTCTGCTTTATGTAGAGTTGTTTTTCTTTATATAAACATATTTACTGTAAAAATGTATTTTTATACTTTCGTAGTATCTTGCTTGTGTTAGGGGTTTCACTGTCTTTCCATAGCTGTGGTTGTAACAGGTACAACCACGTCATGTTAGGGAAACAACACCTATTAAGAGGTGGTTCGACGTATAACAAATACTGCAATCTCCCTAGGAGAAGCCTTTTTTGCCGGATGGGGTTTATCGCCATACCCAGGACGACACCCCCATATAGGAGGACCGATATTACCTAACACTTTCGCAATATATATATATATATATATATATATATATATATATATATATATATATATATATATATATATATGCTTCTAGAGAATTTTTCCCGTTTATCCGGAAAAAAACTTGCTTATAAATTATTCATTACATCTGTATGCCCCAATAATGAGAGGCTAACTGTAACTTTGATATTTCAAAATTTTGTAAGTTATATGTAATATTTTCCTCCTTTCCCATATCTATGTTTTGAAGAATTATAGAATTGTAAAAGGAGGAATATATCATTCTTCTAGAATGTCTTCTAGGATTTCTTCTATAACGTCTACTAGAATGAATGCATTCAGTGCCAGAATTATTTGTCTTTTCATATATATATATATATATATATATATATATATATATATATATATATATATATATATTATTGTTGTTTTCTTACAATTATTTCTCTCATTGTTGTCATGTTCCCAAGTCCCATCGTTGTTCCGGAAATAATAAGCTTAGAACAAACTTGATTAGTCATAAATTAGCAAAGAACTAATCACAATTCGAGATTCAGTAATCATGGGCTACTAGCGTGAGCAGCCAAAATAATCGTTCAAGTAAATTCTTTGGGACTAACCCTTCACCTTCTTTACGCAAGCTAGAGACATATCTGTTAGTGACGGACAGGGAAAAGACGATGAAGAAGAAAAAAAAAATGTGGAAAATAAAGAAAAAGAAAAGGCTGGCCGAGAAAGTAATTTTTTTTTTGTATGAGGAAATGAAAATAGCAAGAAATTAGCGAGGAGAGGGACAATGCTAGCGCACCATCTGTTCTAAAATAAGATTTCCCGCAAAAAAAGTTTTGTTAACTTATTTAGGGATGTAAACTCGCAGCAAAACCAGCATAAGAAATAGAAATATAATAAATGCTGCCTGACATTTAGGGAGGCTGAAACAGTGGGTGTGTTTTTTCCGTTCATTTCTATGTGGACTTTGTTGTTTCGAGTAAATGCTACGAAAATATTTTACTTTATAGTAAACGAAGTAAGAATATGTGTCACAAAAGAGTTATGCACTTTTATATATATATATATATATATATATATATATATATATATATATATATATATATATATATATATATATATATATATATATATATATATATATATATATATATATATATATTAAGTCTGAAATCATCGAGTCTGAAACCTCTACAGAATGCACTGGACGGCCGTTTCGTCCTATATTTGGGACTCATCAGCAGAGCGCATCCACTACTGGGAATTGAAACCCTGAGAGTTAGGTTGACAAGCAAACACCATACCAGTAGTCTTGGCTCCAGGGACACAGTCCTATGGTTAAAGCGAATCTCAGTGCCGTTGGAACAGTTGGTATGGTGTTTGCTTGACAACCTAACTGTCAGGGTTTCAATTCTCAGTAGTGGATGCGCACTGCTGATGAGTCCCAAATATAGGACGAAACGGCCGTCCAGTGCTTTCTGCATTCTGTAGAGGTTTCAGACTCGATGAATCATTTTAAAAAATATAATTATCAAATCCTCTTAATAATTTCATATATATATATGATGGACTCTCCCGTCGAACTCGACGTATGAGGGTCAGACAGATCAGTTCCCAGAAACTGAAAGCCCGACACCCGCACAGGATTTGATTATAGTGGTGAAGGCTTTGTGCAGGGCCATCCACACTTTTTGGGGGACGAATACAGGGATATATATATATGTCATTGTTAGTGGTTCCCTATATTTGAGTATACTCAACGTTTATTTATTAAACATTTAGTGTATTGGGGCAGCATATCATATATTATTAAATATAAGAGAAAATCAATGTCTAATATGGTTGATCATGAGCCGTTCTAATGTTCGTATATTTGCTTTAATTTCCGTGTGAAATTAAAACTATGAGGTTAATTGTTCTACATTTTTTATAATATAAGATGCGCATAACTAGTTTACTTTCATTAATGGGTTTAACATTTCTACCTATTATGTTTTTTGACTGTTGTTTCATCATGTTTATAATTATTATGCATTTGGTTACGATAGTATAAGTCAATAGTGGTATGTTTACTTTGACTTACGCTATTATTATTAATATTATGAACTTTGTTAGAGGTATTTTAAAGTTTACTGCGATACATTTTAATTTGTTGATCAGTGACGGAATTCTGAAATCCATTATTAATAAGTGTTTGTTTAATGTGATTTAATTCTTTTTTAGAATATGTTTTTGGAAGAAGATATCCTTTGTGTGTGTCGGATTAAGCTTGTTTTTTTTTTTTTTATAACGGCTAACTTATATCGTTGGGGTGAATTCACTATTATAATGAAGATTACATGAGTTGTAGGTATTCCGCAACCGTCATCGTCGCACAGCAATCTTCTACGTCAATATAACAAAATATTATCTTAGATGGTGAATATCTTTGTTAAAATCTACGTATAACCAATCTGAAAAAGGCACATGTAAGCTGAAAGCTTAGATCAAGGACCGGCTTAATAAAAAATATCCAAAAGTTTGGACAATTTTTTTCTTTGTTCTCACTCCAAATTAAATCAAACATACAATCATTACAACGACTCATGATCAGATATAATAGAAATCCATTGTCTGTTATATTTAACAAGTTATGTTTTATGAAACATTGTATATATTTATTTTTATCTATCAGACTGAATGTTCGAGAAATCTTACTAAAGATTTCTGAGTGCGTCCCCCAGGGCAGAGGGAGCTACCGTTCAGCGCGGTACGCCTTACCGACTAGGTCATGTAAAACAGTCGGTGAGGCGAGGCAAAATTTCCTGCTTTCAAACGAAACATATGTCATAGATCTAACAAAGTTTACATATCTCCTCTCTTCGGCAAATTTGGGTTTAAACTTGTACGCCTTAATGAACTGACCACGGAGAAAAGTCTGTCAACTGAAGCCAAATTTCTTGATTTCAAATGAAACTGACAGGAGAGCGCTAAGTTTTATTTAATAAGATTTCTCGAACATTCAGGCCGGTAGACGAAAGTATACTGTTTAATAAATACATGAGTGAGAACTAAAAATAAGGTTGAAAGTGATAAAAAATCTGTCGGGACAATAAAATAAAATCCATACTAAAATTATATTTGTTTACTTTCGGATATAAAACTGTGCAGATATGATCTATGATAGGAAAGTTTTCGCGTGAAAGAAAGATATTTGGCATCACATGAACGACTATTCTTCCTGGCCAAATCTGTAATGCGTACCGAGACAAAAGATAGCACCCTCTGACCTGGGGAACGCAGGTTCGATTACTCCCATGGTGATCTCTGTTTATTAAAGCACCACCTAAACTGGGCTAGCTATTTACTTATTAGAGTTATTTCGCACTTTGATTTGATAAATTTCCCACTACAGCTTTGCTAACCAACTTTACTTATCGCAAATATAGGACTGGAAAAGCGCTATACTCATCGTTCCCAAATTAGACATTTACTGGAGATTTGAAATTTGTTAAAGTACTATTTTTTTTCTCTCAAGAACTGAATTTTCATTTCCTTTGTATTGGTCATTCCTATCAGTCAGTCGGTTATCTGCCATGCGTTATACACGCTTAGGCGATCCTGTATATTTCGATACATGACTGACGAAACAGATTTTTCCTGCAGCAGGTTGGCATTTCTTTCTGCGGTAGATTAGTTGCCATCCAAGTCTATAGAACCCAGTCCGTCCTGCTAATTACCCATAGCTGGAGGGAGAAGTAGAGGAGTCATACAGTTCCCAAGGCTATTATCACGTTCGTGAATGTAATTGATTTGACTGGAATTCGAACATGACACTCCGATTCCCCAATCCGAGCTGCTATCCATTAATCCACCAGAAAAAAACTAATAAACACCACCGCTACTGTTTTTCCAATCCAGATGTATTATATGATAAGGTGAGATCAATAGTTAATGAACTGAAACGCCCTTCAGTAAAAGCGATAGCGATCAAAAAACATTCTTGAAGGTTTTTCTAAAAACTGGATTAAACGTCTTTTATGGAGATTAATCCCGAAGAAGGCAAACTAATCTTGAACAATCAGCAAGGATTTTTTAAACAAAAAAAAAGTCGAAAATTTTAAAAGAATTCAGGCAATTTTAATATCTTGATTCAGAGAGGAAGAGGGCTCGGAAATAGGAAATAACTTCAAGAGTGACGTAAACATTGTCAGTAGTCGAGAAACTACGTCTGAAATCAAAGATCAGCTTGTCGCATGCAATATTTATATGAATCATTCTGTACGCTTGGATATCTTGGAGATTAGCAACAGAATTACGGCGATGAATCCACGCACCAGAAATGAGGCGAATCGAGTTATTATCAAACAAGAAACACGTTCCCTGCTGCACATCATAATCACCGTCAGCAAAAGAATATTGAAATGACATTCACACTTCATAAGTGGTAATCATTTTTGCACTATCATCCTACAAGGTAACACCTTAAGCAAAAACAAAAGAAGTCAGGGGAATATATATATATATATATATATATATATATATATATATATATATATATATATATATATATATATATATATATATATATATATGGTGATCCCAAAAAATGTGATTTTTGAAGTGCGTATTCCCAGACATGAGCAAGTGGCAACACTGCGAGACAGTGATCTTGAGCAAGTACACATTTCGCCATTTTACTAATGGAAATCAAAGGTGATTTGAGATGCGTGCCATGAGGGCATTTTATAAACAGTAGGGACTTGTCTCACTACCAACCCCGGTTATGATAACATTCGCAACGTATATAATATACGTATGTAAATATTACATCTTATTCAATAAAATAACCCCCAAATTATACAGTGAAACTTCCACAGAAAGCTTCAGTTAATGTAAGTCAGTGTTAATTTATTCTAAGTAGATGTTTGCGACCACTAAAATCTTAACCAGTAGCCTGTAATCAACCGTTAAATTACCCACATATCCACATAAAATGTGCTTCTTACACTGTAAATCTCTATCTCGAGTAGCTCTTGGGCCTTGGATTATAGTGAACATCATTGTGAAAAGAAAGTTAAAAAAGGGAAAACAATTTATACATCGAGATCTGTAAGCGATTATATAAGTTCATACTAAATTAATTAACGTTTTTATTAATTAAATAACTCGAAAACAAACACGATATCTTATTTTTAACCGTCTATAAATCCGATGATATTAATTTGATAAAATAATGTTTTCGATTCCGATCATATGTTTTAGAAAAATAAGATCGAAATAAATGAGAACAAAACTGAATCAAGATCAAGACCAGCTGCTCCCACCCCAGCACTTCATTTAATATACGCCGGTGTGGTCATAAACCTTACGCAACTTGAGTTGTTGGCAACTCGCCTCTTGTTCTCTCCGTTGAAAAGATGCTTCTGCTATTCTTCGCATTGTTCCAGTTCTTTCGTCAATTCCCTTTCCACTTCCCTTCTCTTCAAGAGCTAGTCTTTGAATTCTGTTTCATCTGACCAACTGTTCGATCCGAAATGACGGCCTAGGGTTAAAGCAATAGATTAGAGGCCATGAGGTCAAGCCGGTGGAATTAATTGTTTCAAACACATCTGATCTCAGGTGAAACGGTCGTTCTTAAGAACGACGGCTATCTTTCATCTAACCTTACTTTTATGAGATAGGGATAATTCTACCTTCTCGCAAGCATCTTCAAAGAACGCATTTTTTTTTTATATCGAAGTTAAACAGTTCTTCGCGCCGGGTTTTCTGCCTGTTAAACATGAGAAAAGACGTTTCGTAGAGAGTCTTTTTTTATATTTTATTTTCTGAATGCACCCATTAATGAGGCAGTTCGGGAAAGTGCCCAGCACGACATGGAGTTTCGCTAAGAATCTTGGTTTTCATCATATATAAATCTGGGAATTTAATTCATTTCATATTTCAACAGACAGCACTGACTTGAGTTAAGATTTAAGTAACACGTCGAAAAAATTTTCTTAAATATTAAATGAAACTCGATTTTTCTTGCTGATATGACTGAGAGGCATTATTACAATAACTTGATTTGCGGAAAATCAAAACTCATCTGATTGTTATTGATAAATTTCTCACTAGCACATTCTGACCGTTTCTTTCTACGTTTTATTTTCATGTGTACGGAACTGGAGACGATTAATTGTCGGCTAGAGAATTTTTATTAAACAAGATTCTCTAGTTAGGGAGTAATACTCATAATATCAAAGGTTCCATTTATTCAGTGATCGTTTCACTCCCTTTCAGTTTAAGATGATGTTCGATTTCTCTGATCATTTTTTAAGCATCGCTTAATTGATGGGTTCATTTATTACGTACTAGCAGCATGACCCGGTGTTGCCCGTGCTTGATTCAAAAATCGTACGACTCATACAGCAATCGCTATCACTTGACTTAAAATATTTTTCCCCTTACTTGCATTTAAAGGAGTGCTCTTTGCCGTGCTGATATTCCTACATGCCTTACTCCTTGTCTATCTCACACTGCGAATTTTTTCGAAGCTCTATACTAAACATTAAATCTGTTACGAAAAAAGAATTAAACAAAACGATCAGCTTTAAAGAAGGACTCGTAACTGGAAAAAACGAATGAAAAAAGAATGTTAACAGCAAATACTTTTTCACACCCAACCCAATTCTGCGCAATCAGAATCAACGTTGAGTTTAAGCTAGCGAATGAGCCAATTGGATTAAAGTGCCATGCAGATTTAAATTTTCGCCAGTTGTGACGAATGCAGCTATCGATTCTTTTGCATGCTAGCATGCTAGTTAATATCCGTGTCAGTGAGCTGTTGCCTCTCACGCTGGCCAATAGAATCTTCCTGCCTATTTGTGGCAGCCAGCTGTAGGCTCTCACTCTGGCCAGTTGAAAATGGCCGCAAACTACATGAAAACTGCCGTAGATACATGAAAAAATCGATTATTTTCACTATCGATAGGAGTTGGGAAATGCAAGATCGATCTTGGCCGTAATACTAGCCTGGAGCATGTGCGTGTAAATTTTGGTGCAAATCCGTCGAAAATAGCGGCCGTACATTAGTCACACACACACACACACACACACACACACACACACACACACACACACACACACACACACACACACACACACATATCCTGCCTTTTATAGATAGAGATTATCCATTTTGGTAGGATATTTAAAGCCAGAAAATATTCTTACATTGTAATGCTTTACTGAAAAATGTCCTACATATTAACAGATAGCTGGCAAAGAAGTGCTAGATTCTAAACTTTCCCAAATGTGTCGCCGTGTATGCGAATATAAGTAATCCGACTGGAATCGGGACTACTTTCTCTGAGTTCCAATTACAACTCCTTATCCATTAAACTACCTGCACATTCAAATTTACAGCACTTTATATTCCGAAGCGGTCACCCAAATATGTAATGACCAAGTTCGACACTGCTTAAATTTGGTGATCGCGCGAGAAGCGATTTTCGAACGTGGCACAATAATCACCAATATATGCTGGATTTATCAGCTTACTTAAGATCCATCGACCAACACTATAAACTATTTGGACCTTACCCAAACGGGCATAGTGCGTTTAGTTTTACTTCCAGATATGGTCTGTTAAACGAGAAGTGAGTTTGGGAAATTGTATTCATCAAACCATACGTGAGAGGCGAAAAGATATGGATACTTCAATCTTGCAATATTGTGAAAATTGCTTTCAGTATTATGGAAAGGACTTTCTTCTCTATTTCTAAACTTTAAGTAAAAGACATCGAACCCAACTTAGCGTATTACAATAATCGGACCGTAGATCAGTTAATAACAATAATAATAATAATAATAATAATAATAACTAATCATACATACTGAACAATTGTGTTAAACCAAAATGTAGATTATGTGATGAATGCTCAGAAAGAATTAACAATCTAGTATCAGGTTTCACAGTGTTAACACTCGCTAAATATAGAACTTTGCATAATAGTTTGGGCCAATATTTGCACTGGAAAATATGCAAAATTTACGGGAAGGAAACTGCAAGAAACTGGTATGAACATTCCCCTGACTAGGTTAGAACATGCAACAATGGGACTTTACAATACACACAGACAGAACAGTTAAAGCTCATCGTTAAGACATGGTGATAAAAGATCACAAAAACAGAACGTGCTTTCTTATTAGCGTGGCAGTACTTACAGATAATCTATGCAATCTATCCTTGAAGGTTTGCAAAAAACATCAAAATACAAGGATCTTGAAGTGGAACAAGAAATCCAGTACATAAGGACATCAATAATTCCAATTGTAGTTGGAGCCCTCGGATTGATTCAAGAAAATTCCTATAGACTCAGTGAAGAGATTCCTCGCAGCCCATACCTTAAAGAAATACAAAAATTCTATACTCACAATTATAGATCACACATTAACAAGAGCTATGTAAAATGTGTGTGATCTTAGATATTTTTTGATTTTGTCTTCTTACAGAAATTATCAGTGGGAAATATCATGAATCCATTTGTGACATTAGGTCTCTTGTTGAGACCCGATAGGAAATATGTATACAACAGAAATCAAATGAAATAGTAGTAGTATTAGTAGTAGTAGTAGTCATATTAATAAGACACTTGTTTTTGACTCGTTAATAATAAATCATTCTTGAACAGTTAAATCTTAACATTACTATAGAGAAAATGTTTTTCGTTGCATAAAAAAAAAATATTTTCTTTACATAATTTTACGTCATAATTCTTTTCCTAATCTGGGTTTACGCTAGTACGTGACTGCAAGAACATGCGACTATTTTCATGTCGGTCGTTGCAAAACACATCCGAAATTCCTCATTATTCTCGTATCTCCTCGAACATTTCTTGTTTAATTTATTGTTTCTGGCAGACTTTCTGCCAGGGAATTCTCTGGTCAGACTCATTTATTTTCCGCTGCAATAAACCTTCGTTATTTTGAGTTCGCATTTAGTGAAGAATTTATGACAAACATCCCCTGGGCGCCCAGTTTGGTCTATCCATTTCTCCAGAACACGAGAGACAACAAATCACTAAGATATATTTGCAACCGTTCTAAGTAATTAGAATTATTAAGTTTATATATAATAATATGATATATTTTAATCGAGGGTAATCTATTGACTAGACTAAAATATTACAGGTTGTGAAATAATTCAAATTCATAGAGGCACACATCTTATATATAAATCTAAGAATGTTATGACAAATACATTGACGATGTAATTTGTAAAAATACGACGTAAAATGTTCATAGATATACTGAGTGCGATGCATAAATTGTCGCCTAACTTTTGCCAAAATGAAAATAATACTGACATCTCATTTTAAGAGATATATTTTCCAAAATTACAGAAAAATAGTTTGAAATTGTCTTCAACCGCAGCTTGCAGACGACTTTGGAATATCCTGCATCTCTTTTGGACGGTCTGCTTGTTTAAGTTGATAAATGTAGCCATAACCATTGCCTTGAGTTCATCTTTATTGTTACATGGAGTTTTGTTGGTCGCTTGCACAATGGCGCCCAACAAATCAAGTGAGTTGGAGCCTGGGGAATTAGGTATCCAGATATATGGAGTCATGTGGTCGAAGAAATTGCCTGACAAGCATGACTGGGTTGTTCTGCTTGTGTGGCATCTTACAGAGTCCTGTTGCCACATATTTCATGACCCAGCGTAACACTACTTCCACAAGTTACTTGATGTAAGCTTCCATGTTGTGTCTAAGGCCCTGACCAGAAAATTCGGAAATTCGTTTCTCATTAGAAAGATAGTGTGAATTTTCAGAGTTGCCTTACATTAGTAATGGCCATTAGACTCATCCAACTCTTTCCGAATCCTCGGAATTGTCTTCAAATTGACATCCAAACACTCGGAAATGTTCGTATTAGAGCTTCGGGTGCAGTACAGCATGCCGTTTCCAAATATCTTGCGGAGTTTATTGCGTCATTGTGATTTTTTTCTCACAGATGGTGCCGAACTGACCCTACTATACTGTGCCGTCGACAAAATAAAAAACAAAGTGCATGCGCAAAATTAAAAATATAAAATAGCGACAATTTACTCATCGTACTCTGTATTAAGTAGAGAAATTAATATCGATCAGCCTAGGGATAGAAAAGGAATTTCTAAAATATAGGCGTCTCTTGACAGAGATCGATATTCCTGCATATACAAATAAACTACATCCGGCTGCAAGGCCTCTGATCTGATGATTGGAGCTTTTGAGGAGCGTGAATCCACGTCTTAATCCCTGTGGTTCCTATACCTTCCCTGACCTGTCGTTATAACACCGTTTAGTGTCGCAGCTATTGACAATTACTGAACTCGGATAGGAATTAAAACACAAGGAAAGTATAAAAATACACTATTATAGTACAAACTCCAGTAATATATTTTTATTAAAAGAAATTACAAACAATATATTTTTATTGGAATAATGACCAGCAATAAATTTTGTATTAGAATTACCAAGAATATATTTCATAGTAGAATTACAATCAATATATTTTACAGACAAATTTGAAAACATGGCATACATTGTCAATTTTTTTAAAGTAATAACAATTTGCTGTGATTAATCTCATTTATTTTAGGCAGAAATAAGTTTTCTCAACTCGTTTGATTTTGTAAGATTAAGAAATAATTTAATAATGAATTCATGGCCTTTTCTTTTATCAATTAGAAAGTTTTAATTTTCATTTGTAAATATCGGCATTAAATGACCCATACGGGTTGATATGCTAATAAAAGAAATCAACAGTCATCGAACCTGAATTTTGATTTTGTTTTTCAATCAGAGAAGGCACTTAACAATTTGGTCATTGGGTGACATCAGAGCAACAAAAAACGCTGATTTATACTATTAAAAAAATACACATCACATCAGCATATGGGTACGGTAATCGATACTTTAATTTCTCATCCATTAGAAAACGCCTTCTACGTTCTCATTCCGCTACACCTCTGGACTTGATAGAGAAACTATATAGATACAAATATGGTTAGATGTCTGATGAAGACACAAATGTCGAAACATTTCAAACATCATCAGGAGAACGACAAGAAGAAAATGAATGTCCAAATCTATGTTACTTCTTACTGGACTACACATTATACTCGTACAGATTTGAAAAGATGTACATTGACCATTTAAGACTTACGTGCCACCTCCCCAAAACCATCTAGTAATTGTTAATAGGGATTCGGCTTTCCTTCCCGAGGACAAAGTATTGATGAGGAAGATCACTATGCCGATGTTATACGTATTCATATTGGAATGAGAATGATATTCGACAAAAATCAATATTATCTACGAAGTCTTCCAAGAAATAAGATACAGATAAAATAATGATCTAGAATTGAAAGGAAAATATTGATGGCATGCATACTGAATCTGTCATAAAACATTCGGGTGTGGGAATAACTAATATTGAAAAGTACAAGTACTTCGGTGTATGGTAGAACAACATTAGGATAAAATGTTTGTAGGGGTTCGAGTTTCAATGCCATTTCTTGACGCAGTTAACAAATAATTGGAGGTAATTTCCGAAAGCAGCTACCAGTTTTACTTTTTCGAACCTATCAGTCAAACTACCAAGACAGGAGTTAATAGTTGTTACCTTAGCATAAATAACTAGTTGGGAACAGATGACATTAGAAAGGTCGTTAATAAAGATAAGAAAAAATGAAGGAATGCCGCAGTAATTTGTAATGTTCTAGAAGCCTGCCTGTTCAATACGACATTCATTACACGTTTTAGTAATATTACACCTCTTATTGTATCTTTCAAAGTTGAAGTCGGCTAATTTTATTTTTGCAAGCCGAACGATAGCCGATAAATTCGTAGATCTTTTAAAAATCCGTTATAGTTTACTATTATAAATGTTAGTTTTAACTCTTGCTTTAATTGCTCGGCTATGAAGAGCTTCAGAATCGGTTTATTGGAGTGTGGAATCCAGTAGACATAATAATTACTCATTAAAAGAAAACTTATTTATAAAACGTCTTCTCAAATATGGTTATCCACTAAAAATAATGGTTTACGTCATTAAAATATGTCGGTTTAAAACATAAAATCCATAATGCTTTGGAAATTGAATTTTTTGTTACATTTCAAATGCGAAACTGAGTAGATATCTTTTTGATAAATTTGAACGATGTGAAAGCAAATAGATCATGGCTTGATTGTTAAGCTATTCGAAGCCGGTCGGTTAAATGAATCTTTTATCAAACTTATTCTGGTAGTGGCCTCTTCAATCCAATGCGGTTTCTTCATGGTTCCTCGTGACAATTTGAGATCTAATCCCATATATCCCTCCCACCCCATCCCTCAGTTTAATATTTCAAGCGAACTACTAATATTAAAGGTTGTAGTTTGGATAGTACTATGGCATCAAAACACTAACTCTAATTGTAAGTCAGTGAATAATATTGCTTGGATAAATATTTTATTTGAATAATCTCATTTATTTACAAAGCAGAAAATACATCTACTAACAGCTCTATCTTATAGATATCTTATCTTTATTGGGATCCCTGTGACTGGTGCAGGGCTACCAAATTGTCAATGTTTAGCTTGAAAGCCGTCAGAGAGAGACGTAAATCGCCTTTTTTCTTAATCAAGGCAATTTCAAATTTTTGACAGCAGATGCATCATCCGACTGAAACCAGATTCAACCAAGTAAGATGCGGGAAAAGCGAGTAAGAACAACTTTACACCTTTCCAGAGAAGGGGGTAATTCTTATGCATGTCTTCATTCATCCACAACTTCTGATATCCACCTCGCTAGAACCTCGCTTAAGCGGCTGTGTTATTTTGAAGTTCAATGAAACTTTCTTGTAGGGTGATATCAACTTCAGTTGCATCAGCGAGTTTTCATTTCATTATGCAACTGCTTCAAATATAAACATGCAGTGATAGGTCATCATCAAGCAGGTGGATATATTTGCTAAGGAAGTAAATGATGTAATCTCCCGTTTTCCAAAGTTCAGAGCAGCTTAAGTTTCCCGTTAAATGCGTTAATTTCAGGAAAACAGGTTGGAATTCTTTTTTCAGAACATTTAGCTTTGCAAAACTGAAAGACAAGTTGGTCAAAACATAATTTAAACTTTAATTTATAAGTTTTAAATTTGAAGAAACTGAAAACTAAAAGTGGTCATTTTGCATAGATCAGATGAAAAAAATGATATAAATAAATATTTATATTAACAAAGTGGACTGGATAAATTTAATATTTTATTTGAAATAATAGTTGTTAATTACTAAATATTCCATATATATTTTTTGGGTCCTAAATTTTCTGTACCCCCTTGTGGATCCCATTTTTCAAACTTGGCCTTGTGGCTCCTGAAAATATCTCATGGGGCCAAGGGGCCATAAGGCCCATATTGAGAAACCTCGGGTTAAAGCAAGCCGGGTAAGACTGTATTTTTTCTTCTACAATGGGAAACAGAAATTCGTATTCTGTCGGATGACAGTCTTTCTTTTATTCGTTTTCTCGTGTATGAAGACAGTAGATGAAATAAATATCGCTTAAAATAATAAAAAAGCGGGGGTGTATTTCAAATACAGGTATCCACAGAAAATGAATATGTGCATCTGCGTGGGTGTGCATGAATGATATTTCCAAAACTAATGGTACCTATACAATGTCACGGAAACTACAGCAAATATAGAATGTACAATGGCGCTGTTGGATTCTAATATAATTAAAAACACGGTGTGTCTTCATTGTGACCACCAATGGATAAGCATTTTTTTACCAACGATGAAAAGCAGTCTTTATGACGCGCTTGTTGAATTCAGCACCGCTGTAATCAATACTCAGATATTTGGCAGCATTTCTGAAATGTATTGACTCGTCCAAACAGAACTCAACTGCAATCGCTGAATTTCGCAAACATCTAACGAATGTCGATGAATGTCAGTAAGCATTTTTCCCGCATGTCGCCATTATATAGCTGTGGCGGCTATAGAATGACTATGGATATATCTATAACAGGTCTATGATCATTTATCAAGCTTACATTGGTATAAAATAGCATTTCTCAACTATTTCTACTTCAGGGACCACTTGTAGAATAACAGAATCTGTGAGGCACAGTTTAAAATTTTAATCAGTAAAAATTAATCAACAAATTTGAAAATAATAAAGAAGTTACCTGTAAGTATTTACTCTTAAGACGTGACATTATTTAGCGTCTCTCACGTTTTAGAAATAGCATTTTTTAAATATAAAAATAATTCATAAATTATTCTTCTGCTAATTTAAAGCGTAGCTGGTTACCTTTCAAAGCTAATTAGTGACCTCTGTTGCACCAGTTGAAAAACACCTGTCGAAAATAATATTGTAAATGTAGTACAGTCATTGAACTCTCACTTTAATATAGGTGAGTATAATTTAATTCTCTAATCCGCTTAAATATATCGAACAAGTAGACGATGCCGGGAAATATTTTCTTGATTTTATTTTTATTATTTTACTACTATGTGTGCATAATCTGTAAATAGTCAATGTAAAATATTATTTAATTTGCTTTTTTATGGTTTATCAACCTTTTGCAGGTTATTTAAAACCAAAATATATATTTAGATTGTGACTATTTTGGGGTTATAATACCGATTATACTAATTAATACATAGTTAGACCTGAAAGGAGAAGTGGATTCATATATTTCCCAAATGGCACATTCGTGTAAGTGAATATAACGAACGAACACTATGGAAGTTGGAACTCGGCTCTCAGGTTAAAAATTTCCAACTGTTATCTATGACAGTGGTCCCCAACCCTTTTTTGCTCATGGCCCACTTTGAACCAAGATTTTTATTGTAACCAATAAAAGTATTATAACGTAAAAATTATTCCCATGTGACCCATAAGCCTATATATTAATCTGATGCCTCACCAAAAATGTCTGTGTCCCAGCTTAAATTTGCCATAGCCCATTTTGGCAATGTGTTGGGGAACACTAATGTATTACAGCATCCGCGAACCCAAGCTTACAACACCTGGTATTCCTAAAGGTTACCCATCCAGTAACTAACCAGGGTTGACGTTGCTTAACTTCGGTGATAGTACGGGAATGTATATTACAACTTGATAAGTCCGTACATCTCCAAGTAAAGCATGTGTGATATACAAAATTGATAATCGAAATGTTAAATCCATATATTATATATATATATTTCAAGACATTTTTATGTTTATACATTCTTTTTATACATACAAATATTTGAGTTATAATAAAAAGTATTAATAACATTACCGGCCTGAATGTCCAAGAAATTATCATACAAAATATTCGTCCTCCGACAGGAATCGAACCTGTATCCTATACGGAAACGTCATACAGACCGGCGAGCCTTAACCGACTGAGCCACAGAGGATCCTTCGGTTAGCATAGCCGATTTTACTGCTTTTCACCTAGAATCTTTCCTGAATCTCTCACGTACATTCATATCTGTTCAATGCGTATCCAAATGTAAACAAATGACGTCACACATTATGAACTGGACAAAGTCCGTTTATTATTTTAAGACATTTGTATGTTTATACATTCTTTTCAAAAATGTCTTAAAATAATTGTCGGATTTGTGCATTTCATATATATATATATATATATATATATATATATATATATATATATATATATATATATATATATGTGTGTGTGTGTGTGTGTGTGTGTGTGTGTGTGTGTGTGTGTGTGTGTGTATTTAGGTTACCTGTTTTCGTTGTGACATGTCAGCAATAGAATCCGACGGGAATTTCCCATTCGATTACAAAAATACCGAAAATGAGCCAACATATCACCAGCACTTTTAAAATCGCTACCTTACATTTCATAATTTCCTTCGATTTTAACATGTGTTCGTCCCTGAAATGTAGAAATATATTTACGATAGTTATAATTAGTCTGATATTGAGTTAAGCTCACTAGATGTGACCCTTGATATTTCGAAAATTTCTGTTTGTATTGGCCTTTAAACCTACTTTTGTAGTATTGTGGACAGTAACGAGAATAGTGTTTTACGTAATTTGACAATGTAAGAATACATTTTCACAGTGAAAAGGTGCAGGTTGCAGTTTAAAAAGCGTATTTGTAGATAAGATAACGGTTAACCTGACCATGAACTGGTTAAGATTGTAATAATTGGTAAATCATACTCTTAGTTGTAAAGTTCACAGAGCTGTGGTTTGTGAGAAGAAACTGCCTGAGTGTAAAGTACTTCTCACCAATAGAATGCAGAGAACGTGTGGGTGGTTTGCTACAATGTGCATAGCTTTCTGAATTAGTAGACTTAAGATAGGTACATCGTCTGAGCACTTTCCATGGAAGTAGCGACAAAGCAGTTACTGGCTTGCTACATCTCTTCTGTGAGAGAGTTGTTGTCGGGTGGAAAGTAATTTGTCACCGACAAAGACGCGGTGACGCTTTTGAACTCTATTGAAACTAGAAGTTGACAATTGAGCAGACGCTTCCCAAATATGATAGCAGCATATAGGCCTTTATCTGTAAGTTTCGTTGACAGCATGAGGAGTCAGCTACTTATTTAAGCTGTAATGGGAAACGCCTATTTCTTCTGATTCTTTAGCAATCTATCGAATATACAACTTCCTCTCGTGGTCTATGTTGAGTTTAATGTCCAGTAGTCACTCAAGTTACAGGGTCTCCTTGAGGAAATATTCATTCACCTTGACTGGTGGCAATTTAGGCCCGGATATTATATAAACAAAAATAAAGAGATTCAAAATGTGACTTAAGTCTATTCGGGTATGTTATGTAGAAGAATCTGTGAATCAGAATTACATTTCTTATAGGAACTTTTTTTTGTTAAATCTTGAATCCGTAATTTTGTTACTCCAATGGGAGCCACTATCAGAAAACGTGTCCTATAAGTAGAGAATACTATATGGAAATTAGTAAATGATCAAGGACTAATCGCATTGACCAGCTCTAAACTTGAGCATTTACCTATTAATTTATAGATAAGTGATGCTCTGATTTTCTGTTTTAATAGGTTTCACTAAGTTATATATATATATATATATATATATATATATATATATATATATATATATATATATATATATATATATATATATATATATATAAATTATAGCATATTCTTCTTATAACATCACAACAAAAATAGCAATTTCGTTTCAACACTTCTGATGTCTTATCAAGTGATTATGTTGATTGCGAAATGAAGAGTTTTTTGCCTGTACTCGGGTACATATATATATATATATATATATATGTGTGTGTGTGTGTGTGTGTGCGTGTGTGTGTCTGTGTCTGTGTTTATGCGTGTGTATCTGTGTGTGTGTGCGTGTGTGTGTAGAAATATACCCTTAAGGTGCGCTATATTTATGGGATAATTTGCTCAATATCAGAGATAGAGCGTGTGTAAAGATAAAAGTGAACATTGAAGTCATCACTTAGAAGCTACAGTCTGTTTCATGCTAGAGGCCTGATGTCTGCGTCTACCATGAAACAGACTGTCGCCTCTAAGGGTTGACTTCAATGTTCACTTATATATATATATATATATATATATATATATATATATATATATATGTTATGGTCCAGGTTAGGACCAAGGAAGAACAACACGAACACAAGTGTAGAAATAACGAAGATATATTACACGAAATAATAATACAAGATGTCGAAGGTGTTAGTATGACTGTCAGTCTGGTTTGGAGTGAACTAATATCGGCTCGACTCGATTCGTCCCTCTCTCTTGAGAGGCGTAGTATACATAGTGTTAGGAAGAGTTCATTCTGTAGTTATAGGTAAGGACCCATAACAATATATATATATATATATATATATATATATATATATATATATATATATATATATATATATATATATATACTTTTTATAGGTTAATTATATGAGTACAGCTTATTTGAGTAAGTAATCACAGAGGTCTTTCGGTTTAGCAATGTTCAAATTACTGCTTATAAACCTACATTCTATGCTCAACCGGAAGACTTCTGTGGATGAAACGGTTAACGGCAAGTCAAGCCAAATGATGGTTCCCATATCAGATACAGGTTCGATTCCTCTCGGATGATGCATTTTCTGCGAGGTTTCTCGAATATTTCGGCAGGTAATATAATTAATACTGTCTAGTTAAAACAGATCATTTACTAAAATGTTGTATCCATAAAAATAACGTATAGACATTAAATATTAGGTTGGTGCAAAAATAATGTCGTTTTCTCACATGAAGTTGAACGTCAAAAAACGACATTATTTTTGCACCAACCTAATATAATGAAATATTTGTCGGATTCAATCCATTATTCATATATATATATATATATATATATATATATATATATATATATATATATATATATATATATATATGTGTGTGTGTGTGTGTGTGTGTGTGTGCGTGCCGCGGGGGGTGTATGTTTGTGTGTCTGTATGTTTGTGTGTGTGTATTTTCATACACGATAAATATATGTACATATATATATATATATATATATATATATATATATATATATATATATATATATATATATATATATATATATAATTTCGTTCTTTTTTATTTAGTTGATATCTAGGAGAACAATATTTCACCGTCATTTAGTATTCTCTCGACGATTGCAGTAGTAGCTGAACATTAGAAATACTTATTTTCTCCTACATGGCACTTTAAATGAAGAGCAAACAAGGTATAACTTTGCCATTAATGTTGTGTATAATATAAGGAGCCATTTCTACGCACACACACACAAACACACACACATATTTTTTCGTGCGTTTCTTTGTATGTAAAAATACAGAGATGTGATATGTTTTAACTATTTTTCTTTTTCACCTTTTAAGCTTAAGCGATCATAAATTTATAGAAAAATTTATTCCGTGTGTTAACCATTTTCTTTTATATTTTATGAAGAATTCTCCGCGAAATCAGCATGGATTTATATTTCTTCACATATTTTCACATTGTTTAAAAAAAAAGACAGACAGAGATTACGGCACACAAACATTGCCGTTTGCCTTCATACAGAAAAACCGGAGTTACGAAAGCCGACAATATCTCAATCCATATTGACTGGATAATGATGTCTGACCTTGGCTTCCAGATTTTCTTTTATCAAGACTTAGTTTTTCATTACTTTTATTTTCGTTCGCATATTCCTCTTGCACATCTGTTTTTTATCTTTTTGTTCGCAATTTCCAGAGTAGATAAATCTTTACTGTCATACATTTTAGCAACCGTAAATAGAGGTTCAGGAAGCGTGAGGAAGTCATAGGATAGGTATAAAGCAATTAAAATGGCGACAGGAAATCAGTCTCAGGTGAGAAGCGAAAGATAACTTTTTACGTATTTTGGAGAAGCACCGTAAATGTGATAAATTGAAAACAAACCCTGACCTTGAGAAGACTTTTTTTTATAATTGTAGCGACTTTAATGAAAAATATATTTGGGCTAACTTTCTGCATTCTGCAAAGAATTTACGTATGCATAATTGGCCAGGAATAGTCTTTGCTCCAAGTACATAAAATGATTATAGACCGTTTTATTATTAGTAAGTTATGATTTTTAGCAATATGGTTTTATCTGTTATACATGTGGGTATTAATGATTGAAAAATAAGTTGTTGCTTTTTCGTAGATGCCACGTAAGAGAAAATACTCCACTTATTGAAGTCGAAAAAGGTCGTACAATGTTATTGTGCGAATGGAAAATCTGAGAAGGTAAATGGCATTATAATATGCAAGTTTCTAAGTAGGAAATTTTCCATATTATTAAAATGAGTATAAGGTGTTTTGGCAAGTCATTGTAGTTGAATATCAGCTTAACAATCATGGCTGCTAAATCAACGTTCAAGGTTGTGAATTTGAATGGAAAGATCACCTAAACCGAAATATCACAGTGGCTAGGATTTTCCAGAAACAGAGTTCAAACAATTCAAAATACGTTTGCTACCACTAGACAAGTTTCAACTGCACAGAAAAGAGGAAGGCTAAAAAAGTTGAACAAGTGAAATTAACTAAAGATTCTTTGAATCTCAGTATTCTATCCAAAATTATAACATCAGGTAGCTAGATAATGGTAGCGTCTTGTTTGGTGGTGAAACTAGTGTGGTCACACCAGGTTGCAGGCCTGGGTGTTTGGTATATGGAGACCGTGCGCCTACCCAGACTATATGGCCCAACCTCTCGACCGTAGCGACAAGTTACAAAGGAATACAGGACATTACGTTTGGAAACGGGTTGGCTGCAGGATTTGCAGGAAAGTTATCAATGTTGACAGCATATAGCGTTTTCTGTCAGGATTTACTTCCATAACCATTTCCGTATTTGAATATGACCTCAATCAGGGTTTTCCCTCCCCTAGATGGACAGTCATCCTGGGGTCTCGTGCTCAATCTACCAGTTCTTGCCTTCGTCTATCCTCCGAATCCACACATCTAGAAAAGATTAGTGATGGCATTCGTCACAGTGAGCTTTCAATTCATACAGTCCAAAGTGAATTACAGAAAAAACAACTTTAAGGGTTTATAGCCGCAAGAGAAACATCATTAACAAAAGAACATCTATTATGAGACTCAAGAAAGTGGCAAAGCGTAAATTTAATGAAGAGTAGATATGTTCTAATGCATAAGAATATATGAGAAGACAGGTGAGAGAAAAGAAGGATACAACATACTAAGATACGTTTAAATCTCGTGGTGGACATTGTTGGGTTGTAACATAACTGATGTTAGAAAAAATGCTGAAAATGTATGGTAGCCTAAACAGCCAAAACGATGTCTTTTATTACTATCTAATCTTCAACCAGAAGAAAAATTTCAGTATGAGGTTGCTTCATTCCACATAGAAATATTTCTTGTGGATGCTGTTCAAATTTGGAAAGACTGCCTAGTACAAAACCATGACCACAATATAACTGGACAATTTTCTTTGGAACTGGATTGTTCCAAGGAAAACCATGCAGATGTTCTTTGGGATTAGCTCCCGGAAGAATGGGAAAATTCCATTGAGGATGTCTTGATCTTGTTCAATTCAATGCCTCATCGTAAGGAGACAGTCATTCATCCTAAATGAAAGAACATTAATTATTAATTCCATATTTTAACGTATTGTAAAAAAAAAAGAAAAGATTAACATCCATTTTAAATTAATACGAGAGCTGGAAGTTTAAATTTTAGCTGATGGGACACCATTTTTACCAATCCGTCTTTCAGAATCACTATCCTTGAAATGCTCTATCATCCTCCATACAGAATTGAGGAAAATTCATTAGCCTGCTTTCTGGTAGATCATAAAAGGCATTATGACAGGATACTCCTAATCTCGATTTGGGGGAAAAGTAATTTTTTTTCCATATTAGTGTCTTATATATATATATATATATATATATATATATATATATATATATATATATATATATATATATATATATATATATATATATGTGTGTGTGTGTGTGTGTGTGTGTTTCTGTGTGTGTGTGTGCCTTTATGTATATGGTGTATCAAAATACTTTTACAAAATCAAAAACAAAATCCATAGAAACGTATATTCGCAAATCCTTCCTTTTTGAGTTATTAATTTAAAAATAATGTTTTACGGTAGCTGCCACTGTGTTGCCATTATGACTCGATTACATCTGTGATTCGTGTCCATTTGTGGTTAGCCTGTATTCAACGTTTAACGCGTGTTGCAGTGTGTAAACTGAGAAGTGTTTCGTTTAACAACGGCTGGATGTTCATATCGTGAGCAGGCAAATATGATTTTACATACGGCCGCACAAATGGTAATGGAAGCGGGACTGCATGGCTGTATGCGACTGAGCTTCCAGACCGAAGGCAGCCGATTCATTCGACCTTTGCTGCTGTTTATCGTAGCGTTACTGAGACAGGAATCGGGGTACCACAAACGATGGATCGAGGAAGACAGAGATCCGCTCGTACGCTTGACCACGAAGAATATTCTACATGATGTTGAGACAATCCAGGTATCAGCATACGTCATGTGACCCTAGTAAGTCTTACATCTCACAGCACCAAATTGAGGGTTCTTAAAGAGTTGCAAGAGTATCCGTATCATTTGCAACATGCAGGGCCCTCTGATCACTCGATTCGGGAAAAAAATTGCCGATGTTTTATTCCACGAACTTCCGATCCGGTTTTGTTTTTGGCTCTTCAATCTTATTTACAGATGAGGCACCATTTAGAAGAGATGGAATAACAAACTTACACAGCCAAACATTTCTGGGCGGATAGCAACCCCCTTGATATTTTACAGGCTAGACACCCGCATCAGTTTACGATTAATGTGCGGAGTAGAATTGTAGGTGACTCTCTGGTTGATTCATATACTCTCCCAGCACATTTTACAGGAGTTGTCTACAGGGACTTTATTTCAAACAAGCTTCCAGGCCTTCTAGAGGATGTACCCCTGCTAATACAAAGACGGATGTGGTTCATGCACTATGAGGATCCAGAAAATTTTAGTCACATTATTAGTCATGCAATGGTTGACATTCACTATAAAAAAATGAATAGGTAGAGGAGGACCAGTTTCATAGCGTGTCCGTTCCCCCGAACTTAATCCTTTGGATTTTTATCTGTGGTGCGAACTTAAACAATTAGTTTATGCAGCAGAGATTAATAATGCACAGACGCTTCATCAACGTATCATGGGGCCTGCAAAACAATTCGACACCATGAAAGAGTCCGCTGGTCAATGGCCCACCGAGTGCATGCGTGTGTAGAAGCAAGCGAAGAATATTTTGAACATTTGTTATGTTGTGTGTGGATCTATAACGAGGGCTTTTTGCACATATGTTTATATGGACATTTTACAGATTGTTTTGTTGTCAAGAACCCACCCTCAAAGTTTGTAAAAAATATTTTTGATACACCCTGTTTATATGTACATATATTAGGTGCGGGCTATACGAGAGTATGTCAAATATTATCAGTACTTTCGCCATTATATATCTTTAGGTTTATCACACTGCCTTCTGTTCAGGCGTGCTTATAGTTGGTACTATTGCGGTCACGTGATCGAAGCAAGTTTTCTTGCTTCTGTAAACATGGCCGCTAAACTAGCAGTGTGCACCAAAGAGGAACAAAGAGCAGTGATCTGATTTCTCTGGTCGTATGCTGTGTGAGGGGCGGAAATTCATTGGAGGATTTTAAAACAATACGGTGACAGTAATCTAGAGCGTAGAATGCCAAAACTTTTCAACTTGTGTGGAAGATCACTATGCCAATCCATGGCAAATGCCTATGAGATATCCGATGCAGTAACCCGAGCTTCACCATTCTTATCTAAAGCTTGAGAGACTCTTTAAAAAATAATCGTTATTACATCAGCAGTTGAACTAGAGAAACAAATGCTATATTGTTTGTCTAAAAGATGATCCTGCAAGATGAGATGCATAACGAATTACGTATTAATTAGAGCATTTAATACTTTGGGAAGAAGAGCAGAATGCTTTTGATAAACAATACGATATCCATAGCAATATTGTTCTAACCTAATATCTGACAGACTCTTTCAGAAATATCTGTTAACATATCAGCAGTTGAACTAGAGAAACGAAAGCGATATTGCTTGTTTGAAAGAAGATCCTGCGAAGTGAGATGCTTAACCAATTTGTAGTTGATTGATTAGCGTTTCGTCATTACACATTCAATTTGTTTTATAAATTCAGCCCAAGCAAGGCGATAATGCCACTAAATCGTATGGAGCTACTGGGAAAAAAGAGAATGAAAAGATTTTCGAAGAAACTTGAAACGCATTCATAAATAGGAAAAATGAGATAAACCTTTGGTCTTGTTTAAAAGTCTGGGTAACATTGTGAAATCATACAATCTATAAGAAACTAGTTTGAAACTGCCAGGTTTTAGAAAATGGCGAAAGGAGGTTCTAAATAACCGAAAGAAATACAGATGTATTACAACTCTTCGATTTTGAAGAACAGTTTAGGACAGAATTCAGGTTAATACATTGTTTGTTTAACCATGGCAGATTCGATATTGAAAAGTTAAAATATTTTAGATGCTAGAATACAATCTCCTGGTATCAGACAAATTATGTTTATTTTATAAATCTGAAATCTGTACCTGAAAAATCTTGTAATATATTCACATTCACAATATATATGTATTTATATATACCAGTCTCAGATAGTTTTCTAGTTTGGTATAGGGAAAGCAGTTTGTTTCTGCTGTAGTTCTCATAAGAAGTAGTTTTTTTGTGTTTTTTACGAGAATATATTGACAAATCTACGCCCAACTTTTTTAAATTTTAGCTGTTTTTTTGTTTTTGTTTTTTTCTGACACTGGATGTTAAGCTAATGTCAGAGAACACAGAATACTGCTATTAATTTTATAACTGTGTGAAAGGAGACATTTTCCATGGCTGATTCTGCCCAGGCAAACTCAGCAGATTTAGACCTTCCAATCAGGTTTTCTGCACCAATAGCCGCTAAGCTACGGGCACCTCCTCTTGACAATAAAAAAATATTAAAATAAGTATTCCTTGTATATAAGAACAGAATATGAAAATAAATGAGAGGAAATGATTTTATGATTCAGTTAATTGATAACTGATATTATGTAACTACTTCAGGCAATATAGGACGGAAACAGTAACGGAATTTTCCTTTCTCTGACTTCCTCAGAGTATTTGTCGAATTTGTCTCTTCATAAATGTTGTAGATTCCGGGATGAATCCGATATCAATGAATAACAAACGCCAGGAATGAACAAGGAAAATAAATGTATTAACGTAATAATACAAACTGGTAATGCGGGTTAGTAGATCCAGGAATGCGGGTTAGTAGCACGAATATATATATATATATATATATATATATATATATATATATATATATATATATATATATATATATAGAGTCTTGGTATTGAAGTATCGCGGTATAACTCCTTACTGAGTCTACGTGCTCGCTAACGTGACGCTTGCCGCCGTCTCTGTGTATGACTTTACTACTACTGAATTCTACTACTCTTCTGTCGTTCCGTCTCGACTCCTTCACTGTTTGAGTATTCACTGGTAGTAGTATATGTATACCTTGGGTGAATCCATTTGTGTGAAAGGGGGAGACCCCTCAATAACCCCTTCCTTAAATCCCTTTTGTGGGGGAGTTAATATATTTTCCTTTCTCTTATTGTCGACAATTAGAGACACTGTAAATTTTCTCTTCCTGCTAGTCCTTCGAATTTCTGTGTTTTCTTGTGGTCTTTGAATCTCAAAAACTTCAAAGATCGCCTCCATAGACTCGTATTTTCTGCGGGTGACGAGTTTGCTCTTCAACCCGTCTTTTTTGTATTTGGTTAATATCTTTTCTGTGGGTAAATCTTTCGCCTTTTGTGTACATCACGTTTCCTAGTCTGTTAATTATTTTATTTGGTTCCTCATCAGCCATATATATTTACTGAAATAGACCCATTCTTGTTTGAATGATCTCTTGGGTACTGTAGGTGTATACCGGTTTTTATTTATTTTTTCCCTCGTCCTCTGAATAGATACATCCTTTTTCGCTTCTTTTCTTATCTCTCGCAAGGTCACAGGTAGTTCCTTTGCTGCCTTGTATAACTCTTTGTTTTCATCTGTGGTAGCAAATGACGCGTTTCGCTACTTTTTACATACTGGTTGGACATTTTCTAACAATTCAATTCTAGCTGCACCCTTACAAAACGAGCTGATAGGTGAATCCCATACGTCGAACTTTTGTATACCGTCTGTAGCCACTAGATTTTCTATATCTTTCATTACGTATATCTCGAGTTTTTTTGTTTTCCCGTGAAATTTAAGATTTACGATTATTTCTCCTTCGAATTTTATACGCTTTCCTGTCTCCGACTTAGCATTTTTTTGTGTATGTAACATGGTTGGTCTGTTAAACTTTTTCCATGTCTGTAGGTTAATTATCGTTAGATCGGAACCCGAGTCTAGTTGCAATTTTATCTTTTTATTTAAGATTTCAAGTTCCACATATATTCTTAAGTTGGTATTTCTTCGTCATTCATCCTAGTAGCTCTTATCCTACGAGTTGCTTTTCTATTCCTACATTGGGATGCCTTGTGCCCCATTTTTCCACACACAAGACAGTTTTTATATTTAAAACGGTAATCCTTATTCCAGTGTAGTCCTCTACATCGATAACATTCAGATGGGGGGTAGATTTGCTTCGATTTTCGTCATAAGTTGCCCTATATGCTGTACTTTTTCCCTTATTATAAAATTTTTGTTTTCTTTCCGGGGACGGTGAAGAACGTAAACTTCTGTTTAACTTACGTATATGTGATACTCCTGACTCCTCAATGTTCTTCGAGTCTTTCTTTATACTCAGTCATTTTGGCAATCTTCTGATAATTGTTGTAGTGTTAGTCCAGGTTAATTTTGTAGTTTTGAAAGCATTCTTTTGCGCATTTCACTATGTTTTGCTGAGACTAACACTTGAACAAAGATGAGAAACTTGAAATTGACCGGTGTTAATTCTGCCAAATTGAAGTCGTCGCAATGTTTATTCACGATTGCTGCAAACGTGGAATAGTCCTCATTTTCGCCTTTTACCAGGTTAAGACATTTACCTCTCTTGTGAAAGAGTGACGATATTTGGACTGAAAAGCTCTGTAAGACATGTAACTGCTCCGTCAAACGTTAATTCATTCGTCTTTTTTGGCAAAATTTAATCCAAAAACTTTGTGTCTTCCTCTGTTCCTAGTTTTCTGAGCAACAGACTTAGCTTCTTTGCTTCTGTACAGTTTTGACAATCGATGTTATAGATGTTTACGTGGCATCTAAAATAATCTCCGAAATTTTTATCCTCTTCTAGAGAGTATTTGAAAGTGTCTGCGTCTTGGGAAAAAGTCGCCTCTTTTTCGATATTTTGTTTGTTACCCGCTACTTTTAATATTAGTTCCTGCGTTTGTAGTAATTGTTTTTGCCATTTTTCGTCATTCTTTCCTGGAGTTGTAATTGTTGTTCATTTTTGTATTTTACAAGTTCTACTAAAATATTTTTAAAATCCTCCATGATAAAAGTCTTACGAAAAACTCGCTTTTCCGTATTTTAGTACTCGTAATTCTTTTGTCGCCAAGTTGTTGTGGACACCCTAAAATAAAAAACGGCAAAGGAGACTTTGTTTTTTCTTTTTTTCTGTTTGAGTTCGAATACCTCATTTTCGTAGTCAATTTGTTGTGGACAACGAGGGAGAATTTTGTTTCGATTTTCTTCCAGTGTGTGTTCGAATTCCTCGTCGCCAATTTTTTGTGTACAACGAGGGAGAATTTGTTTCGATTTCCTTCCCATGTGAATTCGAATTCCTCGTCACCAATTTGTTGTGGTCAACGCGGGAGAAATTTGTTTCGTTTTCCTTCCCGTGATAGTTCGAATTCCTCGTCGCCAATTTGTTGTGGATTCCGGGATGAATCCGATATCAATGAATAACAAACGCCAAGAATGGATAAGGAAAATAAATGTATTAACGTAATAATATAAACTTGTAATACGGCTTAGTAGATCCATGAATGCGGGTTAGTAGCACTAATATATATATACAGTCTTGGTATTGAAGTATCGCGGTATGACTCCTTACTGAGTCTACGTGCTCGCTAACGTGACGCTTGCCGTCGTCCCTGTGTGTGACTTAGTCTACTACTACTGAACTCTACTACACTTCTGTCGTTCCGTCTCGACTCCTTCACTGTTCGGGTATTCACTGGTAGTAGTCTATGTATACCTTGGGTAAATCCATTTGTGTGATAAGGGGAGACCCCTTAATAATAAATCATACTTAATGTAAAATAATATTGAAATATTCTTAAATCGGGTTCTCAGGTTATCTGTTTTGCTTTCGTTATGCCACGTGTAAAAAGATGTGAACTTTGAACCTAACTCGACAATCATCCATATCAAAGAACCTCTACTAAAGATATTATACAAGAGTAAATAAACTGTAAGTAATTTTCTTTTCCTTTCAATGTTTTCTCTCTTGTAAGATTCAACAAATGTTTCTCCCTGAAGAACTAACATTTTCACCGCGCCATTCAATACAGTGGTAGTATTTTAGGAAAGCGATATTTCACAAGATTCAATTTTTTTCAGTATACACTCAACTATTTCCAAGTCGAATTTGGAATAAAAAAAATGTCGAATTACCACGTTTGGTTCCCAAATAATGACACCAAAATATATCAAACATCATGTGTAATATATAAATATATATGGAAGTCGAAATTCTTTATATCTCTGAGACAATATGCACATATACCTAGCCTTATTACATAATATCTTAATCTTAAATATAAAAACTCACAGATTACTTGGGGAGAAATTGTATACACTTCAACTCGGATAATATTTCGCAGCGACGATGACAGAACAGACTTGCTTTATGAAATAAAATATATTGTTCCAATTATACACAGAGTAACATGTTTTATATACGTAAGTCGATTTTGAACGAATTCGAGAATCATCCGAGGATTAGTTATTTGTGGTTACAATCTTAAAAACATTCGATATGCGAATAACAGTGTTGGCAGTAGGCACAGAGTACGAACTACTACAAAGAACTCCTATAAAAGACCATGGAGGAAAGCTGGAAGAGAGGATTAAACATCAATTTTACGTAAACAAAATACATGGTTGTTTGTAAAAGAAAACATCTTAACATACAAATTACAAATTAGGCACACCAAATTCAAACAAGTACAACATTTTAAATATATAGGAACTTTCTTTTAACAGTGGGCGGAAAGCGCGACACTGAAAATTGAAAGTGCGAAAAATACTTCACGAAAGCTAAGAAAAATATTAAGAAACAGGAAAATTTCGTTTGAAAGAAATAAAAAATACCGGACATTTACGCAATATAAGCCCTTCTATATTAACAGTGAATGCAGGGACAATCTTCTCACTGATGAAGTAGAAACTTTAGACGATAGAAATATGGTTCTACAGAAGGATGTTGAGAATAACATTTACTGAATAAACGACCAACGGAAAAGTTGTAAAGAAAATGGAAAATAAAGGACGTTTGTAGTTAACATCAGAAAGCGACAGTTGAAATTTTTATTGATAATGAGGAAAGAGGTATTGGGAAATTTGAAGGTAAAATGGACAGAGAAAAAGTTAACTATGGAGATTATGGGTGACAGAACAGGGTTTACGAAAGATAAAAATAAACGAAATTTACTAAAATTTACAAAAGACAGGAAATTGTGGAGAGCCATGATCATCAATATTATCAACGAGCAAGGCGCACAGAAGAAGAATACTTTGCAAAACACAGACATTAAGCGATCAGAAAGTTTATTTGGGGTCATCTGGTCATGGGAAGTATCAGGTCTTAAAGACAGGCGAACAAAAAAAGAGAGAAATAAAAAATAGATTTGCTCTTCCTTTTTATAGTTGCTTTTAAAGTATAGAATAAAACATTGGAAACGCTGTCGCTTCTACGGATATTGACTAAGCTTATTTGAATCTGAAACTTTAACTTGGGGAAGATTATAATGCGCTTATCATTTATATTCTTTAATATTCCATTAGGATTTGGTGGTCATGGCTCGCCACAACTTCCAGGCTTTTGTGTTTCCATTTTCCTTAAGAATTCGTCGTTGCTAACTTACTGAGTTTGTTGAATTCCCGGCATTCTTCCCTACAGCTACACTTCTATTTCTGCCTCAAGTTAATATAAGGTGACCCAGAAAAAAGGGAATTTTTGAAGTGCGTATTGCCAGACATGAGCAAGTGGCAACACTGCGAGACAGTGACCTTGAGCAAGTAAACATTTCGCCATTTTAGTAACGAGAATGAAATTCACAGTATCCCAGCTGAGATGTTGCAGCAGTCAATGAGGAATCTCAACAGCAGATTTCAAGAATGCATTCGTACAGGAGGACGCCATCTACAGGTGGTAATTTAAAAAAAATGAAAATTCCATCATTGTTTCTTAAATGGCATGTTTTCAGGTTTCAATTAGTATGAATTAAATATTTTTCTTCCATCACTCTTGGTTTAATTGGATTGTTAAAAAGTTCCCGTTTTTTGGGTCACCTTGTACTTCATCTGTTACCTACCGTATATACTTGCGTATCATGCGTCTTTTAAAGACCTAATTTTGAAGCTAATTTTAAGGGGGTCGCATTATACACGAGATATAAAATTAACGTATGTACTGTTGGTCCTGTATACGCCATTGATCAAACTATATATCAATTTAATGTAGTCAAAATGTACAGCTGTATTTAAAATAAACATGATTTTGATAAAACCGATGATTTACTTAACTGTATCCAATAATAATGCATGTAATAGTCACATATTAGAATCATGCCATAAAAAATAATTTAAAGAAAAGGGAATGCATAACTTTCGGCAAAGGGAACAGCCCACGGTTTGAACTACGAATAGGATTAACCAAAATCAAGCAAATATTAAAAAAAAGATAAAATTATGTAGGTAGTGTTTTAACAGATGGAATATGTGACTCCGAAATCCGAAGACGCACTGCAATAGAAAAATATACCTTCCAAAAATATTTAGAAAGAAAAGACAGATACAATACCTACACGTGTGACCCCCCAAATTTCTATTATAAAAAATGATTTTATCATGTATCTCGTTTATCGTGCGAGTTCATTTTTTGATGGCCAAATTACAATAGACTAAACTCTTTTTCTCTATCTCTTTACACCATCTTCTTGATAAATAAGTTAAAAAACGTGAAAGAGAATGATAAAAGTATCGTTAGTAACGCTATACTCGTTCTTTACGCGCGCATAGCCATAAAAAATCGAACAAGAAACAGTTACATATCTTATAAATGTAAACAATGGAAAAGATGCATATTCGCTGTTTGTATTTTAAATTACGATACCAATATGTGGATTTTATATTATTTATTTCGTTGCTTAGTGTGAAATAAGGAAAATGTATACTTTCTGTGTCTATTCTTAAGAACAGGAAAGGTAAAACTATTCACTGTATTTATTTTCCAAATAATATGTACGTCTGGCAGGGAAGTTGTATCTAAAACATATTTTCAAATGATTTGGTACGTTATTATGAATAAAATCGTCCGTATCATTTAATCTTCGCATGAGAGTGTCTGACATAGTTTTCGGTATTTTATATTCATTGCCATTTTAGAATGAAATTTGTTATTTTTTGATATATTTATCGGACATTTGTCTTCATCATTTATAATGTTACCTATTCAACTACATATATATATCAGGATACGAATATATTTATCGTGTATGAAAATACACACACACAAACATCCACACACACAAACATACACACCCCGCGCCACGCACACACACGCACACACACACACACACACACACATATATATATATATATATATATATATATATATATATATATATATATATATATATATATTTATATATATATATATATATATATATAGTTTATATATGAATAAATTACTATGAAGATGAGATATATATTATTAAACACAGAAAGGAAAATATAAATAAACAATCCTATATATTTAATTTAAACCAAATCTATCCAGATTCTTCCTTTTTTTAACTTCAAATTTAATTTTCTATGTCTGGTATGAAAAATTGAAAACAATTTTTATGAATCCCGAAAAAGAGAAAGAGTCATTGAGAGGAAGACAAGGAGAGTGACAGTGTTTGTTTAATCTACATCTGTCATGGCTGACAAATCTTCCACTGCCAAACTGTCTGTTTGATATGAGTGAGTTGAAGTCGGAGGCAAACAGCTGCGCGAATTATTAATAGAGTGGCACAGATTGTGTTTGTGTTGTTTTAATGAAATGTCTAGACAATAAGAAAAAATCTTTTGTAAAGAAAGGTATTGTTAATAACAGTTTTATTTGTACTAAACTATAATTATAGAAGAACATGTATGGACAGATAGATAGATAGATAGAAAGGTAGATAGATAGATAGATGCATCGGATGATAGATAGATAGATAGATAGATAGATAGATAGATAGATAGATAGATGAATCGAATGATAGATAGATAGATAGATAGATAGATAGATAGATAGATAGATAGATGAATCGAATGATAGATAGATAGATAGAGAGAAATAGATAGATGAATGGAATGATAGATAGATAGATAGATAGATAGATAGATGAATCGAATGATAGATAGATAGATAGATGAATGGAATGATAGATAGATAGATAGAGAGAAATAGATAGATGAATGGAATGATAGATAGATAGATAGATAGATAGATAGATGAATCGAATGATAGTAGACAGAGAGATAGATAGATGAATCGAATGATAGATAGATAGATGAATCGAATGATAGTAGACAGAGAGAGATAGATGAATCGAATGATAGATAGATAGATAGATAGATAGATAGATAGATAGATAGATAGATAGATGAATCGAATGATAGATAGATAGAGAGATAGAGAGATAGATGAATCGAATGATAGATAGATAGATAAATCGAAGGATGGATGGATGGATAGATAGATAGATAGATAGTTAGATAGATAGATAGATAGATAGATAGATAGATGAATCGAATGATGGATAAATAGATAGATGAATCGAATGATAGATAGATAGATAGATAGATAGATAGATAGATAGATAGATAGATAGATAGATAGATAAATGAAACTAATGAGATAGATTGATAGAGAGAGAGAGAGAGACGAAACGAAAGATAAATTGATGGATAGACAGATAGATAAATGAATCAAATAATAGACTGACAGATTTCATTTCTTCAAACTGAATATTATTCTCTCTTTAAGAGATAAACGATGTTTTAATTTCCTTGAAAAATATTTTGAATAGTTGATTGATTCGTATTCAACATCTTATAAACAATGTGATGGTTATTTAAAGACAGGTCATATTTAAATTCTCAAAGTTTTTTGAGACAATAAATAAATATTTCGTGGTAGAAATCTTATAAATTAATCCAAAGCTGGATGGATAAGTGATGTATTCATAACATGTCCAAGGATTTTTAACATAACGGATCCTACTGGAATTGAAACTCTGCTCTCCGATTGACATAATCGCGCCATTATCCATCACACCATCCTCACACCTGAGCTCACATCACCTGGTATTTCCCAGCGGTAATCCATCTAGGCATTCACCAGGCTTGCTTAACTCAGGTGATTGTATGGGAACCGGTGTTTCAATGTTATGTGGCCGTAATGCGGTCTTGACAAGTAGAAATGTTGAAAAATAATATTTGCTGTGCAATATAAATATTTTTACATCATTATACTCTACCGACATATTGATGTACATAGATATGCAGAATGAGAGTAGGAAAAGTGGGATTTATCCAATGAAGTTATTACAGATGCTGCAAATATACGAATTTACCGTTATTTGCGACGTAGTCAAGCATGAATAAAGAGTTGCGGCATTATATACCGTGGAGTGAGCATGTCGGCAACAGAATCAGTATTCGAAGTCCATTCTATCTGCTTAGTTGGTACGCTGCCAGCCACAGCCGATGAGAAGTGGAGCTCTATCTCATTCGACACGGCAGAACTAATACATAAATATTTACTAAGATTAGCTTTGTTATGTATGCGTCGATCTAAATTCAATATTCTGATATTAAGCTGCGTTCGAACACCGACCAAGTTTGCTGCAGGGAAAAACGCAATGATTACAGCATGTTCAGAAACTGTACAGTCGAATGATATGGACTAATCGTGAATATTACAGATTTTATAGGTGGAGAAATGTACTTTGAGAAAATTAGAAGCATTTTTCCTTGAGAATGTCTTTCAATGTTTTGTGTCGTTCTGTCTATCTGGCTCTCTGTCCCTCTTTGTCTCTGTCTGTCCGTCTGTTTGTCTGTATGTCTCTCTCTCTCTCTCTCTCTCTCTCTCTCTCTCTATATATATATATATATATATATATATATATATATATATATATATATATATATATATATATATATATATATAATAGTGTAATATATTTCAGATGCAACAAGGAAGGTCTTCAGTGATGCACTGTCTTCATTGCCGATTTCGGGTTTTGCATCATATCGGCTGAAACAGCAACCCCGACCTGATTCCCAAAGTTTCAGGCGGCCTCCTTGATAGCGTTGTGCTACGCACCTCGACATTGCAAAAAAGATTTAAGATATGGCTCGTATTACGACCGTTCTTTTTTACATATATATATATATATCTTTTTCACGCTGTCACATAATAAAAATCTTCGCCATGCACGTGATCATCGCGTCTTTTGAAATTAAAAGGATTTTAACGTTTATTTAGTTTGTAAAAAGTAGCAACATGATTACACTACAAAATAATTGGCAAATGTTTGTTAAAAAAAGATTTTGACTAAAAATATTGACCCTGAAGATGAACAATGATGTTCGAAAGCGCTAGGTCATCGTACGGACAATACTTATTTCGATATCATTTTCAAATAAAATGTCTCATTACAGAATATGAGAAAATTCAAAAGAAAATATGCAAGATTATGTTGTCTTTAATACAACATGTTTAAAAGAAAAGTTGCTGCCAAATTACACACACATATATATATATATATATATATATATATATATATATATATA
>OZ038505.1:86751985-86761985 GCA_964036315.1 Acanthosepion esculentum | reverse complement strand
ATATATATATATATATATATATATATATATATATATATATATATGTACTAACATTGTACGAGTGTGTAGCTATTAATAATGTAATATTACAAAAATGTTTTTATTCATGTACTGCTTGTATACTATGAAGAAAACGAAGATTATGGCTTGAAGATGATACTGATGAAGGTTTAGAACCCGTTATGTCAGGCTCATTGCTTCGATTCCTCGACATTACAACGTACAATTTTGTTTACGAGGACATCCTATTTCAGATATATTCTCAAGGTGGATGTCCCAGTGATTCTTACTTAACACACACACACGCATACACACAGAGACACACACACATGCATAGACACATAATATATTATCAAGGCTATATTCTAAACAAAAAATGATATTCAGTTGTTTGGCCATATGGGGGAAAGTGCGTCAGTCTGAAAACATTTCAGTACTGGCCTCTACACATATACATACATATATTCATAAAAGTTTGTCCGTTTTCTTATATTACCCATACAAATATATATATTTACACACAAATACACGCTCAACATAAAGTGTTTATATATATATATATATATATATATATATATATATATATATATATATATATATATATATATATATATATATATATATATTTACAAGAAAAATAATTGGAATATAGATTGAGCGGGAAGCAAACCAATCAAAACAAAATGACGAACTCAAATTGTAATTTCAACTCTGAAAAAAATTCTCGTGACACAAACGAAGACGCGATTCATTTTCTTTGCATTTAATTTTGTCTCCATCGAAACCTGTGTCGCTTTTTTTTATCAAACTTGCAGTTTTTTTGTCTCAATTCGTTTTTCTTTCGGTTGAAATTCAATATCGCTTTGACATTAGAGCTATGACAATCCTGCTCCTTTCCTTTTGTTTTCGCACTAAAGTGTATTCGTAACCTGAGAAGACAGTCGATGTCCATGCTAAAGGGGACTGCAATAAATCTATTACTGAACTTCAGTGCTGCCCTTTATTTGTCACTGTTCCTTATTTTTCTCTTATGTGAGGGACCAAGAAGATTCTTTTTCATGTATTCTTAGAAAACTTCCATATGTATAACCGATTTGAGCCTCATAAGATAGATGCTGACTTTGATGCTAGTCTCGGGCTGCTTAGTCCACTCTTTCCAGTTTTAACAAAGTTCTAAGTCGTCCACACGCCATTGTAGCCGTGGGGGTATTCCTCCGCCCCCTACAAATCCATTTCTCACTGATTGAATGTCGTAAGCAGTTCTTATCTTCGCAGATACACTACGGATACATGAATGAATCAACCACATTCCCTTTGAATTCCGTTAGTAAAAACAAAGTTCTATTTGGCCAACCTCTTCACAAGGAGCTGTACACTGTGAAACACTGTGAAACACATGCAGTAGTGACAATTTTCTGATCACTGAAATCTTAATCTCTTCATGTCTATACAACAAAGTCTCTATTTTGTAAAATTGTAGACTGAGTGGCTCTTCGGCCCTGTATTTGATGAGTTATTCCTTACAATAATTAATATATTGCTCTAACAAAAATAGCGAGCCACCATTGAAGGAAAAGCATATTCTCATTAGCAATATAAAGAAAATATACGAGATGTGTTCGAGTTTGTGGGTACCATGGTATACTAGTGAGCCAGCCAAAATGAGCTAACTCATTTTATAGTTCACCAATAGAAGTTCTTAACAAATCAGAAGGCTCAAAATATTCAACACGACGTGTATAAAGGCAACCATGTTTTTCCCGAATATGCACTGCCAGCCTATGATATCGAAGACTGAAGAATTACGGAAGAGCTGCTGGTGGTATTGGCGATATAGCCAGATTCAGTAGAGTGTCTGACTCGTGAGTGTTAATCTTTAACGTTGTTTCATTGAACAGATTACGTACTGCACTGTATTCTATATTCATAGACTATGGTGAACATGGTCAACAAGGTGACAACCTGTTAGTCTTGTGTTAGTTCATTTTAAAACTATTAAATAATTAATGTAATCAGAGTATTGCTGTTTTTTGCAGGTTCATCGCAAAGATAGATTCATTTGTCTACCAAGTTAACTTTTAAGTCTAATTTGCAATTCTATGTTATTGATGCTCAGGATGGTAAATTGAGTAAGAGGTTATTTTCCTTGCTGCCAGTCTCAAATACATTTTACAAATGCACTGTTATCAATCAGATGTACCACATTCAAATGCTACCTTTTTATTTTTAAATAATTATACATTAATAGCTTTTACAAATATGATGAAGGGGTTATGAGCGTGGAAATATTTACCTGGCCTCCCTGCAGATTCGTGCCTATAAATATGGTCCGAAGAGAGACATATTACGCCATTCCCCTCGACCTCTGTCGCGCTAGCATCGATATTACACCGACCCTAATTCTTAATGCAATGAGGGAGGTTCTGCTGCAGAGCAGGAACACATGGGACCGGGCGCCCTTTCACATTTATCGAACTATCCCAACCATTTTATTTTTAATAATTAAAATGTTTACCTTTACAATAAAATGTACGCGTAGCGGAGTGGTTATCGGCATGGACTCTGGCATCGGCGTTACAAGTTCAAATTTCGACTGGGTACGTTTATGTTAACTTTCGCGAAATATCCTTGTGGAAGGTAAAGACCATTACTTCTCTCCTCACTATGGGATAAATAGTATAGATTTTAGAGAAGGATAACTTTGAATTACAATCGGTTAGGCGTGGTCCTATCAGCACCATCCCAAAAAACACAACTATTTGCTACGCAAAACACAATGGTATTGCATGACCTGTTACCGCTATGCCTTTATTCGTCAAAGAGAAGTCAAACAGTGATTTTTCCAGCGTGGCACAAGGCCGAAAGAGTGGGGCACCCAGTGAGGACCGGACTCACTACTAAGTCGTAATTGATCGTAGCAAGGCAAGCTTTCACGTCAAGGTTCCCATGAGAAGTCTAATAACATCGAAGGAAAATGAGAAAATACTGCTGGTAAAAATAAATGAGTATTCCATTCTGTGTAGTATTCGAGTGTGAATTTTTGTTGTTTCGACGCGGATTTTTCAACATTCATGCGTGCCTAAACAAGGCGCGTATTCTTCGATCTGTTTCCGTTATACATTTTGGGCAGCACGTTTTTGTCTTTGTATTTTAATGGAAATTAACCCAAGGAAGAGGAAAGAAACATTATGGTTATAATTTGCTCAAGGACAAATTCAATGAATGTGTTAGAAGAGAGGAATCACAACAGAAAGAAATTCACCTTATAATTATGGAATTGCACCTTACAGATCTTAAAATAGCTGAATTGGGTAGCCAATGTATATGCTAACATTTCATGACTGTTTGCAACTCAAGGAAACCCAGATTTGGATTTAAGATACAATATTAATTCTTGCCTCAATGAATCAACAGTGAAATTTGGAGTTCTGAAAAACTGAATATATATTTCAGTATTTTGGGGGAATTTATTTTTATGTTTAATATCAGGTAAATCTTTAAACAGAGGACGGAAACATTATTTACATTATTCAGACAATTGTCCTCATCTTTGTCGCCATGTTTATCACAACTTTTCCGCCGTTGTACGCTACGGCCTTCTTCAGGTGGTTGGAATGTCGAACTGAAACCTTTATTTCGCTCACTGGGGTAGACTGTTCTAGTTCCACGTGTCATTTTTAATGGACGTCAGTTATCAGTTGTCCCTGTTAATTTCCCTCTGAAAGGAGATAACTGATATCCATTAAACATGGCACGTGGAAATAGAACAGTCTACTCCAGCGAGCGAATTAAAGGGTTCAGTTCGACATTCCAACCACATGAAGAAGGCCGGAGCGTACAACGGCCGAAACGTTGTGATAAACATGACGACAAAGTTGACGATAATAGTCCGAATAATGTAAATAATATACATAATACCTCAACTCAGAATTATAGACAGATACTGAAAGGCCGAAACGTTTTGATAAATATGGCGACAAAGATGAGGACAGTAGTCCGAATAATGTAAATAATGTACATAATACCTCATCTCAGAAATATAGACAGATACTGAAGGGCAGAAACATTGTAATAAATATGTCGACAAAGATGAGGACAGTAGTCCGAATAATATAAATAATGTACATAATACCTCATCCCAGAAATATAGACAGATATTAGAGGACGGAAAGTGTGACATCGAAACCCAAAGGCGCGTTGCGAAAGTAAATGCTGCTTTCCAAAATCTAAGGAGCGTAATAATAAACGAAAAATCCATTAGCGACAAAAAGACTATTAAAATCTTATATAATATCATTCCTCATATATGATATTGAATGCTGGATAATGTCCTCACAGTTGATGAAGTGACTTGAAGTAAGTGAAACGGAGTTCTACAGAAAGTTACAAAGAATAGCATGGGGTGAACATATGAGCAACGACTAGATTTTAAAGAAAATGAAAACAAAAATGACATTTACAGTAATTCCCCATGCTTAATACGCAATTCTACTAAAAAATAATAAATAAAATCAGTGGTGCGTATTATGCACAGCTACAAAAATCTTTAAAAATCTATCGTAAAATAACATTAGAATTAATATAAAACTAAATTACAATAATATTATTCTATGTTTAAAACCATTTTTATAAATAAGATTAGGAAACGCTGATCTTAATGAAATCGGAGTGGTACAATTTATATGGTTTGATTACCAAATAAGGGTTGCGTATGATGCGTGAGTAGAAGCATTCTCTCACACTTTCAGCACAGTTTTATGTGTGCGTATTATGCATGAAGGAGAATTATACATGGTGAATTAAGTTATACTTCACATCAAATTGAAAGTTGAAATTTCTAGAGCACATAACGAGGAATATGAGCATAGAATATTTGGCAAGAAGGACAGAGGAAAACAGCGTCTAACCTGGTTAACGAGCGTGTAGAAATGGTTGGCTTAAACGTTCATTAAAGAGACATCAAGAAGACAAAAATTACAAAAAGCTAAAAAGGCCTGGACATTTTAGAGCATTATGATCAGAATTTTCTTGAAGGGAGGACATAGAAGAAGAAGAAAAAAGTCACAAAAAAATTACATGCAACAACTGAATGTCCTGGCTTTACAAAATATAATTTCTAAAAAAATTGATTAAGTTATTTAAATTAATATTATAATTTTTCCTGGCCTTACTGGGATATTATTATCGAACAACTCGTTACTGATGAAAAAAAAGGAATTCACCAACAAATATTAGAAATTATTCTTAGCTGCTCTCCTCAAGATTTTATGCTGCTCTTGTCTATTTCAGATAAGGATTTCTCTAATTTAACTCAATATCACCTTTATGGCTCCAACGTACCTGAATGATGATTAATAGATCTTCTTTGGTGAATGTAGCCTTCGGTGTCTTCACTGGACATATTGATTCTATATGCTTTCCTGAATAAAAGCGTTAGAAGATAATCAATTATAGTCTTGAAAAATGATTTCCTCATTACCAATTTAATTTTCTGTCACTAGAATGAGAAGATTATCTTGCATTTCATGAGGATGTAGGGGTAATTATTGCCTTTTCACCTGGCACTTAAAAAAAATGTAACACCATATCCTGAATGGCTTCAGATATGTACTTGATTTCTTCAAGCATTCATCTTTATATGCTTCCTTTCGTCGGCAACAAAAGTTTCAGATGTAGAATCTTGTATGCTCACTAAATCGACCTCATGCTTTAGATATAAGTAACCTTAGTAGCTGAACTATCCTTCATTTGATTTTATTAGAATGCACCATGCTTGGCTGGTCATATCACTTAATGCCTAGTCAATATAGAGAAGAATTTTGATGGAGACATAAAGAATGGATGCTTAGCAGACAGGCGGGTAAAGCAAAGTTTTTTCTTTCTTTTTAAATTGCTTTACAGGTTTTTTAAATTACAAAACGTTTCTTAGGTGCGCTAGCACCTCTACTTCAGGGTTTGAAAGGGTATGTAGTATGTATGTGGTATATAAATTCTAATAGTAACAAATTATCTGCCGATACAAAATTTCTGTCACCGTTCTACGTTAGCGCAAATACTTTGGAATATTACAATTGTATTTCAGCTCTGCGTTAGACGTATTATTCGTTTTATAAGTACATTCCCTCATTTTCTTTAGGTGCAGTTATAGGACATAGCATGCGGTTTATTTCTTAGTTGAATATGTGGTTATATAAAATCGTATATATATATATATATATATATATATATATATATATATATATATATATATATATAAACACTTGTGGATGCGCGTTTTATTTTGGTGATGTTGTTGTTGGCGCTGACGTCGTGAACTACCGACGTGGTTGAGAGTAAATATGTAGAAAGGAATTAGTGATGGATATAAGAAGACAAAATTAATAAACGAATTAATGAAAAAGAAAAAAAAAAGCAAGGAAAGGAGGAAACAATGGATGAAACGTGGAAGAAAAAAAACAAGAGCCAGGGGAAAATGGGAACGAAGTGGGCAAAGCTAGAATCTAAGGAACAAAGTATTGAGTAACTCAGGG
The DNA here is from genome assembly GCA_964036315.1 of Acanthosepion esculentum. NCBI lineage: Eukaryota > Metazoa > Mollusca > Cephalopoda > Sepiida > Sepiidae > Acanthosepion > Acanthosepion esculentum. The sequence continues at coordinate 86,755,455 of OZ038505.1, read as the reverse complement.
TAGTAAGAAGAATGGCGACAACGGTAATTAGTAACGAAGGGAATAATGAAGAAATAAATTAAGGCCGGGGGAAAGGACGAATATATGAGGAACATATGAGAAGTAAGGATAGAAAGAAGGCAGACAAAAAGGAAAGTAAGTGGAACAAAAGGGAGGAAGGAAGTATTGAAGGATGGAAGACATAAAGCGGTAAAAGAAGAATAAAGGGCATGAAGAAAAGACAATCAAGCGGATCTGAGTGAATGTGGAGCGGCTATAAAGAGAAGTAATGAAGGAAGCAAAGGAAAAGGTCAATGAAGTATCGAGGGAAGAAGGAAAGAAAGGAAGAAAGAAGGAAAGAATAAAAGAAAGAATGAAAGAAAGAAAGAAAGAATGAAAGAAAGAAAACGATGGAAAGAATAAGGGAAAGAATCAGGAAAGGATGAAAAGAAAAAACAACGAAGCAAGAAAAGAAGGAAATGCACAGAATAAAAGAAAGTACAACGAAAGATGTAAATGAAGAGAAAACGGAATGGATAAAAACGTGATGGAACAAAAATGAAACTCGGTAAGAAAGAAAAAGCAAATAAAATAAGAAGAAATAACTGAATAAAGAAAGAAGGAAGGAAACACCAAAAATAAAAATAAAAAAATGAAATAAACAAGAACAGGTGTAAAAGTCAGTGGCAGAGAATAAAAGTAACCAATGATGAAACATTTACAAAGAATTATGGATGAAGACAAAAAAGGACTGGATAGCAAAAAGCAAAAAGGATGAAATAAATGAAGAATACGGATCAGAAAAGTAAGAAAGCAAACGAGAAGGAGAACTAAGAGAGTACGATTGTGTAGAGGAAAATGTAGAAAGAAAAAAACAAAGAATACAAAATAAAACAGACTAAAATAGAGGAAAGCTAAAAAAACAAAGGGAAAAGGGTTATTTAGAGAGGATGAGAAAACACGACAGAGGTTAGCAAAAAACTAGGAAAACATAACATTGAAGAGAGAGAAAAAATAGAAAGATGTGAAGTTTGTAAAGATGGAACAAAAGTAGATTATTTAAAGGAAAGCGAAATATTAAAAGGAAGGAAAAACAATGTAAGATATGTATATATATATATATATATATATATATATATATATATATATAGGATTATCAGTGTGATGATTTCCTATGACAAAGCTTTTCATATTGTGATGTAGACCGCTTAATCATTGGAATATAGTTAAATATTCATAAAATACTGGAACTAAACATCAATAATCAACAGAGGTTGTTTATATTTCATGAGTAAACATCACCCAGGCAAACGCAGGCAATCTCCAAATCGTCAACCAAAATACTAGAGAATTATAAATTGAGGAGAGGCTTAATATAGTTTTGTAGCGTCAGATAAGAAAAAAGAAGATACATAGAGCTAGAAAGAGCTAAAGATAAAATAGGGGGAAGAAGAAAAGAGAAAGAGTGTACCTTTTCTGAAGAAGAAACGAGAGAGAGGGAGAGAAAGGAATGTGTAAGTGCAGTGGAAAAGAGATTAAGAGAAAAGAAGGAAACATTCATAAATAGTGAAACGACACAAAACATTAAGAAAAGAAAACGTATGTCAGATTTAAAAGAAATTGGATTGTATTCTCATGCAGAGAAATATCGTAACTTGGATTCTTTATCTTTGGAGGAAACCTTTCATTGCTTCTTCCAAAAATCTTCAGGCATCTTAACCCTCGGGGTGGTAAAATGACGACTTTACTACGTCAAGCCGTCAGGATTGGTTTCGTCAAACTAACAGCATTTGTGAAAAGTAATATACGTTTATTGTTGAATGAGTTAGCATTTAAATATATACGATAGATTTCTGAACAATAGTCGATCCCAGTATACACATACATGCATGCATGTATGTTTGTGTGTGTGCATATATATATATATATATATATATATATATATATATATATATATATATATATAGTCGGTATAAATAGCAACAAGTATAATAAATTGATCTAAATACATCCAAATATATAAATAAACTAACAACCGATACCGATAAACTAACCGTTTAGAAAAAAACAAATAAAGATAATCAACCCAAATAAATAAATTAAAAACTGTTCCCAACAAAATAATAGTCAGAACAAACCACAACAATCAACCCCAAAATTCAACAAATAGCTTTAATCAATGACAAATAAACAAATATATAAGTTAAAAAATAAAAATGAAAATAAATAAAAGCTAGCAAAACAATTTGACCCAAATAAATAGGCAAATAAATGACTTCCGGTAAATGACCGCCATGATAGCCTACCAACAATGAGCTCTATAAACAAATTTTTACTACGTTAATAAAAAACACCGATCAAAATAAAAAATAAATAAATAAATATATAAGATAAAAATAAAAATAAAATTAAAAAAAAACGAGCAAAATAATTTGACATAAATAAATAAATAAACAAATAAGCGACTTCCCGTAAGAGTAACCGCCAAAATCGACTACCCACTATGCACCACTGACGATTATATATAAATAGCTGAGAAAAATAACAGCACTAGTTGCCTGACGATTGCACTAGCATGAAACAGACTGTCGCCTCTAAGTGTTGACTTCTGTGTTCACTTTTATACTTACACACGCTCTATCTCTGATTTTGAGCCCTTTTTCCCATAAATTTAGCACAGGTTAAGACTATATTTCTTCATATATATATATATATATATATATATATATATATATATATATATATATATATATATATATATATATAGTTTTTTTTGTTTCGCTTTTTTATTAAATTTCTGAACACAGTCAGCACGTTGTGGCCGTATTTATCGTTAATATTATTGAGAGTTGGTACTTTTTATTATTAATTCTTCCATATTTTAAACGTTTCTTGCATAGGTATAAGCTTATTAGTGTAGTATGAACATGCAGTGACTTGTTATCTCTAAAAGTATAAATTAAACAGTGGCCTACTACAACCTATTGTTTCATGTATTGTCACGCAATAAGCAGGTGGTCGGCAGGCAACAGTTACTTGTGAAAATGGTAAATTGGCAAGTTCAAGATGCCACAAGTGTAGTTGACGCATATATACAATGCACACATCAGCGAAACGCACCGAGATGGCGAATTTTCTATCCGTCTAAGATAAAAAAAAATTATTTACAACCACCATTATTCGCAATGAAATTCAAACGCCGGAATACCTTCAAATAGAATAGATGTTTCTTGGTCTTGATGACTGAGAGATGCTGTTATTTGAGAGCTCTCAAGAAATAAAAAAATATTAGCTAAGGGATTTTAAGCGTTTGATAATTTTTGATTAATAATAAGTTTGGTTTCTTATGACAGATTTCTCCCTGGAAGTATATACACCTGGAAATTTCATACGGATTACCATATTGCATCATTACTATATATATATATATATATATATATATATATATATATATATATATATATATATATATATATATATTATATTAATTG
>OZ038505.1:86731985-86749485 GCA_964036315.1 Acanthosepion esculentum | reverse complement strand
AGAAAGAATGAATGAAAGAAAGAAAGAAAGAAAGAAAGAAAGAAAGAAAGAACGAAACTTAAAACATGAATTAAATAGAAAAGAAAAAAAATGTTGGAAAAGACAGAAAAAAGAAAGAACAAAGAAACTTAGGACTGGACTGAAAAGAAAAAGTAAAAAGAAAGAAAGAAAGAAAGAAAGAATGAAAGAAAGAAAGTATAAATGAATATCATAAGAAACACTAGAAAATTGAAAATATAAAAGAATCGAATTGTATTAAAGAAAGGCTTTATTAAAAGAAACGCAGATGCCTTTTGATGCTAACAGAAATTCAACGGAAATTGAATTTACATCCGAAGCGGTATTTTTAAAAGTAAAATTAAGTAATCATAAATCCAATAAAAAGAGTAAAGGTTTGATTTTACTTTACATAACAAGATTAGCAAGAAAACACTGAAGTCGATTTGATTTCACTTATCGCTAATATTTTCGTTGGATATTTCCCGCCAAATCTCGTATCTATTTGGCATTTCTCGTGTCCATTGACTCAGAGATTTTCCTACTTTTTATCTACTAATCTAAACTTTTGAAATATTAGCAAGATTCAGGTTAGTGTGCTTTGTTATCAAATAATCTTTTGGGGTAAGTATCATTGGGAAAGCACGAGAAAGTAGCTTAGATTTTCCGGTGAGAATGTATTATGACTTACGTTCAGTGAATTGGTCATTGTCAAAAAAGGAATATATTGTTCCTGAGAAAACGTTTTTCACTCAGGGAAAATCACATGCGTCAACAAGTAAGCACAATTATATTTGGAAGTTGACAGTCGGTTGGAGTTGTTTTAAAACATCTATTTATGTCTCGTTGCGTTTGTATATTTGTACTTTTGCATATTACGAAGTGAAACGTTTTCCCCCGGCGGAAAAGGAAAAAAGACACACCCTTATAAGTTTTTGGTTGAATGATTTTTCTTTATCCACTTTTCGCAGGTTATTTAAAGCCAGAAAATATATTTAGATTGTAAGAATATTTAGGAGATACTAATGATTGACTGATTCAAGTTCTACTAATTAAGCCATAGCCGCGAAGATGAGTTGTATTCGTACAATTCCCAATGATATTTGCGCGTAAATAAATATAACGTAATTGGAATCGAACTTTGACAATCCGGTCTTCAATTCCGACATAATATCCATTGCACCACCCGCACATCCAAGGTTATAGAAATGGTATTCCCAATCGGTCACGACCATAGGTACTGACCGGGCTAGAATATGCTTAACTACAGTGATCGTACTATGACCTTAAGATTGAAAACATATATGAAATACATGTTGCTTCTTTTAAATACAGAAATAAATATATTACTTATTTGAATAAATAAATTCAATGACCCCCGACTTGTTTTTTTTTATATTCCACTTTCATAATTGGCAAGTAAAATAACTGGTATATTATCCTAAATAAAATATATAATAAGAACATATAAACGACTTTATCTGTCGTTCTCAAGGGTGTCCCTAAAGTATGACACATAGAAAATTTCATTGACTATATATATCTTTTTACCTCCACAGATTAAACATGTTTTTGTCGAAATAAGAAAGATTTGATTTCTTTTTCTGGGGTATGCTAAATGAGAAGTTGTACTCAATGTAAATCACAGATGCAACGCACTTGATTGAACGGATAAAGAGTGAATAAGCTAAAATTGACGGCTATGCGGAATGATTGTTTCGTGCTCACGTTAATCTTCCAATGCGCATCAATCTTTGCGTCAAAATGATATAAATCATATGGAAATCGTTATATGTTAATATTCCAATTCAATAAAATACGATTGACAATTTCTTGTAAATAGACGTATTTGCCTATGTGTCCCGTCTTTAGGGACACCCTGTATATTCCCACACAAATCTGCATTTAATTCTAAAACACTTCCATGAACTGGCCTGTAAAATTGTTAAGTATTGTAGATGAGCAACTTATATAAGTCCCTGATACAATGGATTGGTTTTATTGAAAAAAATGTTGAAAATTTCATTGATTCTCTTGAAAATTAGAGAAATTTCATTCACGAGATGAAATGTATGTTTGTAGGATGAATAATATTATGAAAAACAAAAGTGCAGACTATGAAATAAGTGGAAAACTTTATTAAAGACGCGTTTCCTCGGAGGAGCTTAAAATGAAATAAAGATAAAATTGTGCGGGGAAATTAATTGCCCTAGATTATCACCTACTAATGTTTTCTCACACAGTTTTGACGAAACTGAGTAAGCCAAACAAAACATATGCTTTTCCGGCGAAACAGGTCTTTTATAAAATGTTCTACTTTCTCCCATCATCGTTAAGAGAAGAATTAATAAACAAATGACCGTTGCATATTTATCAATGGATACATTTAAAGCCATAGGATTCATAATTAAGGTCATCTTATATTATTCTTCATCATTATTATTTTTATCAGTTATCCCCAAGGAAGGAATTAAAACCATTAAGACGCAAGGCTGTTTTGAGTGTGAGAGAATATGAGAGAGAAAGGAACTCTTTTAAGGAGAAAGGATAATTAACGATCAGGAATTAAGAAGACAGAAGATAACGATTGACATTGTATTTAAGTTTTTGAAGATCAAAGGTGACTTAGATGCAAGAAGACGAAATAATTTTCCACAATCGTGAAGTGCGATAGAAGAAACTTTAAGCATAGAACTTACGGTTAGAACTAGCTGTTTCAACTGTAAAATGATGAGACCTTTCCGAAAATCTAATATTGTACTTAAATTCATAAGCACTAGGGAAGTAATATTTATTTTGAAAACACAAAAATGTGGCACAAGGTTAAATATGGGGAATAGCGGAATGTTGGTCTTCATTTTGTTTGATCTTAATCTTAGCTACCCACAATTATCGTCCAACACATACAACTGTATACTTACATTAAAATACATATTATTACTTGCCATTGTTACTACAGTACCATAATACCTCAGGTCTCTATGAAATCCTAACTAATTCCCATATGTACAATTTGTCTGTGCGTGAGGTGAAAGGAGGCATAAAAATAACAACTTAAAATATGAAACGTCAATGAAAAAACAAGGAAAGTTCATCAAAACAATTACCACGAAAGTATTCATAGAAAATGACTGGAGATGAGATGTCAGGTCAAGACAAATAAAACTGCAGATTCCGCTTTGTATCTTTTCAAGAATTTATAAATGCATAGCAGAAGCAACAGGCCAGACATGGCAGCAATGTTCAATGCGTTCCGCCGCTAAACTGGTTTTCCATTATTTAGTAGCATTTAGTCGAATTTTGTTATTTTTTCATCATTCTAAGAAGCCAAATATAACTGTCTTTATGAATATTTCAATTACTGGAGAAGGATGATTCTATTTTCAACTGGAAATCTTTTTTCGCCACATTCAATATTCAAACTATATGGTGTGCATTTGTCAAACGTCATTGGCCGACAGAGTTTTCATATTACGAAACTTTGGCGTCCTTAATTTTATTTTGTGTATTTATATCAAAAGTTAAAAATTAGAAAACGAGGTTTTAAGAAAAGTGAACAATGGCCGTGCAAATCCGAAAGAAATGGATGATATAAAAAAGAAATTTACTGATGTGATATTTTGAATAGAAGAATTATAGCTAATTGTAAAGGAGAGCAATGTGTTATGTGTTCCCGGAATCTTAGAACAAAAAATATCTCATCACTTTAAGATTATAAAAAAATTATAAATCAAGGAGTTGCACTGTTATATCCGTTGGAATTTTAGGATTTTTATCCTAATTTTCTTTCAGTTTGCCACGGCATTGTCTGTTATTCCCTACCGAATCTTTTTTTCCGTTTTCCATGGTTGTTGCAGAAAGTGTGGCTAGGTTTTCTTTTGTTCAAGGAATATAATATTCCTTGCTTGAATGATCAAGGCAAACAGGTGACTAGATGCGAATATTTTCCTAGATTAAGTATGAAAGCTGTATGCGTTGATTCCTTTTTAAGACGGAAAAATTAAAAACAAACAAGTCAATGTTAAGAATCACTTGACCTATCACACTTGACCTATCATAATAAAATTCTCGTCTTAACATGGCCATTTGCCAAAGGTAACTTAAGACTTTAAATGTGGTGTTTCATGGAGGTTATCATACAACATTTGCATCTCTGGAAGACCGATTGCCTAGAATATCTCAAGGCTTTTAATAAGTGTTTCAGAGGAGGTTGCTATAAAAATAAAACACTTCCACTGTTGCATCTCTGGAAGACCGATTGCCTAGAATACATCAAGGCTTTTAATAAGATGTTTCAGAGGAGGTTGCTAAAAAAATAAAACACTTCGACTGTTACATCTCTGGAAGACGATTGCCTAGAATATCTCAAGGCTTTTAATAAGATGTTTCAGAGGAAGTTCCTATAAAAAATATCTTCCACTATTGCATCATTGGAAGATCGATTGCCTAGAATAACTTAATGATTTTAATATAAAGTTTCAGTAGATGCCTTACAAACCTCCCAAGCTGTTGCATATCTAGAAGGGGTCTGCACAATCGTCTTTTGCATGAAAACAATTTTCAAGAAGATATTATTATTTAGTTATGAGATATTTCGTTATTCAATGACAGCACATATATTCACATTGAGTGGTGTCCTATAATACCTTGTGTTAAAATAATCCATGTATATATGTATGTATGCATGTATGTGTGTTTGTGAGATAACTATATATATTCGAATGTGTCCAATAACACCTGGTGTTAAAATAACAAATGTATACATCTTTAATAATGTATTTATTTACAATATATACATATAAATATATAGATTTATGTTGTGCTTTTGTCTCTATCACATTCTCTCTCATATATATATATATATATATATATATATATATATATATATATATATATATATATATATATATATATATATATATATATATAAATATATGAAGAAATATAGTCTTAAAGTGTGCTATATTTATGGGATAAAGTGCTCAATATCAGAGATAGAGCGTGTGTAAATATAAAAGTGAACATAGTAGTCAACACTTACAGGCTAAATGTTGACTTTTATGTTCACTTTCATATATATATATATATATATATATATATATATATATATATATATATATATATTCCGACACGAACTTTATACCGGTGTTGAATATGTATAACAATTTTTTCGTCATTTGAAATAAGCATATTCCCCATATGAGGTATTTTTGGATTTTACTGTGTACTAATTATATGCTCCGTATTAATATATACAGTTTTTTATTCCGGATCAGTTTCAATATTTTATTATATACCTACGTATTTATCATCTTAAAGTGCATATATATATATATATATATGAATATATCATCGACTCTCCCATCGAATTCGACGTATGAGTGTCAAGCAGATCAGTTCCTAGAAACTGAGAGCCCGACGCCGACACATGAGATTTGATTATAGGGTGAAGTTTTCGGGCAGGACCATCCACACTTTTTGAAGGGACGAATACAGAGACCTGGTGCACTGAGTGCCACAAGGTCCCCAAACGTCCCTCCGCAGGTTTTGAATTCAGAGTTGTCCTTCTCCTAGACCAGTTGTCATCCAAGGCTATAGAACACAGTCTGTCTATTTACCCATAGTTGGAGGGAGAAGAAGAGGGTTCACAACTTTCCCAAGTGAATGTAATGGATTCGACTCGAATTTGAACTGGGCTCTCCGATTCCTCAACCTAAGCCGTTATCCATTACTCCACCGTGCCTCCTATATGAATGAATGAAAGTGTGTGCATGTGTGTATGTGTGTGTATGTATGTATGTATATATATATATATGTATATATATATATATATATATATATATATATATATATATATATATATATATATATATACACACACACACAAACACACACATATATATATGTGTATGTATGTACATATATATATATATATATATATACACACACAAACACGCACACACACACACACACACACACACACACATATATATATATATATATATATATATATATATATATATATAAATATATACACACACATTCATTCATTCATTCATATAGGAGGCACGGTGGCGTAATGGATAACGACTTGTATATATATATATATATATATATATATATATGAGTGTGTGTGTCTGCGTGTGAGATAGATAGACATAACTATATATATATATATATATATATATATATATATATATATATATATATATATATATTATATATATATATATATATATATTTTATATTGTTAGAACAATGATGGGTAAATTGTATGACCAATTGCAAAAAGTTTATTTGAGACGCGTTTCGTCCTTCACGGCATCATCGGCCTAAATTATAACATTTTTTATTATAATAAAAAATTAATTTCGTTGAAGTTCTGAAGGACAAAACGCGTCACAAATAAACTTTTTTAACTTTGTCATACAATTTCTCCAATAAAAAGGAAATGGAAATTTTATGCACGGCCACTCGTTTACATCCTTTCGTACTAACGCATGTGTCCCCCAGAACTTCATCTTTGGCTCTACGCTGTTTGGAATCTTCATTAACGACCTCCCCGATCAAATCAGCACTCAAATTGGCATCTACGCTGATGAGTAAAATTTACTCCTGCCTTGATTCTGGCAGCTGAAAAAACGACTTCAAGACCGTCGTTATTTTGGGTGAATGTTGGTTTGTCAATTTTACCGCCTCCAAAACTCAACTTCTCCCTATTAATTATCCGAGAGATACCGCTCTGCCTTCCACCAGCATGGCTGATGCTATCCTCCAGGAAAGTGACACATTGGTCTAACCTTGTCAGCTGATATGAAATAGAAAGTCTATATCGAATCCACTGCTAGGTAAACTGCTACGAAAGGCAGTTCACTGTGACTAGCGATAAAAATATTCTCTCCCGAAGCTATCTTGCAAGTCTATAAGCCTATCATTCGCCCATGTTTAGAATATTTCTGCCATATATGGTCCGGTGCACCTGCGATTTACCAAGCTCCTTGATAAGATTCCAGAGAAGAATCAGCAAAACTGTTGGTCCTGATCTGGCAGTTACCGCAGTAAGTTTGCTTCTCTGTGGGTTTTATAAATAATTTCCTAATGATGAGCACTTTGCTATAGTACCTAACCTGTATGAATACTACACTGGCGGTGAGATCTGATCAATTTAGAGTTGAGCTCGCTAGATGTAGCCATAATTTCTGTGTTAATAATTTCTTTTCTTTTTTCTCTCACATATGGAACTCCCTTCTGGCTCCATGCTTTACAGCCAGCTTTAATATGAAAGAATTTAAATGCAATGCCAATCGCTATACTCCAGTAAATGTCTGCCAGGTTTTATATTTAAAATAGTCATGGAGCTGCTCACTCGTTACTTTCCATCATTGAAAGAATTCAGCATGGTTTACGCATTCTTGTAGAGAGTGATGTGTATTCAACTCCACAGCCTATTCAAAACAGACACAGCATGGCATGCCTATCGCTTACTCTAATGCAAATGTTCCAATGCAAATGATCAGACGAGCTGCATATTTCGGAGCCACCATTTCATAGAAAACGACCACAAATTTGAATCACTTTAAATGCTTGGTATTCAAATTGTAGGATAGAAATTCTACTCGGACATGTGTTTTGCCTAAGAATTGCTAGTTTGAAGAACCTACTCGCTTTAAAATGTCACGCGTAAAAGGACCCGCTGGAACAGGGAAGTCGTCTCTCGTAGAGGGCAGTCGTCTCTCGTAGAGGGCACTCGTATCTCGGTGTCCTCGTCGGCTCCCTCGGTCCCCACTGCCAAAGCCTTCAGACACACTCATTTTATAGACCATGGCGAAGCAGTCGATTGGTAGAGAAGGAGCGTTTTATTTATGGGTAGGGGCACTCAGATAATTTTAATTTATTTTAATTGCTCTGCGACACCATACGCATGCAATTCGTTGGCGTTTTCGGGCATGATGTTGCGTATCTTGCTCATGACAATCACAGTTTCCATTAAAACCCCAATAATAACCTCTCCACTTAAATATTCAATCGATGTCTATATTTCCACCTGATTTGATATTCATCTCACACAACACTTTCTGTAAATGTCTAACTTGAGTGGCTCATGAGTCGTCTATTCAGTAAAGTTTAGTAAAAAAAAAAGAATGCCTATTAGTTCACATTCACTTTACCTTGCCTGCCGAGTAATAAGTAGATTCTTTAATCTAATCCTCGAAATTCCGAGACGTTTATAGTATCCAGAAGAGGGTCGGAAAGTAAGGCGATCAAAATGTTGCGGATATAACATCTGACATAAAGGCAGTATGTGGAGTAAATGGAGGCGTACAAAAGATAATATCCACTTCGAGACATTTAAAGAGTTTTGAACACAATTTGCTTGCATGACTGTCTCTGTTAAATCAAGCCTTTTATTGTAGCAGGTCACGTGGTTCCTAAGATTTGCCTATTTTCTTTTTAGCATTAAAATGCATCAGGCCATGCATATAATCTCACACTTAATCTATGAAAACCAGACAGTTTGTTCGAGAAACCCGAATACCAATAGGTACATCATATATACTCTATTTCTTGAACACTTAGTGATGCCAAAGATATGTATCGAAGTGATATTCTAACCAGGTTTGTATAGATTTGCCTCTCTTTGAACTTCATACGATTTACTCCTTTCTTTTGTGTCGTTTCACTATTTATGAATGTTTCCTTCTTTTCTCTTAATCTCTTTTCCACTACACTTACACATTCCTTTCTCTCCCTCTCTCTCGTTTGTTCTTCAGAAAAGGTACACTCTTTCTCTTTTCTTCTTCCCCCTATTTTATCTTTAGCTCTTTCTTGCTCTATGTATCTTCTTTTTTCTTATCTGACGCTACAAAACTATATTAAGCCTCTCCTCAATTTATAATTCTCTCGTATTTTGGTTGACGATTTGGAGATTGCCTGCGTTTGTCTGGGTGATGTTTACTCATGAAATATAAACAACTTCTGTTGATTATTGATGTTTAGTTCCAGTATTTTATGAATATTTAACTATATTCCAATGATTAAGCGGTCTACATCACAATATGAAAAGCTTTGTCATAGGAAATCATCACACTGATAATCATATATATATATATATATATATATATATATATATATATATATATAATGGACTCTCCCGTCGAACTCGACGTATGAGGGTCAGGCAGATCAGTTCCCAGAAAGTGAAAGCCGGACACCCACACAAGATTTGATTATAGTGGTGAAGGCTTTGTGCAGGGCCATCCACACTTTTTGGAGGGACAAATACAGGGACCTGGTGCAGCGAGTGCCACAAGGTCCCCAAACGACCCTCCGCAGGTTTTGAATTCAGAGTTGTCCTTCTCCTAGACCAGTTGCCATCCAAAGCTATAGAACCCAGTCTGTCCTATTTACCCATAGTTGGAGGGAGAAGAGGAGGATTCACACCTTTCCCAAGGGTATTAGCACGTAAGTTAATGTAATGGATTCATGGATTCGACTGGAATTTGAACTGAGAACATATATATTTATATATATATATATATATATATATATATATATATATATATATATATATACGAGAGTCATTCAATAAATAAGGTGAATTTTTAGGTAAAAGGACTTCTAATACAGATAGAAGCTTACATTTTTTTGAACGTAGTCTACCAGCACTGTCACACATTTTTCCCATCTGTGCACAAGCTTCCGTATTCCCTCAGCGTAAAAATCTTTGGACTGCTGTCTCACCACACCTTTGACTTCATCGTCACTTTTAAACTTCGTGCATCTCGTGAACGCTTTCAAGGGACCAAACAGGTGAAAGTCTGAAGGGGCAAGATCTGGGCTGTAAGGGGAATGAGGGAGCAGTTCCCAGCCCAGCTCGTTGATAGTCTGCACCGTTTTGGGCTGCTGTGTGAGGCCTTGCGTTGTCATGATGCAAGATGACTCCTGACCAGTTTAGAACTGCAATAACTAGGTTTGGCCATCTGGGGAGTCGAAGAGTTTGTAACATATTTATTTATCATCTCTCAGGTGCGTCTCTGTCTTTGGGCAGAGTGCTCTCAGAGGCGACACCATCAAAGATAGTGTTGCAACTGAAGAAGATTATACTGAGAGGTGCCCAGCACTCGCCCTCTCAATGCACTAGAGAGGGGGATCAGTGCTCACATCGAGGCCAGCGGAACCGACGGTAGCGTGGGCTGTGGACAATTTGTATTCCTAGCCAGGGTGTACGCGCCCGGGTCCCCACCTTAAAAAACTGACCTTGTGTGACAATTCGTTTTAGTGGGGAGACAGAGTAGATATCTAGTGTGTATATTACACTCTCGAGTGGTCTGTAACACATATATTTATCATCACTCAGGGTTCAGTTAGGGGCGACTCTGTCAAAGTACAGAGTCGCAACTGAGGAAAATTCTACTCAGAGGTGCCCAGCCCAAGCGAACAGCTACCCGAGGCTGCGCCCAGTCATTACATCAGAGAGAGGGATCGGTGCTCGTACTGAGGCCAGCGCAACCGAAGGTGCAATTAGATTTTTATCTGAATAATTTAGCTATGTTAATTTAGTGTATACAAATTATTTTGTTTATTATATTCACAAGCGCCGATGAAGGAAACTGCGATTTAAAAAACTACAAATATTATTCATCTATATATATATATACAACAGATGATGCCTGTGTGTCTGTTTGTCTGCCTGTGTGATATCATTTCACTCGAGAGCCATCCAACTGATTTTAAGCAAAGTTGGTACATACATTGTACAATGTGAGGGATAGGTTCTTAGCGTAAAAATCAATATTTTAAAAAAATCGATAATCGATAAAGACGATCAAAAATCGATAAATTCAAATATTTTCCTGTGGTTTCATTCAAAATCTGTATGCAGTGTAATGACGCGCTCAGCGATACCTCTTTTTTATTTCTACACCACAGCGTTGAGCGAAAAAACATGAAAAAACGTAAAGTTGATTTCAACACAAATCGATTTAAACACAAATTTTAAACGAAAAACTCCCTCAATTTTAAAGCAATCTAATACAAACTTCACTCAGTTGTAGCCAACAATAAGGTGATTGTGCAAGAGATATTTAACTTGATAATTGATCTCACTCATATTGTGAAAACCCGCATAAATATTGGAAAATGTTGATTTTTTTACTAGTTTCTTTCTTATTTGTCCTTGATCATTCAACCAGTTTTTATAAAACTTAACTATTACTTTTATAAATATATCCTCTTTTACATCCCTGTTAGTAGACTAAAAAATTTCAAAACGTACAAAATAATTGTAGTCTGAAGTGGGTCTTCATGTTCCCTGTTTTACCCCTTCATGTCCTCGGCTAACTTCGATTGAATAAATACAGACTACATCTTTTATATCAGTAACTGCATTAATTCAAAATGTTTTTAATGAAAGTACTTTAAAGTAATTGAAGAAGTTAGACTCTGTTGCATCTAAACATGATGCTGTTTTTGCTCCATTCTAATTGAACGCTTTTTCTGATCGACCATCTGTACTCGATAAAAATCACTCTCCCAATCAGTCATCATACATACTTTGATTGATTTGTTTTTCAGGTCAACTCATTATAGGCAATTTAATGCCGACATTTTTAATTTTCTTTGAAGCTTTGAAGTAATAAACCTGTTATATATAAGTGTGGTAGAATCTACCATGTATATATCACATCTACCACGGAGTTGATACTCGGCTTTTGTTTACATACACGTTCATGTGGACATAATTACTAGAGGCAGTGATATGTGTGTTTTATGTTGTAGTTTTGTTTAAGTTATATTTTGGAATACAGTTTGATTTAAGAAATGGTAGGATATTATATAGAATAATGTCTTGAAAGAGTTCTTTCAAGTTGGTTGGTTAGTTGATTTTGTTTAGCGACATATCAGCCTCTATGGGTTATTTAATACCGAAATCTATATATTAGAACGAAGTTGTATGCCTTCAGCTACAGATAGAATTTAGTGTTGATAATCTATATATATAAAATGTCTGTGTGTATGTTAATATATATGTCTGTGCGTCTGTGTGTGTTTAAGTTATTTATGCACGTCCACATTTTCGATTGATTTCGATGAAATTCTAGACACCTTTTGCAAATTTACGAAAAGGGTTAAGACCCACATTTTCAGTCTCCAGTTCCCCACCCATGTTTGGCAGAAAAAAGTCATTAAAACTGATTGTGAGCACGACTTTTTGCAAGACAAAGTTACATGCGAATAATGTTTTTACTGGATGAGCTGTTCTTTGCACTTGATACAAAACATAGCTCATGTTACCAAGTTTATATAGAGAGCTTGAGAGATTTCCTGCGTCCTTGCCGTCACATAAAATTAAAAAAAATTGCCGGTGTTTCGTACTACTTAAATTTAAAATCTGAACATCTTCCACATTTGCTGTCAGATTTGCCATTATACAAGATAGTTTAGTTTTAGTCCTGTTCGCTTCCCCGCGTATTACAAAAAACACAAAGACTGTTCAAAGACCCGTTTTTTTACTATATCTCACTGTTGTATTTTTGTTTTTATCTGATGCTTTCTAGATTTGCCCTGTAAATTATATATTGTAAATTGTCTTGCGTGAATGTTTAGTTTTAGATTATTTCAGTTAAGTAGACGGAACATTCGACAAACCAGGTCTAAAATCGGCTTTTCCCATTTTTGCTAATAGATTCTTCACATGATTCCATCCTAAATTGAGATTCGAACTCATTTGATGCAAAGATTGTTTGAGAAGGATTATTGAAGCATTAAAAGGAATAATTCCCGAAAAACCTCTTATTAACCCCAGCTGTACACTAAACGTGCGAAGAAGGAT
This sequence comes from Acanthosepion esculentum, assembly GCA_964036315.1. Taxonomy (NCBI): domain Eukaryota; kingdom Metazoa; phylum Mollusca; class Cephalopoda; order Sepiida; family Sepiidae; genus Acanthosepion; species Acanthosepion esculentum. The sequence continues at coordinate 86,736,656 of OZ038505.1, read as the reverse complement.
GAAGTGATCATGCGATTATACAAGTTTTATATATTTACACCCAGGCAACGTCGGGTAACTCGGCTAGTATAAAATAATTAATAATATATGATTAAAAGCATATTTTTCATCTGTCTACTCGAGACATTTCGGACGATGCTGGCAAGTCTATCAATTAATAATGCTTATTTATATTTAAATACTGAGCAACAACTCACGGATTAGGGATAGGGACAGTGTTTTCCTGCTAAGATATTTATGTCGATAATATTTCCTGGAATTATATTGACTAAGCTATTGAAAGATTTTGGAGCGAAAAGTGTCTACTACACTTAGATTTTAGTGAAAAAATGTTTCAATATTAAATTACATGGAGTGTTTTATGTTAGAATATGTGTTACGTTTGAAAGTCTAACATATATGGTATATTTTCTAAAGGTGAATGTAGAAGTTTGTTGTAAAATTTTAATTTACATGTATCTATCTGCATATATATATATATATATATATATATATATATATATATATATATATATATATATATATATATATATATACATACATACATATATATACATATATATATACACGCACATATATATCATATATATCATAAATATATATATATATATATATATATATATATATATATATATATATTTTACGAAAAACTAGGTAATCCGTATGGGTAGACCCAAGGAGGATAAAATCCAGAGAGCTCAATGTAAATCAGAACTAATAATTTAAATAAAAACAGACCACTTCCAAAGGTTGAATTTTCGTTTCAACCTTTGGAAGTAAAGTCTGATGATCCGCGGTCATTTAAAAGAGCTGTGGTGAAATAATTTATTACATGGAACCTTAAAGTGGTCTGTTTTTATTTTATATATATATATATATATAGATTGATGACATATTTTAAAAGCTGTATTTCATTTATATACTTTTGTGGTAGTTATTCTGATCAATATATGTAGAATTTTGTTGTAAAACTTTCATTTACATTTATCTATCTGCATATATATATATATGTATATATATATATATATATATATGTATATATATATATATATAGTTTGATATTATATATATATGGATATATATATATATTTTGATGAAATATTTTAAAAGCTGTAATTCACCTATATACTTTTGTGGTAGTTATTCTCATCAATATATCATATGTGAATCAATAATATTTAATAATACATTTTAACGTCTCGCTTTTAAAAATATCACTTATCAACACACCGCATCTTAATAAAGTTCTTAGAAATATATGCATTTCAAGTAATGAATAAAAGTCTGGTCATTTACATAAGTAAGAAGTAAAGTTAGCGATTACAGCAATTAAAATATTTTTCAACTTTAAATGACGTAAAAGAAAATTCATTTTTCAACAATTTATACTGTCTAAATGCATTCCTATATATTTTGGTTACTTGTTATTTTAAATACCAAAATAATATTGATGACTTAGCCAACTTAAACTTCTTAATTTAGTGTCTCAGATTACTTAATTTAATTTCTGGGGATTCTTTATAGTACTTTTAATTACATGTTTAAAGTTATCATTCAAAGATTATATCAGAATGTAAACGAAATACTGCTCATATATATGGCCAGGTACTACACAGTCTTTAATCTCTCACTTGAATAGAGCCCAAAATAGTCCACACAGCTTTCTGGGTATTGAATTATTTTCAACCCTATAACTTCTTACCCCCAGACACGACGTTGTAATCCTCTTGCTACTCTATCGTTGCTGCCATGGAAAGTGTGAAAATGAGCTACATTCTTAGATCCACCAGTTCTAACCTTCACAGCTAAGATTCACAATGCCACGCATATTGTAGTGAACCACTTTCATTCCATTCGTATTCAGTTAATGAGACAATCGGACATCTTTCAATAAACCGCTGCTTTGTGGAACCGACTCCAAATGGAATTCTTCCTGATTACTAAAATCATAACTCCTTCAATCGCATTAAATTTTACCTGTTACATCTTACTCTGTAACCATCTAGATTAAGTTGCACATGGGCCTTGCACAGGTGGACATTATTATAAAAATATATTTGCATATATTGCAGCGATAAAATCTGTTGGATCCGATGAATTTAAATTCGATAGTAAAATTCACCATATTTTCATAGTTATTATCAACTCTGATTCTTATAGAATGTGCTCGAAATTATTTTCGGAGTTCTTTCCTGAAATATTCTACGAGTCTTTATTTGCAGACGTTCTTAAAACAAGCAGAAACGGTTCATATTTTACGGATTTTTTTTCCTTTTCAATAATCATTTAAGAAATCCGTTCAACTTTCTTTAAAGATTAAGCCAAATCATGGGCAAACTGCGGCCCGTGAGCCACATGCGGCCCGTGAGCCACATGCGGCCCGTGAGCCACATGCGGCCCGTGAGCCACATACGTCCGGTTTGCCTTTGTGAATGCCACGCCTAATTTTATGAGGAAAATTAAGTTTAATAAAATTGTTTTTGTTTGGTTTCTTCCTCATAATTACATATATATAAACAATGATTAATAAAATTGTTTATTGAGTTTTGTAACTTTACTTTGAAGGTAACATTTTCATCACATTTAACCATTAGCGATTTTCACTAAGGAAGATTAACTTGAATCTTTTTGGTAGTGGCGCTCGCCTTATGATGAGCCATATCTGATGTTGTCAATGCCTACCTAAAAACTACCTTACCATGCCTAACAAGGGAATAATTATAGGGACAGTGAAATTTTGCTTTTCGTTCCAAGAGGTTAAATAAAAATCTTTTAAAAATTCAATTTATTCCAAACAATCATTTTTGTATCTCGTAGTGAAACGCGTTGATAGGAATAATATTTTATATGCAATGAACAGCGTGTCATTAACTCAGGAAAGGAAAAAGCAAAAACAACGGAACTTAACAGTAAATAAATAATTTATATAGTCACGCATTCATATGCATTTCACTTTATATTTATTTCAAGTTTCTAGCGACATCAGTCTATATTTCTCAAATGAGGTATATTGTCCTCATTGCCATTTGCACGGTTCGGCCGTTGTTCGATCCGGGCTTCTTCAGCTGATGTTTCTAGTAATTTCGAACCGAACCGTTTATTTTGAACCGAACCCTTTATTTCGTGCAAGATTATTCTAATTGCACGTGTCATGCCTTTGGATACACCAGTTTCAGAGATGGTGAATTGAGATATCAAGTGGAATCAACAGAAAATAAGATATGAACGTTAGGATGAATTAAATAAAAAAAATACAAATCTTGGACTATTTTCGCCTTTTTTTCACCTGAAATAAAAGCAAGCATGCTAACATTAGAACTGCTCCTGATCAGATATAATTGACATCCGTTATCAGTTATATTTAATTACTGGGTGTAGAATAATTAGGAATAGAAACACTACTAATGAGCGGGAAGAGGAAAGGGTAATCAGGAAGCAAATAGATAGCGATTGACATTATATTTAAATTTTTGGAGATGAAAGTTGGCTGAAAAAAAGGTGCTGGAAGGGAGAAGCACAAGTGAGTAGTACGAGAAAAAATGTTAGCATAGAATCTAATGATATATCTAGCTAGATCAACTGTAAATTGATAAGAGTTCGATTCCAGTCAAATACTGCGTTTCAATTCAAAACGTCTAGGTATCAAAGCGCGGAAACAATTACCATCAAAACGCATATATATATATATATATATATATATATATATATATATATATATATATATATATATATATATATATATATATATTTTCGGGAATACTCGCCTATTAGGGGGGCTAGCCAATCCCTAATTCAGACGCTTGCTCAAGCACATTTGTGTTTGTTCAACACCCACGGAGCCACTATGCTGAGCAGACCTTAGTTACAGTTTCTACGAGAGGGTGTGTTACCTAGCGCTATCAACAATTTGAACAAGGACAGAACACACAAACCCTCGGTCACGCTGATTTGTGATTTCTTGCTAGCACTGCTATCGACTGTGCCCCAAGTGGTCCGTCTAACCAATTTCACTCACAAGACAACCCGTCAACAGGCACTTTCCAAATCATGCCGCACCCTGTGATCGTCCCCCACCAAATCAATAACATCAAGCAGTTTCCATCCTGAGGAGTGTGGAGAGATTCAGAAAGTAAACGTTCTACACACTCGGTCACGCGGGCGTGCGCGCGAACGCACAAACACACACACACACACACACACACACACACACACATACATATATATATATATATATATATATATATATATATATATATATATATATATATATATATATAACTAACTATGCATAGAAAACACAAAAAATGGATTTAGATAGAAAAAAAGTATATTTATTCATCCGTTGTAAATACAAAAAATTACAAATTTGTATGTGTACGAATATTTGTTTCCAACTGTATCGTGTGTGTGCCTGTGTTTATGTATATATATATATCAAAACACTACCACGGGTTGCTCCAAGACTTGCGAGTGAAATTGGGTGGACGGAACTCTTGAGAGCCGTCGATAGCTCTGCTAGCACGAAGCCACAAGTCACCGTGACCGAGGGTTTGATCGTGATGTCCTTGTTCATATTGTTGATCACGCTAGATAACAGGATCTCTGCCAGAAACTATAACTAAGGTCTACTCAGCATAGTTGCATCATAGACCACAGCTGGGTTCTCTGGCT
>OZ038505.1:86699485-86729485 GCA_964036315.1 Acanthosepion esculentum | reverse complement strand
AATATGTGCAAACTGGGAAATCTAACAAAGAGAATTAGTGCCATTTGTCTCAAAAACAAAAACAAATGAAAGGAAGAACTGATGAAACAGCTTAAACAATTTGATAGACAAGATGTTTATTGACCGAGGGCGTCGTGTAAAAGTTTAGTTTTCATCTCTTCCTATTTATTCCCTTTCCTTGTAATTTCTTTAAAAACCAAAAAATGTTCGATAGATTAAGCGAAGATAATCACTTTATACCTGTCTTTAACTAGGCTGAGATACAGAGATATTTAATAATCCTGGTTTAGATTGGTACAAGTCTACAGATTGAACAAAAATCGAAATCGCAGATCGAAATCAGTACAATGGGATACCTACGGGAGACATGTTTTCTAACAAAACTGCATATAAAGATGATAATTACTAATTAAGGTCAGCCTTTAAATAGATAGCTTTTTCTTCTTTCAGTAATTATGTGATCACGGCTGTCCACATCGTCCTGTTCATTGCAGCTTTAATCAATGTTGGTCTATTTCTTCTTGTCCTGTTATCATTTCATGTACATTTCTTGATGTTTCTGTTGCTTTCAGGACGTCTTGTACGTGTTAGATTCGCCAAGTCATACTTCCTCATTATGTCACCCAGAAATATCAACTGTCTTTTTCTCCGGTTGTAATTATACATTTTTTTTATTTCGTATTTTGTTTAAAATGTCCGTTTCCCTCAGGTTCTCTGAATGGTTTTCCAATTAGTCTTCGATAGAACTACATCTTTTACGTTCCAAGTTTTCTCATCTTCTGTAAAGAAACTATCTAGCATTTATTTTCATACAGAAGGGGATCCACTTATTAGTTTATGTTGCAAAACAAATTGGCTGTTAACTGCTTATTTATTCCTAGCTATGTTTCTGAATTCCATCTGTAAGGAGGAAGTTCCATACGGGCTTTTATACATTGTGGACCAAACTCCGATAGCCATGCCTCGTCTAACGCTACCTATCTTAACGATATGAACTAAAGTCGTTACATATAGATATCTTTATAATCCTGATTTCCTATTTCCTAATCTTACATTTATAATATATTTTCATTAAACATCTACTTTGGTGTCTCTCGAGGCTTCTACGTCATGAATATTAATAAATCATTTGATATATTTGGAATTGATTGTGAGGATTGAAATCATTAATGGTAAAAGAATACGCGATACTAAACAAAAAAAAATTGGTTATTACTTACTCATCGGGGCAAAGAGTACTGGGTAACAAGTTGTTTCTAAAGATTACTAATAATGAGTAGGTGACACATCCTTACAACCTTCTGCCAAAATTTTCACCGAGCTTTTAATGTCCTGTACAATTCTACATATGTAAGACATCTTGTTAGGATTGAACTCCTGAATGTGAGCCAGTAATGCGAGACTGGTTAATCACTCCTACTTAAAGACCAAGCGACTAATTACTTTAATCAAATACTTGTGTGTGACATTGAAATATAATACCCAGTCAGGAGAGAACTTATTTTTCTGTTGAAGTAACTTACAAGACTTGTTTGCGAACAACTGCGTTTCTCTGATATTATGTCATTACGTGGGTGGGTATTTGATCACCCCAGAAAATTATTTTTTCTTAATATTTAACAAATGGCAAGTCAAATTTTCCTGATTAGTCAAGTAGTTTTCTGAACACGTCTATGAAATAATGACGACAAATCTATGGTCTTATTCACTACATTTGTGTTAATTACAAGCACATGCCCTTGATGTAATTATTATTTTTATTAACGGTCGTAGTAACTGTTATCCGCTTCTTGGAATGTGTAAAAAATTAATCTGGAATTATAGTTTAATTATTTTATAAAATAACATATGTAAACTTATCTTTACGTATTTGAATTTTGGAAACATACAAATTCAGTTTCTTATATATTTAATTAATTTTTATATCTAATATGAAATCCAGACAATATATAAGAAGAAAATGAAGGACAATTATATATCTCTAATATATAAATGCTATGTTTGGAAAGCCCACAATATTAATTCTGTGATATGTCTCGTGGTACTAACGGAGTGCTAAGAAAGGTTTTAGCATTTGGGAATCCATCCAGAAATCGCAAGGTGCTTGTTTTCTGCTAAAGTGATATTAGATCACTGTGATCACTGAGGAGGCGCGGATTGGGGAATCAGAGAGACGACTTCGAAATCCAGTCGATGTCCTTATAATATTATGTGACAATACCCTTGGGAAATGTATGAATCTCCTTCTCCCCCCACCAGATATGGTTAAGTAGCAGGACAGAGCGGGTTCTATAGCCTTGGATGGCAACTAGTCTACCGCAGAAAGAAATGGCTACCTACTGCGAGAAAAAGAATCTGCCTGGTCAGTCATGTATCGAAAGGTACATGATCGCCTAAGCATGTATCATGTATGGCACATAACTGACTGACTGAAACTCACTATCCGAGAAACTTCGAAAATTACCACCCATTTCTCAACAAACCGAAGCAGCGACAAAAAACAATTTTAATATCCAAGAGAAAATGGCAGAACATCGGCAAATCATGTATATTTACGCAATTATCAGGTTGGCATATATAAAATGGTTTTTCTTTGTCTGTTTTGAATAAATCTCCTATTCTCTGCAAATGAGTGTTGGTCCAACCTCGCAGAAAAAACAAAGAATCTATGCTTTAACTGCCATGTTTTCCTTTATCACGCCGCTAAACTTGCAAAAGCTAAAAATCTTCTAGGCTTTCACTATTTCTGTTATCATCTCGTTTATCCAAGACAATTTGTTCATTTTCATGTTGGCCAGGACGTCCTTGCATTACTATTATTCTTTTAAAAGTAATGAAGAGTTTTTTTTTCTCCACGCTGTTTACTCATTCCCCCACAAGAATGAGATGTGACACAAGGTCTTTTTAAAGTGGGGCCCCCAGCGCGTGCACCCGGGCGGGGACAAAAATTGCTCACAGCCCCCGCAATCGTCGGTTGCGCTGGCCTCGGTGCGAGCACCGATCCCTCCCCCTTGTGCAATAGGAGGGCGCGGCCTCGGGCAGCTGTTCCCCAGGGCTGGGCACCTCTCAGTATTATTTTCTCAGTTGCCCCTCTGCCCTTTGACAGAGAAGCCCCTGAGCGCACTCTGTCCAAGGACAAAGACTCAGCTGGAGTTTTTTTTTTCTCTACTGTTGTCTTAGAATTCTTCATCTTTCTACTCATTACATCGATATCGCTCATAGTCCTTTTTCTCTTTATTATCAGTCATTCAGTAGATACTACACATACCGCTGGAGCGAAGTTGTCTTGTTTGCAATTTCTTTTATCTTTACTATATACATACTACATCAAGTTTTGCTATTTTTCCGGGATTTTCGCAATATTTATTTCTTCATTATTCCACCACTTGCTTTCTCTTATTTACTGGACTATATTATGAATTCTTTGTTAGAATGTTTGATTTCGATCATTAGCTCGAGAATTTCGCCTCTTACATTTTGACATCTCTCTGACAACGAATCGACATTTTGTCAGTACTGTTTCCCTTGTGATGCGCCAATTTCAAACCTTGATCTTTACAAAGTTCGATATTTGTCCTTAACTACGACGGCTCGCAAAGTGTCTCTGTTTTGTTCGTCCTATTGAAATGTCCGCACTGATTCGGCTTCTATAATTATTGTATCATTCAATTGTATATAACTTATAAGGAATCACTATGAAATTTCGCAAGTGAATATTTTTTGCCTTTCTCTCTCGTTTGCAACACTTAAGTAGTATGTCTTCATTTTAATGTCTACGAACTGGCTTTTCCAATTCACAAGTGTGATGAGTGTACATCGGCTGTCGATTAATAGTTGTCTATTCGATTTGAAACAATTATATATTTTGTGAAAAATACTTGTGCAACCAAAGTCCGTATATATCACCTATTACCTGCCTATTTACTTAAATATTTCTGTATTTAGGAGCTCAAAATGAGAATGGGAGATTTAAGTTTAAAATTCAATCGGCGACGTTACATTCATTCACAGGTAAATACCCTGGCGAAAGGTATAAATCTGTCTTCTTAATTAAGTTTCTTTTAGTTTAGCATATTCAAGATAACAGTTACATCTGATTTTTTAAGTTAAATTATGAAACATATATATAATTAACACAGACAACGCTTTAATCATTAGAAATGATCAATATATTTGCATACAAATATAATAATCTGTCTATATTTCTGAGATGAAGTATTGTAACTATTTACGCTATCTACATGGCTTGGACTGTTGTCCCCATGTTTATTGTCATATTCAGGTCGTTGCGCGCTGCGGCCTCCTTCAGGTGATATATGACCCAGTAGAGAAATAGATTGGTTGAAGTAATCCAGTGATTGAGACATGCGGGTTTAATACGTAGCCTGAGCAGAGGCGAACAAAAAGTTGGAAAATTGAGTTACTATAGGGAAATATCCAGAAATGCCTTTGATACAGCATCGCACTCACATCAAAACATACACATCTTTAAATTTCAGTGAGTTCACGTGGAACTCATTTATCGAATTTCTTCACCTTATCAATTTTCTTAAGATCGCCCGATATTGGTGAAATGTTGGTACCCACTATCTGAGACATTTCTCTGATAATTTGACGTGGATTTTATTCGACTACTCTTAAATTTTTCATTGTCAAATACAGATTGATGTGCCCTACGACTTTGATCTTCAAGATTCATATAACCAATGAAGAGATTCGGAAACCAAAGCTTGCATCACAAAAAGATCCTTGACGCTATGCTTTGTTAATGCTGGCAACAGTTTGAGAAACTTTATAACTGAGTTTGAGTTCATATTTTTAAAAATTAAAGGCATCTTTTGTTTTCCATATTCAGGAGGAGAGTTACATATAATCATTTCAGTTAAATTCTGAACCAGATTTATATAAAATTAACAAATACTATACTTTAATCGTTAGAAACAAATAATACATTTGCGTGCAACTATTATAAAAATCACTATGCGGTATTGTAACTATTTATACTATTCACATTGTTCGAAATGCTGTCCTCATCTATTTTGTCATATTCACAACATTTCCGCCGTAGCACATCGGCCTTTTTCAGGATCTGTCTGTTTTTCTGAGATGAAGTATTGTAACTATTTACACTATTTACATTGCTCGGACTGTTGTCCTCATCTTTAATAACATATTCACAACGTTTCAGCCGTTGTACTAACATGTACAAGACCCAATGGATAAAAGCGTTGGCTGAAGTAATCCAGTAATTTGATCGAAAGAGTTGTGAGTTCAATACCTAGCCACAACTTTGGTGAAAAAATCTTGGCGAATTTTGTTACTAAAGGGAGAAAAGGCATGGTAAGTGGAACTAAGACAATCTGTCCGTTTGAACGAAATAAATGTTTCGGTTCAAATTTCCGAATTATATCAGATGAAGAAGTTTGGAGAAGTGTATCCTGGATATTTTATAAAGTTTTATTGCGATATCTTCATTGTTCTTCATCCACTGTGCATGAACTTTTATGATAGCCATTTATAATGTCTCTATCAGATTTTCCATCTTGTTTCATTTAGTCATGGTCGTCGGCACCCACTCGCATCCGAGCATTGGGATCATTATTTTTTCTCTTTATTCCGTTTCTCCTCTTTGGTGGCGGTGATGGAGATGACTGTGAAGGCCCAACCTACTCTCGGAGTGTCCTGAGCACCAATCACAGAGAAGTGTGCATGGTGAAAGCGGCTGGCAGAGTCGGGATCTGTTAACAGGATTGTCTCCACGTTGAAGATTGGATTCAAAATTGTCGGTCACCTCGCTGATGTCCCTACGCCAGGAAAGCCGATTAGCAGCAACGGTTTTCAGGTTTCAGGATCTATGTTAGCCTGTGTCAGAGATATCTTCAACTGATACTTAAGAAGACATTTTGGGCCTCCGCGTAGCATCTTGCCACAGGTGAGTCCTCCAAACTGTATGATACGTGGGAATTGAGTAGGACATTTAGATATGTGACCCGCCCAGACGAGGCGAATTTGAAGGATCTTAGCCTTGAAGCTGGGTAGAGATGTCTAAGAGAGGACCTCGTTTCATCTACTACCCAGATTTTAACATTTATCCTGTTGATGTCTTCTTTCATGTTATCAACTTTCCAATATCCGTACTGCATTTTGAAATCCCGTGTTATACTTATAATTTTACCTTTATTGAAAATAGTCTCTGGGTGATACTTGCTACATGTATCTCTATTTACCTGCTGGAATCTCCCTTTTAAGGGGGTTGGGAATCTTTTTAAGAATTGCTATGATTTTGCCTTACTAACTCGTTTTACATTGACTTTTTCACGTTGGTTGTATCGTCGCATTTGGCGTATGAGTATACATACATTCCATCGCTAAAGGTACTGGAAAAATGGTAAGTACCTCACAACGTCTGCTATTTGCTATATTTACAAGAGCTAGATAAGGCCTTAAAATATTACTGCTGCCATACGATCGTCCACAGATATCTACATGGTTGATGACTCATTTTCACCATAAGAAATCATGCCACAGACGAAACATTGCAAACCTCTTGCTACTGTATCGCTAAACCGATGGAAATATTTCAGACTACCTACCATCTTTTTTCTACCAGTTTTACCTATCAGATCTAAGACCAATTTGTCACGCACAATTTAACGAACTAGGCTCAGTCCCTTCGTATTCTATTGGCAAAGATGTACGTTCCACTCGAACAGCTTCTTCCGATGAACTCCTACTTTTGTTGCATTTCCTGTCGCTGTTGGCATCGGCACTTCAGACATCAACAACACTTCAGAGACTGTATCAAGAACACATGGTTTCTTTTTCACTTTTTATTATACAACAGAGACTTTTGTAATAACATCGATTCTATGAAGTAGCGGGTGGGCGAGCGCCAGGGGAATGCATACCCTCTTGCTACGTTTGACCTTAGCCTCACTGAGGAGTCTAGGTGCGGAAGCGTGTTGACACTTCAACATCTTTGCAGCACTCTGCATTTTTCACACACTTTTGACCGTATATCCAAAATTTACATAAAGGTATTCTACTACTGTCAAGATTCCATACCCACAAGATATCCTGACCAACCGCTCGCCATTCTGTCCCAGATACTGCATTCTGTAACAATTGTAGAATCTATTCCCAAGAGGTTGCTACCCCGATCACTACAATGTTACTCTATTCTAGTCTTTGGATAACAGATATGTTCCGCTCATATCCTCATAAATCGTGCCGGGTAAATCCTACTCTGTAACGCTCTACCGCGACTGGCTCTTTGGCCTTGTGAACATTATTATAAAAAAATATCAGCATTCTGATTAGTTTTATTTTTTCTTCATACTGGTTTGCTAATTGTAGTATAATATTTTAGCTATCGATGTAGAAACAGAAGACATGATTTTTTTAATTTCATTTCCCGAACGAAGATTGACACAATTTTTCACTGCCGTGAAAAATTCTCTAATCACTTCCACAGTGATGCGAATTATTCGTCAAGCCAGCTTTCGTGATGGATTAAATTGATCTGTGGTGTTTGTATAATCAACTTTATTCTTTTGTTCAGAGATATAATACCTTGGCACGGCCTGACGGGACATTGACAATAAGGTCCTAAAAATAAATCCACAACTCGTTGAATCAAATAGCTTGCGAGAAAATAAAATTACTTCCCTGAGGTTAGTTCTCTGAGACGCCTATGGGTGAGATTATGGATTGCATTCACAGAAAATCTGTATAAACTTTTGCCTGCAAAATAAACCTTGGAATTTTTACGATCGTTTCCATGTCAGTGAATAACAGATAATTCTTTTCTGTCGATGATTTAATCTCAACCTGGAATCCATTGAAAGTCATTCACCTCTTTCAGCAAGAATAACGCGTAAATATGTTGAACGTTTTTGATATTCTATATACACAAATAGAAAATTTACAGCGTGTGAGTTAGAGGAATTGTTCAGAAGGTATCCAGCAACTTGGAATTTGTTGGCGACCTAGTAATCACTTCATTTACAGGATGATGTAAAAAACGCCATACAGGCCTGATAATTTGCTTTTATCTTCGTACATATTCGTGCAGTTTCTAATGTTAAAATGCTAATTATAATAAGAGAAGAAAGTGAAGAGCTGGAAACTAGAGTAAAGATCGTATGAGGACCCAAGCAGAGTGTTTAAACAAAATGAAATTAAGAGCTGGATCATTGCAGTAAAAAGCATCACACACACACACACACACACACACGCACACACACACGCACATATATATATATATATATATATATATATATATATATATATATATATATATATATATATATGTACTGCAGTTCAAAATGTTGAAGCCACCCACAAAATTAGCATAGGACTTAGTTGACAGAAGAGTGTAAAAACGAAAAAGGGCTAGTAGTGTCAATATGAAAAGAATGGAATCGATTATCAAATTTATACTTTGAGAATTTTTGACAATGAATATTAAAAATGTGTAGTTGTAATCAAGGATAAATAAGGCTATTTTGAGCGAAATTTAATTTTTTTTTTTTGTTGTCATAACTAAATTTTTTATAATATCATGTCTCAATTTTTAAGCCATATATAATTATTTTCTCATATTTAGAGTACAAAACAAAAACATTTTGTGCCATTTAAAAAATTTAAAGGATTGTCTTGAACTATTTTAACCGTAGTGTGTATATTTGATTACAAAGAACCGACAAGAGCTCTCTGTATTTTTTATTGTTTTTTTTTCAATGTTCGGGTGGTGGGTACAGTTCTGAGCTAATTTGTGTATAAACTGTCTGAAGTTCATATCTCGTTATTTTTGTACAAATACTTTCGAATTTCACAGTTATTATGAAAAACTGATGTGGTATCTGTGGGATAGAATTCCTTTATCTGCATCCTGGTATTTTTGAGAAGATAGATGTTTGACTTGGCATAGGGTGACGTCATATCCCATCAGAAACTAGGCCACAGGAAGTACTTGAACCAAAATACCGTAAAAAATTGTAAAAACGCAATAAAAATTGCACAAGCAGGACTTGAATACTCCATGCCTAGAAATACCGTATATATATATATATATATATATATATATATATATATATATATATATATATATATATATATATATATATAAAGTGAACATAGAAGTCAACACTTAGAGTGGACATTGATATCAACACCAACGGTCACAGTCTGTTTCAAGCTTATAGGCAATCGTCAGGCCTGAATATGTCATACATTAAAACTATTTTTATCAATTTATACTCAAAACATTCTAAAATTAATCTGGAATTATAATAGGTTTCTATTTGAGAACTTTAAGAATCTGCAGCCCCCAATATTTACCTAAAGAAGAAACAGATATAGAAAACGCATTCAAATCCTAGAATATCCATATTATTTCACCAACAACTCAAGAAGAAGGGCATATAAAGTGCACAATCTCAACAAAATATTACCACATCATTCGTAATATTAAATTATATGAGAACAGGTACATAATACTACCGAACAATTTCGTCGCATCCACTATCCAGAACAAACTATCCTATCTAAATAAATCTCAATCACAAACACTTGCAAAACCATTATGTGTATAATCAGATTTTAAAAACATCCATAGCAATAATATTTGTGCAGCAAATATAAAATAGGTTGCCATAATTGTTCTTCACAATATATGGAAGAAACATGAAGAAATTAAAAAACGCATCTATGATACACATAAGAGATCTCATAAATAACAATTTAACAAGTAAACTAGTCATACATAGAAATAAATTCAACCAAAATTTTGATTTTATATATGCTATACTTATAAAAAAAGAAAATAGTTCACTCAGAAGGAAAATCCTCGAGAGTGCCGCCATTGAATATTATCCAAATATTATCTGCCTCCCGAGTTTTTCCATGTATCTCCTTTCCTAACAGAATCCCTACTCCTCCAAGCCAACGTGCGCAACAAATATATCAAAAGATTTTAAAAAACGGTTGAATCTGTCAGTACAATACAAACAATATTTCAATATGTGGAAATATTCTCTTCAAACAAAGTAATTGAGGTAATTTTTTCAGTTGACTAAAATAATATACAGTAGCGTTTCTAGATTCTTCTCGTTGCTAACGACATTTTGTTTGTTGTTTGTAGATACTCTGTTTAAATGAATTCATTTCGTTTTTTAACTCGAAAAACGTCCACATTGAAAGAAACGCGTCGGCTAAAACTACAGTTTCCCTGTTGTCTTTTACCGCTATATATATTGTCTTTATATACAGTTTAATTCTTAGAAATTCATATATATATATATATATATATATATATATATATATATATATATATATATATATATATATATATATATATATATATATATACTAGGTAACTGAAAAGGCATCGGCCCTCTTATCTAAAGATATTTTATGACGAAAGTGACGATAATTATTGACTTACAAACACATACACACACTCACACACACACACACAAACACACACACATACACACACACACATATATATATATATATATATATATATATATATATATATATATATATATATATATATACATGTATGTGTGTGTGGTGCAAATTCAACTTTACTCAATAAAACACTTCTAAATTAGAATATTTAAAACAACAAAATAAAGTTAATCCAAAACCGATAACCAATAAACAAAGTAACTATGTCGACAAAATAGAAAAATAGTAATATAACCAGAAAAGGAAAGACAGGCCTAAAGATAAACACCGACTGAGGCAATAATCCAAATTCTTCAACGACTAAATCAAATCGACTAAGAGAGAGAAAACATAAATTTAAGTCAATGACACCATAGAAACGAGGTCCAGTTCACATCATTATTGTCAGTTTCTCGCGATCGTCAAGCAATTGCGATGGAAAACGTGGTTCACTTTTTGCGGCTGAAAATTAATTTGATTTAATTTTATCGTTATAAAAATTAGATTTTAATTAATTTCATCTCAGTTTTTATTTTCATTTATATATTTATTCTAATGATATATTCTTCTGGTTTTTTATCCTACATTTTTACTATAAATCTAATTTTATAAATCATTTTATATCATATAATCTAAAATTATAATGAAAGAAATAGTAGTGCAAAATTAATAATGTTTGACTTTTTTTTTTAAATTTCTAAATAAATATGAATAATAATTAATATTCTTTTTTAATTTTATTCCTCATAATAACTCAATTATTTATAAACATTACATTTTTATTCCCGTCGTTTGAACCACATCTTTCTTTCGAATAATTGTTTGTATGAGATTCAATACTTTTTACGTCTTACATATCAGTGTTGGCAGTAAAATAAATTACCAGGACAAAATCACAATATACTGGAGAAGAGAAAACGATTTCTAACTAAAACGATTACCGACTAGATAATTCTAAAGCAGTACTTATAGTTTAGACAGCTTAATAGCATTCTTTAACAGCTTAATATTTGTGTCGCTTTGTCTCGAAGTAATATGAGAAATATATAGCGCGTTAAGTTTTGCATGACAGCTCGGGAGATTGAGCAATAGAACGTAAGTGATTAGGTCACTTGCTCGTCAGAAAAGCTAAAGCCATTCTTTAGGGAAAAGTCTGCGGAATATAGCACCAATGCCAAGTCATTCAAAGACCCGAGATATTGCCATTATTCTATTCAAAGTACACTTTGGTTGGAGGATATTGAATCCAAGCCTTTGAGTGACACGTTACGAATAGAACCGTACATAGTATGCGAGATAGTTGAACCTAAAAGCACCCTGTCTAAAAGCCGTTTGCTGTCGGTTTGACGACATATTACAAACAATTTAAAAGTTCACACAACAATATTAATGCATGTCTCATTTTGGTTGAATGGATATATTTTCCTTTTATGTAGCTAGTTCTCGTGCATGTGTCGAATCTTGGTTTTTTGATTAGTAAATAATTTTCGGACTATTGTCCTCATCTTTGTACGCTCTTATTCAGGTGGTTGGAATGCCGAACTGAACCCTATATTTCACCCACTGGGGTAGACTGTTCTAGTCCTACGTGCCATGTTTAATGGATGTCAGTTATCAGTTATTTGTTAATTCCCCTCTCCAAGTTTTCCACTGCTTTAACCGGGTATTGAACTCACACTCTTTGGGTCCTGTCACTGGATCTAACCAATGCCTTTATCCACTGTGCCATGTGTCCTTGAGGACATATGTGTATAAATTTCTGGGTGTTATAAAACTAATGCCTTCAGGAATCACTTTTACTAGTGCTCATATTGCAATTTTTCCTGTTATCATTCTATGTTTTTACCAGAGCTCATATTGCAACTTTTATTGTTATTATCGATTTTCTCTGGCACTATTACTGGTTCCCATATTGTATTCATTTCTATGCTTCGTCGGCTGAGGAGATTTTTGTGGTCTAGCATATGTGCTGATTCCTTAAGTTTACGAATTTTCCAATGGTGTTCTTTGTCTATGATCTCAACCTGATCCCACAGAGCGCGATAGTCTCCCTTTTCTCTCAATATGTGTTCAACCACAATTGATTTGTCCACTTCCCCTCGTGTTACAGCTTTTTGATGTTCTTGAAGCCTTACCTTAAGGGGGCTGCACGTCTCCCCTTTATAATTCTGTCCGCGAGTTACTATGACATTGTTGTTTCTTATGCGTGGACGAATGGTTTAAAATAAATAATAACTGATATATATGATATTTTGTGAAAATTGTTGGAGTTTTTATGTACCTGCTATATACTAGTGAGCCAACCAAAATGAGCTGACTTATTTTACAGTCCACCAAGAAAAGGTTAACCAATCAGAAAGCCCTGAATATTCAATCCGACGTGTATAAAGGCAGCCATTTTGTTTTTTCTCTGAATCTTTACTGTCAACCTCTGTTATTGAAGACCTGAAGAATTACTGAACAGATGCTACTAGTCATATTGGCCTTGTTCCATTAAACACATTACGTACTGCACTGAATTCTATATTCAAAGACTACGAAAAATATGGTCAACAAAAATATATTATATATATTATAATATACTTATTTTAGGTCAATGTATATATGTGATGTTTTATGATAACATATGCAGTTTAGTATGTGACTGTATTTTCGGGGTTCTAGGCTCAATATCATTCTACGACTGGTGATGATTGTAGTATATCGAAAGGCTGTTTGCTGAGCGTTCTCATTGTTCAGAAGAGGGTCGAGTAGGTTGCGTCATCAGATTCGTTACAATTGCTTTGTTGGGCTCAATAATCAAAAGCTGACATGCATCTGTCTTTTGTTGAAAGTCAAACTGACTGCTTTTATAACACTTAGTATGGAAACATTAATAAGTTGTATTGTCTACAAATATTATGGGGACTGAGTTTGATAGGTCTCTGTGCGTGCTTAAATGTGTCCTAATTAAACTATGTTTTAAGGGATGTCACGTCAGTCTTCGTGAAAAGGATGTTGTGTTATGCCCAATATAGATACACATGAATTTGTTTTGATCAGGAACACAGTTTCTTATAAGGCATGTAAGTTCAAAAATGATATTCGTTCTCCGTAATTTGGCTGTTGCACGTGAGTTTTTTTTTGTAAAAATACACCCATTATAACCTCATTCACACGTTAAAAACGGCTAAAATAATTCAAGCATTAATAATTGAGAAATCACTCTATGATAACAACTATGAATACGACCACAACGGGTTAACCGTATGTGAAAATAATTTTTATCATTATAGACAGAGAAATATAAAAATATGCATATTCAGTTAAAAAAAACATCCTTAATAATGTTTAATAGAATAGCCGAAAGCGCTCATATATATATATATGCATATATATATATATATATATATATATATATATATATATATATATATATATATATAGTTGCCTGACGATTGCACTAGCATGAAACAGACTGTCGCCTCTAAGTGCTGACTTCCATGTCTACTTTTATATTTACACACGCTCTATCTCTGATATTGAGCAATTTATCCCATAAATATAGCACACTTTAAGACTATATTTCTTTATATATATATATATATATATATATATATATATATATATATATATATATATATATATATATGTAGAACACTTGAGCAATTTTACACTCTTTATGTCCAGAAATAATACCTATACGAATTTAAGAAAAAAATAATACAAAGCTTAATCGCTTGTATAAAAGAGGGAAAGCTAACAAAATACACAATTATGAATACACATAAAAATGGGATGAAAAGCCTTATTATGATGTAGCGAAACACGACTGGAATTCGAAATCGGCTCTTCAATTTCTCAATCTGAGCCGCTATACATGACTCTACCGTGCCTCCGTGTACATGCAAACGAACACCGGGGCTAGTTGATCTTTCATGCTTTATAGAAAATCAACGGTGTCGTCGATGTCAAAGCTGAAGTTTGAGGTGGAAATGTCTGATACTAAAATTTGAATACGTAGCTTCCAGCAATTTTTGACCATTTAGTTGTAAATAATCTCTGAAAAATTCAGAGGAATACGTCATTTCCGCAGATCTTTGTTCATAAATTGACTTCAAAATTTTACTATTTCAAGAATAAACCCAACTAATGGTGATATTTTTTATATTAGATACACTGAATTAAAAATATATCCAAAAGATAATTCTGATTATAAATCACAAACAATGCATTTTTTTATATCTGTCTATATTTCTGAGATGAGGTATTATGTACATTATTTACATTATTCGGACTATTGTCCTCATCTTTGTTGCCATATTTATCACAACGTTTCGGCCGTTCAGTATCTGTCTAGATTTCTGAGATGAGGTATTATGTACCCGATTTGCATTATTCGGACTATTGTCTTCATCTTTGTTGCCATATTTATTACAATGTTTCGGCCGTTGTACACTCCGGCGTTCTTCACGTGGTCGGAATGTCGAACTGAACCCTTTATTTTGCTCCCTGGGGTAAACTGTTCTAGTTCCACGTGCCATGTCTAATGGATGTGAGTTATCTCCTTTTAATTCCCCTCTCAAAGTTCTCCACCGTCCGAACTCACATTCTTTGCGTCCTGTCAATGGATCTAACTAACGCCTTTATCCACTGTGCCGTGTGCGTAAAACGGCCGAGACGTCGTGATAAATATGGCAATCACACTAAAATTACTGCGCTGTGTAACATATTAAATCATAATATAGCTAAATTGTTCAGTATAATTTATATTAAAGGAAATGAAGGTATTATTTGATGGCACAATGTTATAGTAATAATGAGCTTGTGCCTTGCATCTTGTTCATATTCAGTTTTTAAAACTTCAGTAAATTATAAATTTTATAAGGCTGTGCTAAAAGGATTTCATTGATCAGCGCAATGGAATTTCAACCTTAAGATTTTGAGCCTAAACCTAATAATATTTAAACTCGTTTCCCCAAAATATCGGGGGATTTTAAGGGGCGGAGAACGATATCTTAAATACTGGTCTTTCTAGATCCACATATTTTTAACCCCCAAACTTAAGGCAAAAAGAAATGAAAGTATAGAATTAGATTTTTATGCTGAAAATAACAGCAATACATTTTTAAATGAAATAAATATTACCAGCAATACAATTTTATAAAGAAAAATATTACCACCAATACATTTATGAAAAGAAAAAAATATTAATACATGTTCTATTCATACGAAACTATCCTACAAATCTTGTCAGCATTAAATAACCTAGTGAGTCTGAGATGCCGAAAAGCGAAATAAAAGCAAACCTGCTATCTTATACTTTTACAACATATATTGATAAGTCGGAAAATGCAGTACATCTGGCATATATGTAGATGAACTACCCACTCATCACTTTCCAGTTTGGATAGAGTACAAAATCGCTTTCGGGTCTTTGTAGGAGACGATTTTTTTCCTACTTTTACTCGTCGCAAAGATCTCGATGCTGTATCGCCATCTCAATAGAAAGTGTTCCGAATAATAAAATTCTTTACTTCCCCTAGTTCTCTACCTTCAGACAATATTCCCCGCCCATTGCAGTGAACCACCCTCATACCCTTCCTATTCCACTGTATTAGAGGTAAGTTCCACTCGAGCAGATTCTTCCCACAAACCGTTGCTTTGTGCAAACAAGTGAATGTTTCTCCGATCGCTACCTGTTCATGTCATGGATCATCCGTTATCTTTTTCACATATCTGCATATACTGTGCTTCTTAATCTTTAAACCTCTACCTCGAATGGATCTCTGGCCTTGTAATGGATGAACATCATTGTAAATTAATCTCATTATCAACAATTGATTTGGAAAAAAGTGAAATATCCTATTTGTTTATTAATTAGTTTAAGGGCCCGTTTTTCTAAGTTGAAACCTTGCAAATTTGACGAACAGATGTCAGGTTTCACATGAATCATTCTTTTTAATGGCTTCCAAGTACGGATGAGAGAATAATATTATTATTTAATTAGCATTGATTTAAAACAAAATAAACACAATATATGGGATAAATTGATTTACTAATGTTTTGCTTTGTGAAATATTTTTATATGGCGGATTCTACGATAGATTAGCTTTCAATTCGCTGAGATCTTTTTTTTCAAAATAAACACATTCTGGAATGCAGAAAATGGAAAACATAAATTAGTCTGTGGTACCAAAAAATGTTAATTACGTAAAACAAGAATGGCAACAAATCTAAGTTCCTGTTAGAAATTTAGAAAAAAAATTTCCGAATATTTTATGCAAAGAAAATAGTTGTTATATTGAGTGGTTTAAATAATAGGGAATACATTTTAACAAATATATATATATATATATATATATATATATATATATATATATATATATATATATATATATATATATATATATATATATATATATATATACACTATAATACTTTATTCGAAAATTATAACATAAAAATATTATGAAATCGCAATAAAAATAGCCATTTTGATTGGACACTTCTGGTGTCTTCTCAAGTGATGGTGTTGAATGTAGAATAGAATCTAGTGATTTTATAACATTTTTATGTTATAATATTCTGGTAAATGATTATATTTCCTCTACGCTATATTGAGCACTCATTTAAGAATAGTATTTGTTGGTTATTGGAATTTATTCCGTATACACCAATCCTATATATATATATATATATATATATATATATATATATATATATATATATATATATATATATATAGGATTGGTGTATACGGAATAAATTCCAATAACCAACAAATACTATTCTTAAATTATATATATATATATATATATATATATATATATATATATATATATATGGGGTGGTGTATGTGTGTGTGTGTGTGTGTGTGTAAATTTTACGGTAACACACCGATCTAATTTAACCACCGCATAGAGACTTTTCTGCCCGCCAACATCATGGCTGATGCTAGATTCCAGGAGATCACCGAACCGCGCCTTCTTCGCGTCTCCTTTTCCACCCCTGACGATGTGGAACGACGACATGGGATCAGTAGCTGTGCATCTTATGCAAGAAAAGTTAAGTTAATGTGTGGTATCAGATTTTTTTTCGTCAGAGTGCATCTTTCACATTGATATATCTACCATTCGCCCGTGCATTATCATACCTGGTCTGGTGTTCCTGCTCTTCATCTCGAGGTTCTGGCGAAATCGAACGAAGGATCTGCAATGTTACAGATCCAGATTTCGCATCTCAACTTCAGCGACATTCTCACGGAAACAACGTAGCTTCTCTCTGTGTTTTCTAAAAATATTTTCACGGAAAAATCCCTTTCCAGTTTTCTTCAATGGTTGTCCGACGACATAAATTTAAGCATTCTACTAGATCGGCATTCTACTCAGATTCTTTTCACGTACTTCCCGCCTGCGAAACTCTCTTCCGTTTATTTGGTTCCCTGATAAGTACACTCTACAAAAATTTAAATGCAGAGTCAATCATCATCATCTGACCTATTTAATCCCGTTTATTTTTAGTCCTTTCCTCAAT
This sequence comes from Acanthosepion esculentum, assembly GCA_964036315.1. Classification (NCBI taxonomy): domain Eukaryota; kingdom Metazoa; phylum Mollusca; class Cephalopoda; order Sepiida; family Sepiidae; genus Acanthosepion; species Acanthosepion esculentum. The sequence continues at coordinate 86,711,515 of OZ038505.1, read as the reverse complement.
CCTCACTAAACAGATTTTTTTTCTTTCATTTTGACACTCTTTAGCCTCTTGCGTACTATCACACTTCCGCCTCCTTCCGGGTGAAATGATTTTTAAAAAAATGTTGGCTATTGATATATAAAAAGCAATGATTTTTAACGGTAATTATTTTTGCACCAAATTTGTTCAGTCAGTCGGTTAAGTGGCACACGTAATACACGTTTGGGCGATTATGTCTCCTTCGATTCATAACTGATTAGGAAAAAGATTCTCACGCATTCGACTGCCGTTTCTTTCTTCTGTAGAACCCAATCTGTCTTCCTATTCAACTCCTATCTGGAGGGAAAAGGGGATATTTGCAAGTAAGTGAATCTAACTAACTCAACAAGAATTTGAACTCGGTTCTCTGATTTCTCTTTCCAAGTCGACAACCATTACACCACCCGCACATCCAAATATGTCTAATTATAATGGATTTTATATTGACATATAATTATTAAAAAGTTGAAAAGTAAAATACATCCACTTGATAAATGGTTACGAAAACTCCATTATAGTTGTAATCGGTGGATGTAAACTTTGCCCTCTGGCCTCTAGTGGAAGACGCAACATAAAATCAATAAGGCATTTAACACTTGTCTCAACTGAAAAGAAAAATGACAATAAAATGCTCATCATCGATTTAATAACAGTTAAATTAAGGCAAAGTATTAAGATACCCGTGTAACATAAGCAAAATTCTGCAAATCACTGCTAATTCATAAAGTGTGAAGGAAGGGATCATAAATTTTCAACGACATCAAGCAATAAATATATCAGCGTTTCAAGTAAGATTTTCCAAATAATAGACAAGAATGCCAGTAAATGTAGAGGGTTGCTGAAATTAATATTAGCGTCGTTGATTCTGCACCGATAATGCATCTGCATAACAGAATATAAACTTTCGAACATTGAGATTTTAACAGAAAATAATTTCAAACATTTTGATTATATCAAAATATAAAGATTCATTCATTCAGATTACAACATAATATAGTTTCAAACATTTAGATTAAATGAGAAAATAAAATTTCAAACATTCAGATTATAGCAGGATATAAAGTTTTTGACATTCAGATTAATAGAAAATAAGATTTCAAATATTCATATTATAACAGAATATAAAAGTTTAACCGTTCAGATTATAATAGAATATGAAGTTTCAAATATTCACATTATAAAAGAAAAGAAATTTCGACCATTCTGATTATAACAGAATATAAAATTTAAAAGATTCAGATTATAAGTTCTTTGTGCCAATCAAAGGATAAAAATATGATAGTTTAATATTTGGAAATGTTTCTGTTGAGAGACATTTTCATAAAACATAAACATCTTAATCTCTTTCTTTAAAGATTTTACGTAAGGTAGAGACTGATGGATTACATTACGTCTATTGCGTCCTAACAGGCGTCATTAAATGTGACATTAAAAGAGTTATAATATTTGAACAGTTTTAGTTTAGACTTTAGTAAAGGCCTTGTGGAATTTGTGGGTGTTACGTAAAAGCACTGGCATTGATATCGGTGTTAAATGTGTCATTCGCGTGTGCGTTTCATATGGCTCTAATACAATCCCTTTTCTCACCAGTTAATTGTTAATAGCACACTGAACAATAATGTATTCTTTGGCAACCTCTATAGACGAGGGAAATATATATATATATATATATATATATATATATATATATATATATATATATATATATATATATATATATATATATATATTGTTTAAATCTCTCAATCTAAGTTCTAGCATAATGTATTATGGAGTCTGACACACCGTTGCTACTATTCGGTTACGGAAGTCGTGGCATGACGTGACCTTGGGCTTAAATATTAAATACTGTTATGTTTTGAGGTTCAATTATTTATTAATGGTTGACTCTAATTAATTTAATTGTTTTCTCTCGTTTAAGATCAGAACATTCCTCATTCGAATATCGTAAATGTTAGTTATGGCCAGTATGTAATATTTTAATTGATATGTTAAAATAAACAGCTTATTTCGGAAATAAATAAACAGCAGTTCGAACCGTCTTATTTGAGCAGCCAGGTGTCAATTTACCTGGAGATAAACATCGCAGTTATTAAGAAGCGGTGAAATTAATCCATGCAAGATTTCACAACTCTAGCATCATGCTTTCAAAGTCAACCTATCAACATTTCAGCCCTCCACCCACTCGAACGATGTTTTCCGAAGTTATTTACTGAGTTTCGAATAAGTATTGAACTCACGACTAATATAGAATTCTGTCTTGTTGTTCATTTCATTACGATCAGGAATTCACACGCTGATTACTGAAAGGTTGCATGAAATGGATCAAAGTGTTGCTATGACAAGAAACAAGAAAATCTAAAAGAAAATGTAAAAATCAGGCGTCATTAAATGTGACATTAAAAGAGTTATAGTATTGGAACAGTTTTAATTTAGACTTTAATAAATGCCTTGTGGAATTCGTGGGTGTTACGTAAAAGCACTGGAATTGATATCGGGGTTAAATTTAATTTAAGTATTTACTATTTAATAATAGTAAAATATTTGAAACCTAAATAACCGTTCAAATCAAACGCTGTATTGATGATTATTCTCTCGCCGACGGCTATGCTTCCCAACGAGGTTATTGCTGTTGCTGGCGGATAATCGATGTAGTGTATAATTTTCTATAACTTTATAAGGAATCAATATACATCTTTTTAGTTTGATTTTTTTTTAAATCCCGACAAATAACAAATATTTAGTGACGCAACTCCAACATTAACTGAAATATATTCATTTCTAATTTTAGGTCTGTCTTCCATATTTTACGCCGTTTAGTTGTTGTTAACGATTTTCACGTCTTTCCTGGAGGTTATTTTAGAGAAATCCAATTTAAGTTAGAAATAATGAACATTGGCGTGTTAAACAGAATCACCGTGACGAGGTCAAATTCCAGGTTAGTCTATTGTGTTAATTATCCTACAATTGACTCTCGGAAAGGCATGAATTTTTCTGTTCTCCACCCCTCCAGTTATGAGTTAAAATGTAGTTAAGAGGTATCGAGCCTGTGGGCGGGCAATCAGTGTCAGCAGAAAAAATTGAAAGTGGATAGAAGGCAACGGAAAATAACTTCAATATCTCTCCAAACGCTTCACGCTAATTCAGAGATAATCAAGAAAATAAGGCAGTAAAGTGGTATAACAGACAAAAGTGATATGACATTTAGAAATATATAGCTTTTCTGAAACCACTATTTTATAAGTCACCTTTCGCATTCGCTTTTGTAAAAGACAAACTGAATTTTACACCGGTTCCGACATCATTTTAAACTTGTATAAATAGAGTATAGTGAACAAAAGGATTTTCAAAGTGCTTATCAATACGTGTGTTGAACCACCCATTTGAAAATGGAAATCTAGAATTGTTGATAATTATATAGCATTTTCCGTTTTGAATGACTGCCATTAACAAAATACATAATAGCATTCAACATTTAGGCGTTTGTGTATTCATTTTTATTCTGGAAGTAATGTGTAAATGTCGTTTTTATATTCCAAATATTGCGTAACGATTGGTTGATTGGTTTGATCTGGCTTAGTTTGTTTACCGGCATAACAACCTCAATAGATTATGTAATTCCGACAAGATTTTATGGCTGTCAATAATACTGTATCGCTAGTAATATATATATATATATATATATATATATATATATATATATATATATATATATATATATATATATATATATAACAACTTCACAACTGTTAAAACAACGACTTGTGCAAAGGGATAACTGCCTCCGTCTCAACAGGACATGACATTTTAGAACAAACCTAATTGCACAAGCGTTTTAGAATGAATGAAAAAATGTCAGTATGGAGAATCAGCTTGGTATATTTTTTATACAACCACATCTATATATACACACGTAACCATTTTAAAAATGTACTAGGGGTGATCACTCGAGATGAAAGGTTTTAGATCAATGTTATCAAAAGAAATATATGTTTTAAGAAAGAGCTGAGAAAACTAAGCATGAAAAAAGGAATTACAACTACAGGAAATGTCAATAAGAAAAGAAAAAATGGTAGAATCAGTTGACCGATATTTGTTCTTCCCTAATTCCAACTCGATTGAGGAATATAAAATAATTTGCACATTGATTATAAAAAAGAAGTTTTGAAAAAAATAGAGATAAAAAGTATACAAAGATCAATAATCTATTGACACATATACCATCATGAACAGATAACTGTGAGATCCAAGAATCATTCCTTTTTGGTTACGGAAATAAATGCCTGTCCGGGATTAATATGTATTTTCTGAATAACATTTACGTGATACTCAGTAAGTAATTTACTCAACATTTTTATTCGGTCATTTTTATTTTTATGAACAGTTTTCTCATTTTATTATCGCGTAAAACTTATTTTAAACCTCCACTGCATTGCAGCCATAATCAATCATAGGAAAGTCTTCGGGATAAAAAAATAATCCGTAGCAGACGAAGACTGTTCAATGTTATGTTCAACGTCGTTCTGGCAACTCGAGCGAAGACGCAGGTACCAAGCTGTATAGGACTTTACCGTTCCCTTGGACAAAAGAGATGGCTTGGAGATGGGAGACGTTCTGAGTGGGAGACCTCCAATCCCTCATAGAACTCTGCCAAACCCTGCGTCCTGGGGAGGACACTCCAGCGTCGCCTCACAGCGGCAGGAAATCATGGGAGGAAGCAGTCTACTGATGGGAGGAATTCGAAGGTCCTTCTGTACGTTTAACTGAAAACCGGCTAGATGGCATGAGGTACGACCTCGTCTTCGATTCAAGGATGTCTGCAAAAGGGACAAGAGGGGCGAGAAATATGTACATCGATAGGGGGGAAGACGTCGTCAACGATCGCTCACGCTAGAGACGCAACTTACCCCGAAGGCTGGAGCTAGGAGAGAAGAAGCGGAGGAAAACAGCGCATAACCTACCTAACCAAGTTGTTTAGATGGTGGTTAGTCTAGGGACTTCGACTGATAGCAAAAAGACAGAATATTGTGCAGAGCACTGATCTTGAAGGGACAGAGATTTCGAGATACGTCAGCGTGTTGCAAAAATTATATTTTTAAATAATGCGAGAAACTTGTTGAAGCTTTGTAAAATAGTTGAAACGGTAAAAATATAATTTTATATTGGAAATGGGGAATAAAAAAGTATACTCTATATGTCATTCGATATCAAATATTAAACTTTATAATAATATTCTCCACTCGTAGGAAATCAGAAAATTACTCCATCTGAATATAATGTGTCGATTAGTTGCTTGAGATTTTATCTGCTGATACAGATTTTTAAAATTACTTAAAATAAATGGAGAAATAGATTCAGATATATTTACAATCGTTAATGCTTAATTTGATATCATAAAGGCTGTCTACCTCATCTCTTTGAGACACCGGTTCCTGTACGATCCTGGAAGTTGAGCAACGTCAAGCTTGAGTAGTACCTAGATGTGTAACAGCTTGGCAATAACAGGTGCTGTAAGCTTGGATATGAAGTTAGTGAATGAATAATGATTTTTAATCGGAGGGACGAATTCCAGTTTAAGATAAGTTCGTTATATAAATTTAAGCATAAATACGTTTTGGGAAATGTATGAATCTATTTCTTCTCTTGCCAACTATTAATTAATAAAAAGAACTTGTATCCCTAAAACAAGAGTAACTCCAAAACAGAATATCCAACAATCTAAAACTATTTTCTGGTAATCACTTTATGTTTAAAAGCATGATTTTTTTAACAAGTTTCCCTCTTTTTTCCTGATGGGAAAATGTTACGTGATTCTAATGTAGTTATTTTGTTCTCTTCTTCTTTTTTTTGTTTCACTAATTTCGTAAAAATATTACATTAAAAAATAGAAAAATTCAAGGGACTTAACTTTATCCTAATTTGTCGGCTAATTTTTTTCCGGGTCAATATTTTTTTACAGTATAGGTATTTCTTTGTTCAGCCTTTTCCTTCTGCCGTTATTTTTCTTCGTTTTATTCATTTGCAGTACGTTCAACTATTTTTTTTATAATACCTAGAACTTGCAGTGTAATTTATTATCTGTCAACTCTATCTATCGAACTAACATCTGCGATTCTTTGAATGGTTTACTGCTTTTCTTTGGTAAGTCAGAAAATTAGTTTTAGATTGGTAAGGAAATAAGTTGCAAAGTGTTGATAAACCGTAAAATATTAATCCATTAAATGTCATGTTACCGGTATCTGTATCGAGTCTACCTCAACAATTTACATATATACTACAAGGTAACCAAAAAAGTTATGCCAGTTTTTAAAGGAAAAACAGAAAACGCTTCACAGTATGTGTAACTTATATTTAGTCTTCGAAGAAATCGCCATCGGCATCTAGCGCCTTCGGCCAACGTGTCTCCAGCTGTTCAATGCCCTTGCGGTAGAACTCTTGGGGTTTTGACGCAAAGAAGTCCGTGAGGGCTTTGCGCAACTCTGCTTCATTGGTGAAGGATTTCTCACGAAGATGATTATCCAGGGAGTGGAAGAGATGGTAATCGGATGGCGCAAGGTCTAGTGAATAATAAGGTGGATGGCACAAAGTCTCCCACCCAAGTTGCTGTATGGTATCCCTGACCAATCGCGCGACATGCGGCCTGGCGTTGTCATGGAGGAAAGGCACTTATTTGTGATTCACCAGTGCTGGCTCCTTCTGGCGCAATGCCTGTTGCACACGTTTCAATTGCCGCGAGTATAGGTCTCCAGTGACCGTTTGGCCCGTTGGTAGCAGTTCATAATGAATCACTTGACGAACTGTCCACCAGACACAAAGCAAAATCTTGCGTGGGTGCATAGGCGCTCTTGCAGTGAGAGGGACAGCATCCTGAGGAGACAATCAATGTCTGGAACGCGTGGGAGTTTCGTACAGAACCCACTTTTCATCACTGATAAGCACTCGATTGAATAAGGATGCGGTACGGTGGCGAGAAAGCAGCGATACGCAGGCTGCCACTCGTTCTCCCTTGTGGACCTGCAACAGCGTTTGCGGAACCCACTTGCTCAGTTTGTACGTCTTACCTAGGTGGTGCAGGTGAAGTCTAACTATTTTATCGGAAACGTTGAACTGTCTTGAAAGTTCACCACACGTTAGACTACTGTCCTCTTCAATGGCCGCCTTCAGGACTCCCTCATTCAAGACCTGTGGTCGTCGACTGCGAGGCTCATCATGGAGAGACAAATCTCCCGACTTGAATTTTCGAAACCAACGCCTTGCAGTACGTTCATCCACAGCACTATCACCAAACGCTTGACATATGCGGCGACTTGATGCAGCTGCTGATAAGCCCACTTTGAAGTCGTAATGCAAACAGCCTCGAAAGAGATCTCTAGACACTTCCATCCTTCTCACAGCTGTCCGGCTTATAACTGATTGTTGGGCACGGAGCGCGTGTTTTTTTATAACGTCTGATGTTCCTACTTCCGGCTGTCCGAATTTGAAAACAATTGCTACACACATTTCGTATATATTTCAACTTCATTCAATGACTAATCAAAAAACGGACAGAACTTTTTTGATTAACTTGTAGTTCGTGTTTAACTTTATATAGATTTTTTTTTGTTTGATACTTTTTCAAGATTGCACGGTTGAGCATCTGATCCTTGCTAGAGAGTCTGTGATGCAACACTATGATGCCCAAAGGGATAAACACGTCCTAGATAGGAGCTTCTTAGTAAAATTGAAAGTGTTGTCAACATTTTTGACAAATACATTTCCAATGATTCTTGTAATAACTACAAACAGGAATATTAATAGAAAGATGGAAATATTTCTCGCAATTTAGTCATTCATTTGCGGATAATGAATTCTCCGCAAAACGGAAAATACGTTGGTTATTCTAAAATATTAACGAAGCATAAATATCGAATTATACAACAGATGTTCAATATATAACCCATTTCCTGTTAAATATGTTAAAGAGAACGAGAATTTAATGTCGATGTGATATTTCACTGGAAATTCAAATTAATTTCACTTGTCTTAAAATTGTATTAACCAAATGTTGCTCGTCCCCCTCATAAAAGTCGAATTTGTTTAAATATCGTTTCTTCAAATTTAGGCTACAGCGAAAATATGTTTAAGTTTCTGACATACTGTATGGACACGTCACATAAAGCGAAAAAAGAATGCAGACGCTAGTACAGGGATTCTTTGTGAAATAATTATGACAAGCCAATCAGCGATCACGCTGGGTTATATCACTGATTTCTGAACATTACTCCTGCTTCATCTCGTCTGGTTCAAACACTTCATTCTGAGTGTTTCATCTCTCACGTATTTCTTTTAAAAATGTATCACTTTTTGCATAATCATAAACATAGTTGAAATATATTCTGTTTTTGGTTATACAATTGAATAATTGTTTAATACAACTACAGTATGCCTTCAGATAAGATGTCGCCAGACAAACATCTATATCTATATCGTTACACCGACAAACATGAAACCTTGACTACAAACTAATATTCCGATTTTTATCTTCAGTCAATAAATGATTTCGTGTATAATTCTTAGGTACATTTTATTTTCGGATGCATACGTGTTACGCAAGTATAAACAACATTTTCCATCCTGAATCTATCTTACATATTTAAGTCTATCATTCGAAAATGCTGGAATATTTCTGCTACATATGGTCCATTCTTCCTGCTGTATATCTAGAAATTCTCGATAAAAGCTAAAGAAGAATCAGCAATAGAATAAGTCCTAACCAGGTTTCTCGATTTCAGTGACATTCTAACCGCTTTAATATGATTCCCTGTGCTTATTCTATAAATACTTTCATGGTAATTGTTGGGATGAACGCTTTGCAGTTGTACGTAGACTTAATTAATTCGTGGGCAGCACTAGATTGCCGGCAAGTTCTCATCTCATTAACTGACAAGATGCAACCGTAAGTTATATGCTAACAGTTTCTTTTGTCACTTCTCGTTTGTGGAACTCCAGCCAACATTGGACTTCAATAATGTAAATGCAATCTCATTCGTTATCAACTGTCCATTTTATTACCCTTCTCCTACTCCTCGCCCTTTAATAATGTATCTCTTTCTCCTATTTTTCGCATTTAGTAAACACTTATGTCTCAGTGGTACTACTGCCTTCCATGGGGTGAATTATTAAAAATTCGATATAGATTTTTCATACAGATTTTGCAACAAAAAATTACTTTATGCTATTGCCATTCTGCTGAAAACTCTCTGCGTCCATTGATCTTTAAATCGTCAATCAGTGAGGTGATACAGCCTACTTTTAAATCACCAGCATAGAACAATATTTTACAATGAAAAGTCTAAGATTTAAGACAAATTTTTGAAACATTGGTAAAAAAAAATTAGGCAATTAGCCATATGAAAGTTCTTGGATATTTCTTGAATGACTCTGAAGATTTTGTTATTAGACATTTCATTTTTTATTTAAAAAATCGCAGCATTAGCACCAGTTGCTCGTGTAGTTATAATGCTGTTCTAATTTAGGATGTCAGTTATTTTTTCATTTTCGTGTTAGGAGATATAATGCAGTTAGCATGAAAAAGATTAGGTTAACCGACGAGATACTGTTTTGTTTATGTATCCAATTTATGACTTGTTTGATTTTAGTTGTTATGTGAGATATTCTGAAAAATATAATATATATATGACAGTGTGTGTGTGTATGTATGTGTGTGTGTGAGTGTGTGTGTGTGTGTGTGTGTGTGTGTGTGTGTGTGTGTGTGTGTGTGTGTGTGTGTGTGTGTGTGTGATTTACGTCATTAAAACTGTTTCCATTTTCCGCAAAGGTCATTTGAAAATCTATATTTCTCTGCATGGTTTGAACATAAAGCTTTTCCAGTCTATTATTTGCACAGATTTTCTTTTAAATATACTAGGATAAATAGAATAAAAGTAGATTTTCCATTTACACCTATATATATATATATATATATATATATATATATATATATATATATATATATATATATATATATATATATATAGATATATTTCCTCTATATTTCTCTATCTATCTCCATCTCACTCTCCCCCTCTCTCTCTCTCATACACACACACACACACACATATTGGGTTAGTACAGAAGTTTATAATGATTTCAAGTGAATTTCAAAAACAATATTTAGATATTTGTACATAGATGCATTCAACTAAATACAAAAAGTATTGAAATGGCAAGGCCATTTCCTTTGTTTTTGTTGGTCACTAAAGCCATTTGAGTTTAAGATCAAAAGATGAATATAAAACAAAAGTTCAGAATTTCAGTTTTTATTTTCTGACATTTATGTTTAAATGTGTTAAACCACTTACGACATACCACCTTTTGTTTAGACCCACACATTTTTCAAATGTGCAAATATATTGGAGACGTGACCTGACAGTTGGTACTTTTGAAGGATATTGTATATGCCATTTTATTCAGCTATTTCTTTCAATCTTTGAGGTAGCTTCATGATTTTTTATAGTATTTCTATTTCCACACATTCATGCTTAGTGTCATTTACTTCCTTAAAACTGTTTCCATTTTCCCTACAGGTCATTTGAAAATCTATATATGAAGGTAGATTTATATATATATATATATATATATATATATATATATATATATATAACTCGCATTGATAATATTGTTGTCGTGAATCCAACATATGTATTTGCATTTTTGATCAGAGATACAATCACCCAAAGAATATTTAAATTGATATACAATATTGGTCTTTTGTCAAAATAAGTTGCCGGAGAAGTGTTATTGCAGATTATTAAAATATTAATAGTTAAAACATAGATAAGACTAGCAGCATGGCCCGGGTGTTGCCCGTCCTTGATTAAAAAATCGTACGACTTATACAGCAATCGCTATCACTTGACTTAAAATATTTTTGCCCTTCCTTGCCTTTAAAGGTGTTCCCTTTGCCGTGCTTATGTTGCTACATGCCTTACTTCTTGCCTATCGCACATTGCTAATTTTTTATAAGCTCTATACTAAACATTAAATCTGTTACGAAAAAGAACTAAACAAAATGAACACAAAACAATCAGCTTTAAAAAAGGACTCGTAACTGGAAAAACCGAATGAAAAAAGAATGTTAATAACAAATACTTTTTCACACCCAACCCAATTCTGCAGAATCAGAATCAACGTTGAGTTTAAGCAAGTAAAAGTAAAGTGCCATGCAGATTTAAATTTTTCCCACTCGTGACGAATGCAGCTATCGATTTTTTGGCATGCTAGCATGCTTGTTAACATTCGTGTCAGTCAGCTGTTGGCTCTCACGCTGGCCAATAGAATCTTCCTGCCTATTCGTGGCAGCCAGCTATAGTCTCTCACTCTGACCAGTAGCAACTGGCCGCAAACTACATGAAAACTGCCGTAGAAGCATGAAAAATTGATTATTTCCACTATCGATGGGAAATGCAATGTCGGTCTTGGCCTTAGCTCCAACTTGGAGCATGTGCATATCCGTCGAGAATTGCGACCGTGCATTCGTTGCACACACACACACACACACACACACACACACACACACACACACACACACACACACACACACACACACACACACACACGCACACACACACACACACACATCCTGCCTTTTATAGATAAAGATACATGAGCTACAAAGAACCTTAAAAAATCTCCATTCTTATATTCATATATGAACGTAACAATAAAAATAAAATTGCTTGATATAATGATATACACCAATAATAATAATACTTTTACTACCATCCATACAAAAAAGTAACTAACTAGGTTAATGTATTATCGAATATACATGTTAATGTACTATTAAAGAGTTATTATATAAAAAATAATATAGAGTGCAAAATTTCTACACTGAATAAAAAACACTAAACTCTCATTAAAAAATACTTTCCTAATTACATTGCGGATGAACAAAGCCAACAAAGCTATAGAAATATTAATATGAATATAAAAGCATATAATACCTTTTGAAAATAAACCTAAATATGTCAA
>OZ038505.1:86674485-86691985 GCA_964036315.1 Acanthosepion esculentum | reverse complement strand
AAGGAATAAAGAATATTTTTTTTCAAATCTAAGCTCGCCGCTGATCAGACGTGACTTTTGACACTAGACAACGAGAATCTCACGAGACTGCTGATGGCGATCCCTATAGAAGTCTTTGCAGACATTAAAAATGGTAATGAAAATTTAGAAAAGAGAGTGAAGATCTAAGTAAATTATTGCTCCAGTTAGGCAACTCTTATTTCATACTATATCACTCGGTCACTTCCGGACTCATCACGCATATATCTGTATGTTTACATATATTTCAATAGGTTTGCCATGTATATATGCATACACTTACATGTATATACACACACAGACTCACAAACATGCATATATATATATATATATATATATATATATATATATATATATATATATATATATATATATATATATATATATATATATATATAATTATATATATATATATATTTATATATATATATATGTATATGTATATGCATATATATATATGTGTGTGTGTGGGTGTGTGTTTGGGTGTGTGTATGTAGATATATAAAGGAATGTGTCTACCTTGTGAATTAATGGCATTGGTCGTTGTTCGGCTCATTACACCAATATGAAATTCACTTCGTCTTTTCCAAAAGAAAACTGTTCAGAATGAAGCATTTTGGAATGTCTGAGCATTTGGAACACAACCACAAACCAATTACTGACTCCAATTCTTGGCCAATACGCCAAAATCCTGTCAGTTTTCGCCTATTAACCATCCAATATAAAGCCCGTGGGTTCTCTCTCCTTGAAGGTACTTTCAAATCACTTCATTTTCCTTCTTTTTTTATCGATATCCAATCTCTTTTTGCGGGCATCGTCACCAGTGTAAACGTTGTGAAATCGGTTCCTTTCGAATTAAAATAATTGACGAGTTTGAAGAGAATACCCGCTCCAAGCGGAATTCCTTGAATTAGTCATCCTTAGATAATATTAGACTCTTTACCACAGAAATGAATTGAAAAGAATTCTTAGATTTTATAAGTTTTTCTTTTTGAATAAAAATAGCTTCATTCTAATAAGATCGTTTTCAGTTTCAATAAAACTATCTCTGAGAAAGTTTTTTTTCAGTTTTTTCAGAATAGTTTCTTTGTTGAGAATATTTACATATCTTACGACATAACTAAGGAAAATATTAACATTCTTTAAGTTCTCCAGTTACTATTTTTGTGAAATAAATTCATTTTAATGTTAGTCTTCGTTACAAGAGTAAAAAAATACACGGTTAATTTTTCATCACAAGTAGGGAATCGGTATAATATATATACTATTAATTTCGAGATTGGAAAAATTATTTTCTGGAAACGTTTTACATACAGTTTTTTTAAGAACTGCGTATTGTTTTATAGCAGAATATCATATCATTTTTTACGACACATGGAAGAAACTGAAATTTGTTTTTATGAACATTAATACCACGGAATTATTCAGGAATACACGTTTGCGCCAATTCTCAAAGTCGAACTAGATTTACTTGGAATTCAGACAGAAAAACCCATTTATATATTACTGGTCATTTATTGTAAGCTCCTATTGTAATTAATTCATGTTTGCTCTCCGCGATGCGGGGATTGAACTCGCAATTACTATATCATTACGGTGCGAACAATCAGTGAACAGTATTAAACAAGATTTGCTTTGTGGTGTAAGGGATAAGTTCTCAGAATGAGAAAAATGAGAGCCGAGATCGAATTCCACTCGAGATCATTACATTCATTTGCAGGATAGACCTAGTGTTACAGCCTTGATTGGCAATCAGTCTAATTCCGAAAGAAAATCTTCTGCCTCGTCAGTGACAATTGAAAGAGAAATGATCTCCCAACCGTCTATCATGTATATCACATAACTAACTGACTAATTAAGAACTACATGAGATGTATTTTGACATGTTCATCGGATATTGAACAATCAACTCCCGTAGATTTAGCGTCCATTTCGAAATTCCCGGAAGGTTACCCAGATCAACAATAACATGATGAAGGCCGCACAGCACAACTGCCGAAACAACAAAGATAAGGACAATATTGTCGATGCAAATAATCTAAATGTTCACTACCTATCCCCAAAAAATTCACAATGACACCTTTTTAAGTAGATTTTGATTTGATTTGATGTGTTTGACGACATATCAACGCCTTATGGGTCATTTAATGCCCAAAATTTAATTTTCTTGGAAGCTTTGAAGTAACAAAAATATGATTGTTATTCTGCTCCCACAGTTGAATTCATGGTAGATGATACTCCGCTTTTGTGCTTTTACATGTTTGTATGGAGATGGTTAATAGAGGCGGTTATGTGAGTGTTTTATGTTGTAGTTTTATTGAAGATATATTTTTGAATATAGTTAGATGTTTAAGAAATTGAAGGATATTTTATATGAATGAGTTCTTTCATGTTGTTTGTTTGGTGTCATATCAACCTCTAGCAGTTAGTTAATGACGAAATATAAATGCTGTGTACGTAATTTTATGCTTTCAACTACAGATTTTTTTTAATTTCATACTTTCTGAGTAGATTTATCTTCATTCGATATTCATTTTGTAGATCATAAAATGTATTGTTGGCGATTTTACAGAAATAAATATTTATATTTTAGCGTTACATTGATTGCCACTTTCCTATAAAAATGTTTTGTTGTTCATTTTTTTTTTATAAAAATGTACTTTTTATTTTCTGTTTGAGGTTCACAATTTGCCTATAGCTGGGATCCTAATCGGTGCTATCTCCGGGGTCATGTTGCACCTGGAAACATTAGCTCCCCCAAATCTACAAGCCACCGCCTTGCTGCCGGATGTAGTTTATCCTCATACCCAGGACGTTGTTTTTTTATTTGAAACAACATCAAAGGGAAATAATATTAATGTTTTATTTTCAGCATGGGAAATATACTTAAGAGGAACTGTCTTGGAATGATCAGAATGCATTTTCTGTCGAAATGAAAATAAGGAATGAAGGGTTTCCTATATTCAGTGAATTGATTCAGGACACTCTATAAGTAAGCGTAGCTGTGTTATAATGCCGAAAGTGTAGGCAAGCAATGAGGATCTAATTGATTATTCAGTCGTAATGGATCTAGCGAGACAAGCTTGCTAACCCTGTCGAAATACTCCTTTCTATAATGAGATTTCATCAATTACGTCATTTCGACATTGATTTCCATGGATCTATGAATGAATAGAGAGTAATTCACCTAAAATCATCAACATTCTATTCACAATAATTGTAATATAATAACAACTCTAAGTAGAAGTTTATGAAGAATTATTTAACTTATTCTGCTTTAGTACAAAAAAACATTCTTTTTTATTGTGATGGATGTTTACAAGCGAGAAAAGTGATGACATCTTAATTTATTACCGCTATTATTACCGATTTTTTATTTTATTTTCCAGTGTTTTGTATTGTTGTCAGATTTCTTCGGTTGACCGATACTATTAATTTATTTTACAGATATTTGCTACAGTTATGAGTACGGAAATATCTATATATGTGACCCCCGTTAGTCTGTCCGTTCGTGCGTCCCACCCTATAAAGAAGCCATACATTGACCGATCGAATTCAAATTATGGGGAGAAGGGCAATGGGCAAAAACATAGCTTAGTACAATGCGTTGATTATTTTACAAAAATTATGTTTTATTGTTTAACATGCAATTAATCCCACTATTTTAAAAACAATTTAATTATTAAAATAACAAATACTTATAGAATAAAATTGCAATATTGTTTTTGTATATCTTTTCTTTATTTTTTATATATATTTAATTCTGGCAAAATATGCACTGTTGTAAAAACAGAGTAGAGAGACAAGTTTGTAAACCTCGATTGAAATCTTAGCGAAAATTATACGAAATACTGTGAGGATGTAAACATTCATAAGGGTATTTCAAAAAACCAAGTGTTCTTAAATTGTCTCGTCAAATCGGGGATTTTATATTGATGTCTTGAACGGAGCCAAACCGGTTCAGAAATATCTAATCTCCCCGCTGTATCTATCTATATTTCTGAAATGAGGTATTATGTACACTATTTACATTATTCGGACTATTGTCTTAATCTTTGCCACCATATTTGTTACAACGTTTCGACCGTTGTACGCTCCGGCCTTCTTCGAACTGAACCCTTTATTTCGCTCACTGGAGTAGACCCTTCTAGTTCCACGTCTAATGGATGTAAGTTATCAGTTATCTCATGTTAATTCTCCTCTCCAAGTTCTCCACTGTCTTAACCGGGTATTGAACTCACAGTCTTCGCGTCCTGTCACTGGATCTAACCAACGCCATATTCCACTGGGCCATGTAGCTTCTGCTGTATGCTATCTCTTTCTTAGTTCAATTGTCAAAAATTGTTTTGGGCGATTGAAGTTTATGTGCCTTGGCGAAAACCACACTTCTTCAAAACTTGGAGCCTGGCGCTACAGAATCACAAAGAAAAATTGTATGTAATAACTGAAAACACACCACCTGATGTCTGTGGACGCTGTATATTATGCATCTGCAGTGCGTCGATCTTAGCGAGTATCACTAATGTGTGTTTCGTCCAGAACCTGGTCTACTCTCCGTGAAGATTCATTTAACCACTGCTATAAGAATCGAAGCATCAGGACTAACAATATATATCTCCAATTCTTCGTAATTGACCCCCAAAAATCGCATGTCTCTTTTTCTTGTTTAGAGTGAACTCTTTCAACCCACGGTATCTTATCGCAACTTATATCGTATTTGTGAATCGAGGAAATACTAAACAATTCAAATATCCCGGCGTATGGGTCGTTTATAAAATAAAATGATTATAAGAGATGATGAATTTAAACATAGAATAGTCTGCGATAGATATAGTCGCTAACACTACAAACAGCTAGAAATGCAATATTGTTTTTTGTTGCATGTCTTTTCTTTATTGTTTTTGTACATATATTTAATTCTGGAAAAATATAAGGCACTGTTGTATAAACACTTTAGTTAAAGTAGTTTGTAAATCTTGACAAATTTTTTAGCGATAATATCAACAATACTAAATACTGTGAATATTTCAACACGCGTCAATTTTTTTTTAAGCTAGTGTTTTTATGTGGTTTCATCAGAAATCTATAAACACACTGCGCAATTGTTAAAAATGGCTTTCAGCGAGTGCGGCTTATGAGTCTAGGCGAAAATCACTCTTATTCGAACCATGTGATCTGGCGCTATAAAATCACAAACAAAAAACCTTACCTAAAAACTGAAAGCACACAACATGATGTCTTTTAACAACAACAACAACAACAACAGAAATGTAACTAGAAAACTGAAGTGCCTGACATCTAGCAAATGAAACACTAAACTATTGTTTTAGATTTTTAAAACACGTATTTCTTCACTAATACATTCATATTTCCATTTTCCGATACTAAGCGAGTTGCAGAATTTCGAGAAATAAGCACCTCCACACAATCATTAGTGTTTCATTAGACTACTAGTCATAATGCTACTAATAATACTATTACTAATAAAGGTAGATAGAGCATCAGTAAATAAAAAAAACAAATGAATGATTTATGTAACGACCAGCAATCGTGGCAGTTATCAGAATGATCAAGGCTCTTAGTCAGAATGCCATTCACCTGTACTTTTGATATTTGACACAATGTAGCCTAATGAAAACCGTGAAAACTGTCACACACACACACATACATACAAACATATATATATATATATATGTATATATATATATATATATATATATATATACATATAGGTATATATATATGGCCTGACGATTGCATCTAGCATGAAACAGACTGTCGCCTCTAAGAGTTGACTTCTATGTTCACTTCTATATTTACACACGCTCTATCTCTGATATTGAGAACTTTATCCCATAATTCGGACTATTGTCCTCATCTTTGTCGCCATATTTGTCACAACGTTTCGGCCGTTGTACGCTCCGGCCTTCTTCAGGTGGTTGGAATTTCGAACCGAACCCTTTATTTCGATCGCTGGGGTAGACTGTTATCAGTTATCTCCTGGTAATTTTCCCTCTGAAAGTTCTCCACTGCCTGAACCGGGTGGAAATAATCAAAGATGCTCCCATCCTATCCAACCAGATGGTGAGCTTGGACGTGGTGAGTTTGTTCACCAAGGTACCCACGAGGAGGCACTCTCGGTAGTCAGAGATAGATTGACCTCTGGCACTTCCCTAGAAGAACGGACCAGTATTGCAATAGATAATCTGATGGAGATGTTGACTTTCTGTACACAAACAACACACTTCTGATTGGGACCACACATATATCGACAGGATGAGGGCTTAGCAATGGGCTCGCCATTATCACCAGCAATGGCGAATATATACATGGAATACTTTGAAGAAATGGCATTAGAATCCATATCTCTCAAGCCAACTATATGGTTAAGGTACGTAGATGACACCTTCATACTCTGGCCACACCAGGAAGATGTCCAGGTTCTACTGGACCATGTGAACTCAATAAGACCATCGATACAGTTCACAATGGAGAAAGAGAGTAACAACACACTCCCATTCCTGGATGTACTAATATCTCGAACAGAGCATGGGTTCAAGACATCCGTATACCGTAAACCAACATTCACTGGACAGTACCTCAATTTCAACTCCCACCATCCATACAGCGTAAAGAAAGGGATCGTCCGTTGCTTACAACACCGAGCAAAAGTCATAAGTGGCGACCCAGAGACATTAGATAAGGAATTGGTCAGTATAAGTAGTACCCTACAACGTAACAACTACCCTGGGTACATGGCAGCAGCCCCCCAAAACTGGGATAGGCGGGTACAAGAGGAGGAGGAGGAGGACAACAACACTCAGAAAACAGTCTGCCTGCCTTATGTGAAGGGGTTATCAGAGAAAATACAAAGGATCTGCGGTCCATATAACATCAGGACAACCTTCAAAAGCGTGACAACACTTCGCAGATATCTCTCTCGAGTGAGACCCCCCATAGAGGAGAACGGGACTAAAGACTGTGTGTACGCTATCCCGTGCAGCTGCAGAAACGAATATAAAGGAGAAACAGGCCGCCCCCTCAAGGTAAGGCTTCAAGAACACCAGAAAGCTGTAATGCGAGGGGAAGTAGAAAAATCAGGCGTGGCTGACCACATATGGAGAGAGAAGGGAGATTACCGTCCCCTGTGGGATCAGGTTGAGATCATAGGGAACACCATTGGAAAATTCGTAAACTTAAGGAATCAGCACATATGCTAGGCCACAAAAATCTCCTGAGTCGGCCAAGCATAGAAATAAATACAATATGGGAACCAGTAATAAGGAGTGCCAGAGAACAGCAATGATAACAAAAAGTTGCAATACGAGATCTGGTAAAACATGCAATGATAACAGCAAAATTGCAATATGAGTACTGGTAAAAAATGGTTGCTGAACAATTAGGTTTATAGTACTCAGAAATTCATACCCAGATGTCCTCAAGAACACATGGTACGGTGGATAAAGGCGTTGGTTAGATCCAGTAACAGACCCAAAGAGTGTGAGTTCAATACCCGGTTCAGGCAGTGGAGAACTTTCTGAGGGAAAATTACCAGGAGATAACTGATAACTGACACCCATCAAAACATGGCTCGTGGAACTAGAACAGTCTACCCCAGCGATCGAAATAAAGGGTTCGGTTCGAAATTCCAACCACCTGAAGAAGGCCGGAGCGTACAACGGCCGAAACGTTGTGACAAATATGGCGACAAAGATGAGGACAATAGTCCGAATAATGTAAATACTGTACATAATACCTCATCTCAGAAATATAGACAGACTCTTTATCCCATAAATATAGCACAATTTAATACTATATTTCTTCATATATATATATATATATATATATATATATATATATATACCTGAATGGACAGAGTTGAGTCAGACGAGGAAACAATAGTATTAAAAACGCTCAATACACGTGAGCAAAAAAAAAGTAAATATAAGTAAAAATAAAAATGACATGTAGAGCTTTTAACTTTATACGTGGGTGGGATTGATTCTCTCGACAAACAAGTGCTGAGAGGACCCTAGTTAGTATTTACAGGAAGAGCCCATAATCCCTCTAAACCGCATTGTAAATATCAATCAGGAAGATTTGACACATCAGGAAAGCAGAAACATTCGCGTTCCACAAACAGTTCCGTGTAATTTCACTCACCAGTCATGGATCAACAGACACCGATAAATTCCAGATGTCATGTTCCCGACAAATCGACCATATTTAGATTCGAGCAAGGGCTTAGTAAAATAATGAGTAGCTCAAACTATGGACACGCCTGTGTCTCCCGAAGCCTGTAGGATCTTTTACACAAATGGAAAATGTCGTTGACTTATTTTAACACAATTACCACACGTTTCCGCCAGTGAAGAGCAAGGCATGCTTTACTGCGTGCGACAATGACAGTTAAGGCTATCGTTGAGAGAAGCAGCATACTGACAACTTGATTTAATTTGTGCACGCATTTCATCCCGATGTCTTTGTATAGATGAGTAGCATTACTGTATATTTATTGAAGAAGCGGCACAAAAGCTGTTGATCTTAGCCATTCCGTTTGCAGTAATATGCACGCTCTTTTCCTAAGGAGATGTCCTAACAAGGACTAAACCACTAATACGAATGGTATTTCTATGTCCCTGCGCTATATATATATATATATATATATATATATATATATATATATATATATATATATATATATATATGCCGTCTTAAGTCGTTGTCGAGTATGATCATCAAATTATAATGTAAAGTTGAGTGTATGTCTATATTGTTGAGATGAGGTATTATATTTATTTTCATTGGTCGGACTGCATTGCCGTATTGCCATATTCACGAAATTTCGGCCGTCGTAATTTCGAACTGAACTTGTGTTGAAATCGATTTGTGTTGAAATCGATTTTTTTCTTTTTTAGAGGTTTTTCGCTAAACGCAATGGCGTAGAAATAAAAATGAGCTCGTCATGATGCAAGTAACCTACACACCGAGTTTGAACGAAATCGGAGGGAAAAATTTAATTCATCGATATTTGATCATCTTTATCGAGTATTGATTTTATAAATATTATCGATTTTTTAAGCTAACCTATCACTACATTTTACAAGTTTGGTCAAAATCGTTTGGATGGATCTCGAGTGAAACAGACTGATACACTGACATCATCTGTTATATATATTTATATAGATTGTTAAGTTTACTACTCGACAGTTTGCACAAGTTTTATTATTCGCCCGTATATCGATAAATGCTGGTATTCCAGATATGGTGCTTCAAATATGTGTCTAGAGATTCTTTAGAAAACCAAATGATGAATAGCAAAGTTATTCGTCGTTACATTGCATGGCGGTCTCATTTACTCTCCCA
Source organism: Acanthosepion esculentum (assembly GCA_964036315.1). Lineage (NCBI taxonomy): Eukaryota > Metazoa > Mollusca > Cephalopoda > Sepiida > Sepiidae > Acanthosepion > Acanthosepion esculentum. Next base: position 86,682,601 of record OZ038505.1, on the reverse strand, counting down.
CAGCCGTAGCATAGCTTTACTTTGTAATTTATATAAATGTCTTCACAGTCGTTGTTCTGGTGAGTTTAACTTGTTGGTTCCTTGACTTCACAAATTTAGTTGCTTTACTAATATGGAAGTTACGTCTTACAATTTCACTCTTGAAATTGTTTGTTGTAAACATAATTTCTATGTTCATTGTCTCTTCTCCTACACTTCCCTTTTGAGGAAACCACTTCTTTTTTTTCTTACTTTCTTATCAAGCTTGCTTGAACCGAAATGATAAAAAAAAATCCGGTTTAATTTATCACTGCTGTGGTCTAAATCACTACATTTTCTCTTTTAGTAAACATTTTATAGCAGTTTTAAACAATGTTCATCGATAGTTTTTCTACAGTTTCAGTGAATGCATTATTGGTGTAGCAGAATGAATTGTTTGCCATTATTGTTTTAATTATTCTTCTGTGTACCGCCTCCCTTCAGGATGTTGAAAGTCATGTCTAACCCCACAATCCTATTTTTACAATTTCTTAATAAGCTTTGTCTTTTCGGTATTTTTTTCCAATCCCTGATCTGCCAACGATTTAGACAAGCTTGTTCAGTAGAATCACACTCCTCGGTCTTTTGAACAGCAGTTTTTGAACCTCTTGTTCCGTGTTTTGGATGGGTTTCCGGTTCCCTCTAAAGCCTTTTCGCTCTTTTTCACTTCAAGTAACCCCTTGCGTCTTAGATGCTTTATCACCTTGTGCGTTGTGAATCTTTTAACTGAAAAATGTTATCGGTTGCTCTCCTCTGTGTCAACACCCGTTCTTTCCTCATTATGTTTTCGAGAAATTTCAAATGACTCCTGATTCAAAGACAATCTGTTTTTGTTTGTTTCCATTTTACTTAGGAATTCCTCGTTACTTACATGTTAAGTCAAAAGTTTTCTGAGACTTATTATGTAAAACCATCTTTTCTGTTTCTTCAAATCTTTTTTTAATCGGTTAGAAGATTGTTATATAAAATAGGCCAAACAAAATCGAATCTCCATGAAGTTCTAGGAATGAATGCTAAGAGAAAAATATAGTGAGGTGTAAAGCTACACGAAGAATGCAATGACTGAAACTGTAGATAAACTATCGATGAACTCCCGAAACATTGTTTAAAACTGCTATAAAAGGTTTGCTAAAATAGAAAATCTAATTATTTTGACCATACCGGTGATAAATTAAAGCAGTGGTTTCGCCACTTTACTTTTTTTCTCAATGCTGGCTTAATACAGCATTCTATGGCTGTAGATCTTTAATTTTAAGCTTCGTTTCGGTAAAGTTGTAACGTGTTTTTACCCAAAAACGTGTTGCCTTTTTTCTATTTTTTTTCTTATTTATAATGTTTACGGGGCTTTCAATTTTATTAACTGAAATAAATAATACAGTGAAGTCAGTTGTTATTCCTTTTGATACGACTGATGTTGAATTTAGAAATTCATTACTGATTTTCTCCTTGTCTCCTCAGTGGCTACATATCGTAATAAACGTATATTTATTTGTAGACCATATTTTTTAGCGGATAAGTGTATAGTTAGATCAGGGATTCTTTTCATCATTTAAAATGTGCTGGGTTACTTAGTGTAATGTTACTACAGCCGATAAACTCACAATATATAAATCATTTGAAGAGACTAAAAATAGAACGTCGACGATCTGTGCAAATTAACAAAGAAAACCTGAGTGAACGTAGAAGTAAAGTTAATGAAATTATGCGTGTTTCTCTGAAGGTTCAACCTACAAAAGAAGTATGTCACAGTTCCGTCCGTACTCTGAAAGAAAAAACAAACAAACAATTTTTTGGCGTGAGTGGCCGTCGGCATCTGACTAAGAACAAAGCTAATTAACACTGATGGACGAGATAGTCTCTATTTGCTGTGCAACGTGCCGAAACAAAAATAGACAGACGCGTCTGGATGAGCGTTGATCACATGCATTTGGGATGAAAAAATGTTTGCGTGTTCTTCCTTTCTCTTCTCTCTCTCCCTAACCCCCCTCTCTATCTGTCTCTCTCTCTCTCTCATGTACAGACTCACACACATACACACGCACATAAATGAAATAATGACGAGACGTTCATTCTGATAGATTTTACCCCCGTATTTGATCGTGCATCAAAAACAGTTCTGTGTTTGACACAGAAGTAATATTAGGTTAAATTTGAAACTAGATGGCTGAGTGCACGGGAATACTAGATGCAATACGCTTGGGTGTGTGGGTGGTGTAAAGAATATCGAAATGTGAAGTAGCAGTGCTGATTTCCAATTCCAATCGCTTCATTTATATTGACGGACATGTAAAGAACCTTGGGAAAAGGTTGAATGCATATCTTCCCCTCCAAACTACAGGTTAAATATTGAGACTTGTAACAGAAAATAATCATTATCTCCAAACAAATCTTAAAATGGATAATGACTCATAATTTTGAATCGAAGAGACGAGCTCCAACTTCAGTTGTGTTCGTGACATTCACTTGCAGGCAAATACCATTGGGCAGGGTAAGAACGTACCTCATCTCCACCGGCAATGGATTAATTAGTAAAACTTGTAACACTAAAACAATACTATCACCAAAAAAAAAATTCATATATCTAAAGATATTTTCTGGCTTTAAATAACGTACAGAGGCGTTGATAACTCGTAGAAAACGAATCAAGCAGCCTAATCTTCAAATCTGTTATAGTGTATATACACGCAACCTATACTTATTTAAATATAATGTCTATCGTCGTCACCTTAGTTAATAGAAGCAGCAGTTGATTGAGGTGTTAATGTTTATTTGCTGCCCAGGACACATTTTAATATTATATTTCAGGCTGATACAAAATCATGTCGGACGAACATTAAATAAAAAAATTTGATTGGAACAAATGTAATTCCTAATTTCGAAATAAATTGAGGCATGCCTTGAAGATAAATAAATTCTCAGTAACTTGATGGATGACCTCTTGGGAATAGCAGGTGCTATAAGCTTGGATGTGCTCGAAATGAGAAATAGGAGAGTTCAGTTCGAATTCCCGTAGTGTTCTTTACATTCACGTACGTGCAAATACAATTGGTGAAAGTATGAATCCACATCTTTTCCCCTCAGCTGTGGCTTAAATAGTAAATTGTATCAGGAAATAATTATCTCCAGAAACGCCATTTAACCCAAAAATGTTTCGGCTTTAAATATCTTTAAAAAGGTTGATAAACCATAAAAATAAACATATCATCAATTCATATTAGGTCATTTATTTTTACGTCGTTTTAACAATGTGGTTCAATTTCTAATGGAGTAGGGCTGTCACTACTAAAATTATAAAATATACAGATTAATAAATGGCATTAGATTTAAATCTTTCATATTTAACATAAAATTTCTTAGCTTTTGTATTTCGTCAGATCCCACCGGCCACTGTGTTCGCGAGGAGATCTGGGCCTTCAAGAAAATAACGTTTGACTGACTACCCAGCTAAGGGATGGTTGTGTATTTCCCTGTCTGTATTACGAACCTTCCCCGGAGATTCAAATTCTGAAGATGATGTGAGATCAAATGATAATGCCTTTGGGTGCAGCCTAAGGACAAACCGCTGACGCATCTCGTATGACCCTGAGATTTATTTATATATATTTGCATCATACTATACAATGTGATGAATTCAGAGACTTCAGAAGCATCACATTTTTAACGACATAATGAGGCTTTCTGTACGAGGCTTTCTGTACGCCAAGAATTTAATTTGGTGGTTTTTCAAAAAAGTGATGGTAGGTATGCGTATACCTACCAGCACTTTTTTGATCAAACTCAAGTATACATCCTGTATTTTAGCACGATAAATGTGCAAGCCAGGGCACGTTCTTTGGGGTCATCTTCTGGATTTAATTCTCACCAGAGAGAACCATCCCTGCCTCCCATTAGAATGTCTGGCACTCAACTTCACGAGAACACCTCTTTGCGACTGCTCGGGTTCACCTTGACTGCTGACCTGAGATGGAACGAATACATTGAGTAAATAGCTTCGTTCGCGCCAGGAAATTTTCTCGCCGGAGTCAATCCTTCAAATCTACAAATCAACCATTCACCCTTTCATGGAGTAGTGCTGCCATATATCGTCTGGAGCCCCTTCTATCTGTCCCCAAGGTCCTTGATAAAATCCAAAGACGGATATGCAATGTAATTGGCCCTGATCCGGCATATCGTCTGCAGATGCTCTCTCACAGACGTGCCGTTGTCTCCCTCTGTCTTTTTACAAATACTTTCACGGTAACTGCTCCGATGAGCTGCTTTCGCTGGTTCCCAGACTTCATGAATTTAAGCGTCCTACTAGGCTGGCATTACGCTCTCACACTTTCGAAACTGTTAAATGTAGCCGTCTCTTCTACTCCAATAGGTTCCTGGCTCGCACTTCTCGCCTGTGGAACTCCCTCGCCAGTTCTTGTTTTCCTGATAGCTATAATCTCCAACTATTCAAATGCAACGTCAATCGACGTCCTCCAGATGCCCTGATCTATCCCCTAACCTTATCTTCATCCTTTCCTCTATCACTCCTCTTTACCCTCGCTCCAACTCTCCGTAACCCCTTATGTGCTAGCGGCTTCCCGCCTTGCTTGGGGTTGAATGCTTAAAAGAAAAGAAAAAAAAAAGAATCCTGAAACAATTTGAACCATTACTGGATAGTGTCTTTTTTTTTAGAGAGGGTGTTACTTAAATTTTAAAATTAGCCACTCCAAAGATTAACATTAATCAGCAAACTAAATCAAGACAAAAAGAGTTAAGATGTTAAGGAAACATTATACAATAACGAATTATTATTATAATTATTATTGAATATATGTTGAAACCCATCAGGAGAGAGGATTTACTTCTTGAATTAATTAAGCTAGTATATTAGTTTTGTCAAAAGACTGACAGATTTCATATTTTTAGACGTTTCTTCAAAATCAATAAAATGGCGCTAAAACTTTTTCCTACTACCAGGAAGTAGAAAGGTTCGATATAAAAAAGAACGTCGCTAAATACTAATACTAATAAGCAGCCATTTTGAGTGCAAATATTAGGGTTTTACTCTTTGTCAGATATTAATTCCAGATTCCGTTAAATGCAAACGAATATTTAATTAAAACGGTTTCTTTCTAAGTCGCGAACCAAAATCCATAGTTTGTAGACCGCTACACCAATTGTAAAAGGATGATGCTATATCCTCTGAGAATAAGAATTGTTTTTCTTAGTAGCAGTAATATTTAGGAAATATGCCAACCGTGGATTAACGGATAGTAGCTGAGATTAAGGAATTGAGTGGGGCACAGTTAGAATTCAAAGTGAATTCATTACATTTATTTATGAAATGTGTGGATTCATCTTTTTTCCATCCAGAGCTATTGGCAAATAGCAGGAGAGCCTTGGCAAGCAACTGGTCTAGGAGAAAGAAAAAGTTTGAATTCTAAGCAACTTGAAGTGGGTTCGGCTATGTCATTGTAACTTGCCCATGAATCACCACTTCATACTGAATTTGGATCTGAGTTTTCCTGGACGGAAAATAGCCAAGGTAGCAACTGCAGCTAAGACATCAAGGAGGATGGAGGAACCACCTACGCCCACTGAAAGGGTCATGTTGAGAGGACAATAAAAGAGGGGGTGGCGAGAGGGAATTCCTTAAAATTTATGACGTAAGCCTGAGCGAATTCACCGAAATGCTCGTACCTCGCCTTACCCCTCCATGCCAATTTGATCGAGTGTCCATAAATACGAATGCGCGAAGCGAATTAGTCAGTAGAAGAGAGAAGAGAGGTAGAAGAGACGGAGACGAGACCAGAGACAGGAGAAAGGCCCACGTGATTATCTGCCGACAAAAGTCTCCGTTTTTTAGACTTGTGCCGAATTTTACCATCATAGCAAGCCAATGCTAACCAAGTCGACAACAATAATGTTTCGATTTAGACGCAGGCTGGACACATAATTAATTGTTTGCAAATTCTGATATAAACCAATTATTGTACGGAGGACTGGTGTAAAAAAAAACAGTATTTACTTTTGTTCAATTTAATCGAGTGTTTTATTTATTTTTACTCTGTGCGTCATCGCCCTGCTTGGACCAGCCCAATATGAATATACCTGCGACGATTCGATCTTAGCTGCCTTATGATCAACCTTAAATCACAATGGGGAATAAGGTTAACTCTGGATTGAAGCGGTCACTTCACCGGTCAGCCGCGGTGTTAGAAGTCTTGGGCGACCGGGAAGGGTGCTGCACGATTAAATGTTTGTACGTGTGTATTTAACCCAACACAGTGGAAATAAAGCTCTTTAGTCTCAAGCTATTTACCATTCAAATTTATTAAATAAGAATAGTTTTGTGGCGTGTTTATAAAGCTAAAGATTAAATGAATAAATTACACTGCTGAAGTTTCTTCAAACAAATAGTTTAGGCATGCAGGCAAATTAATTTTATTGTAATTATTTGAATTTCAAATTTTCTAGCCAATTATTTTATAGATTCAATTAATATGTGTTGAATAAACTTGAATCAGAAATGTATATTCCTGTCAGTTGCTTTTGCATCAATAAATATACAAAATTTCTATAATAGAAAAATGCCATTGTCCATTACGTTACAATTATTTTATATTGATTAATAATTATTTTATATGGACTAATAATTATTATATATTTTATATGGACTAATAATTAGAAATAATCTGAAATTAAATTATACAATCAGTTTCCTGCAGTCATATCTCATTTTAAAATCGCCCCTTCAGCATTAAATGTTAAACATATTAAAAGTGATTTTTTATATTTCTAAGCGGCTTCAAATGTTTATATTATGAATATAAAATTTGCTTAATTTGGAGACATTAAACCATAATAAACGTCACATTCACGGATGATTTTCTGGTTATATAAGTGTATAATTCTTGTAAGATCTTTGGACGGTTGGTAAATAACATAATAAAATAAGCCCATAAATAGACTAAACGAGAGATAATAACATACCAGCTCGTGACTCAAATTTATTTGGAATTAAATCCACCTGTTTTTGCATGCAAGTACGAAATATTAATCGGCCATAAAACAAATAAATTAATGATGGATAAATCCCCAGAGTGATAAAAATCTATTGATTTCTGATGAGCAAAAATCCTCAAATGAGGCTCGATCCCTTGGGTATTGAACTGTTAAAGCTGATCTCACTACAGGGACGTTGATATAAAGGAGCAGACCGTGAAAGTTTTTAGCCATCGTGTCAAATTATTAATAAATAAATAGCCAACATAACGATGACGAACCCTTTCCCTGGTACGATCTGCTCGAAGAGTACATTTTCCCTACGCCGATATTAAATGCCAGCGATTTTCCGCATTTGTATCTTTTGGCTTTTTTCAAAACACTATTTTTTTTCTTTCCTTTCTTGCTCATTAATGATAGTGTTAAAACTCTGCCATGATCAACGATTCTCGTTAATTGATTTGTTCACTCATATTGGAAAGCTTCAGATCGTTTCAACAATTAGCACCAATGGAGAGTGGACAGCAGTTATGAAAGGCCTTTTGTGGGAAGGGATCTTGAATATTCTGCGACGGACGCAGCTCAAACCAAATGTCATTCAATTAAGGACAATAGAAAAGAAACAGGAAAGCAATAAACGCTGAGTCAATAAGCTGAAGGAAGTGTTGGCTCGCATAGGATGACTCTCTAGGGAGAAAAATACATGCGATTTGGCAAAGGCCTCCAAGCAAAAGAACAGTACTTTTACAATGTGCTCAGATGCATAATATGGAAGCAATCATTCTTACATTAACACAATTTTGAATCGCGACAGAACCAAGTGTAGAATGAATGGAATATTTTCAAACATTAATCTCCATAGACCTCTTTTCTTTATTATCCGTTAATTTATCTTGAGAAAGATCGTTGAGGCAATTCCGTTGTCTTAACTATAGCTTAGAATTAGGTGTAATTTATCTCCCAAAGTGACCGCCACCCAAGGCTAGAGAGGCCAGTCTACATTGTTCTTTACTCAATTGTTGATGAGGTAGGTGGATGCATCTCTGGTGATTATGTAGAACAAGTATTGAATATATATATATAATCAAGAAGAAAAAGGTAAATATTCATTTCATTTATA
>OZ038505.1:86664485-86669485 GCA_964036315.1 Acanthosepion esculentum | reverse complement strand
ACTTGAAGGGTTTGAAAACCCTGAAGTTAGTTTGATTAAAGCTTCATCACTTTCCGAAGCATCTGCTAAATTGTGATTTTGTTGATTCACAGTCCTACGGACGGACTTTTCACGGCTTCGTCCGAATTCCTGATGCAGAAATTTCGTGTTTTCCTTTCGTGCGTTCCACTGCATGCTTGGTAAAGACTCGAACCTCTTTTGAGAAATTTGCTAAGGATCTTGTAAATTGTGCCACGCGCTGTAGCAATGTGACGGTCATAAAGCTTTTCAAGTGACGTTGAACTACAATCGGGAAACCCGAAAAACTCTCTTACCCGGCAGAAATTTTGCAGCGTCAACTGGCGAATCATGGGCAAATGAATGATATTCTTACAAAACAGCAACGGTGTCAAACGCTAATGATACGTGAAACAAAAAAGAAAGAAAAGAAAGTGTATAGTAACTTTCTGACAACCTGTAAATTTCTTCTCTGGGTAAATAAAGTCTGCGGGTTCTTAGTGCTCTTAAATAAAGTTCTATAGTAATTTCAGATTTTATTATGTTCGCTGTAGTGATAATAGAAATTTATGATATCATTTTTGTTGGTGGGTTGTTTGTGGGCGTTCAATTCATGGTCATTATTGATTCTATACATAATGATATCTCGGAATGCTAAAATGGTGTTTCTTTCAAATTCAAAAGTAAAATCTCTCTTGAGTTCAACGACATTAAGTTTGTTTACAAAATCACGTAAAATGTGTCATTATTAGAGTATCATCTTTGTATGGAAAGTAATAATGATTTTGTATATATTTAAACTGGTTATTCTTTTTATATCTATGGTTTTATATTATTTATAAGAACACCAGCGCTTTTATATCTGAGGAAATAATTGTGCCAAATTTTGGGCTTAAAATCTTGGCTACTATGCAGGCTACTTTATGTGAGATGATATTTCTGATAATGAGAGTCTTATCGGAATAACTGGTTTATCTCTTTCTGGCCCACGAGACTTGTACAGAGTGAAACTTACTGTAAAAAATATCAGCCTCCTCTCTAATCTTATAATCCATAGACTAATCCATGTGTGGGTAACTAACGATTCGCTGAAGCAATCGGGAAAAAACAAACTTGGAAGTTGGTTTGTTCCTTCTACTAGAAACTGTGCATCCCATATTCTTCTCGTCATCTACGAGATGCCAAAGTTGGTGCATCGCTGTACTTTCCAGGGGTGTCCAAAATTGTGGCACTTTTGTATGGCTGCCCGGAATCTGGTGAGTTGCAACGTACCCCATATATCCCCAAGGCTCACTAATCGGTCCTACCCTCTTTCTGATGTATATTTATGATCGAGGACCATTATAATACTCTTAGTAAATATCTATTCAGATTATACTACAGTTTATGGGTGCACATCCGACAATCTACATCACCAGAGCCTGACAGCTAATTTCTGATTTGCTCTAGCTCTAAAAACACAAAGGGGAAATAACTGATTTGCAACTTACAATAACGTAGAGAAAAAGCCAGCGATTTTTATCCTCACCGAAATGAACCTAAATTTCCTAAACTGAGGATGAATGCTTTTCAGTCTTGTGCCATGCGTGATACACGCTTAAGCGATAATGTATCTTTCGATATGACTGACGAGGCACATTTTTTCCAGTAGTAGGTTGCCATTTCTTTCTGCGTTAGACCAGTTGCCATCTTGTCCTACTATTTATCCATAGCTGGGGGAGAAGAAGAGGATTCATAGTTTTCCCAAGATTATTAGCAAGTAAGTGAATGTTATGACTTCGAATGGAGTTCGAACTCGGCTCTCCGATACCTCAATCCGAGCCATTATTTCACGGTGATTCCCTCTGTTTTTACTATCAAAGTATATCCTTGCTTTGAGTCCCTATTTCGATGCAAGTTAACCTCCGATCTCAAGGGGAACTCATATATCTGATTCATCACTAAAGATTCAGGAAAAAGGTTCAGGTTTTTTGTACCGGACTCCACCTGCCTTGCTCTATATTTGCAAGCGTCAAATATGACCAAACTTATTACGGCTGCTATATTTAAGCTAAAGCTGTACAATTTCCTCTTTCGAGCTTCAGAAAATAGGTAACTCCAGGTAGGGTCCTAAAGCGTCAGCGCGGCGTTGTTTATGAGTATTTTCTACCATACAACCACTTGCCTGCAGATGCAGTTCCTCCAGTCTACTCTATTTCAATTGCAAAATTTCTGACGAGGTTCCAGCAGAATAGACTTAAAGCAACTGAAATATGGTCACACTGAAGGATGCTGAGGATACCATGCACTGAATATGCGTCTACTAATCCTTATTGAAGTAGAATTATTTTTCACCCTTCATCCCCTCTTTTTCAGGAGGGATGTGCTGAGTTTCTTGCGGCTCTGTCGCTACTACCATGGAAAGTTCTCGGATGAATTACATAACTTGGTTCCGCTATGTCTAAATTTTACGGTTTGGACCCGCCATGCTACTTGCAAAGTAGCAAACTCTCCACTGTCATTCTGTATTCCATCGGTGAGAAGTAAGTTACATTCAAACATCTTCTACCCGCAAACAACTGCCATGTTGAGCAAAAGATGTTTCCCTGATCACTACAAGCTTAACCTGTTTAAGTCTACAGTTAACGTCCTATAACGATAAACTACTTCTTAAAGCAACCCTCTACAGCGAGCCTCGTACATTGTGAACATTACTGTAATAAAAAAGATTTTAAAATTAGTATTGTCTTCTCTTGATTGGTTGTTTGTGCCGTCATCCAGGTTATATATATATATACACACAGACGGGTATATTTTGGTCTGTGTTAGAGTAATATGTAGTTTGTATCGAGGCCTTGCTTCGGTACTAAATGGTTTAGCTCTATTAAGATTTCTTAGCAGATGGTAGAAGTCGTAGCTTTTGATATACATACTAGTTTGTTACGCTGGTGATAGACTACTGCTTTTAGAATCTCAATGACAAGATTAGAAAAACAAATACACAAACTCATACGTAAAGGAATGAAGACATACACACACAGAAACACACAAACAGAAACACACACACACACACAGATATATATATATATATATATATATATATATATATATATATATATGTGTGTGTGTGTGTGTGTGTGTGTGTGTGTGTGTGTAATTTGGCAGCAACTTTTCTTTCAAACATGTAGTGTTTAATGTTAAAGACAACATAGTCTTACATATTTTCTTTTGAATTTTCTCATATTCTCTAATGAGACTTTTTATTTGAAAATAGTTTCGAAATATGTATTGTCCATACGATGACCTAGCGCTTTCGAACATCATTGTTCATCTTCAGGGTCAATATTTTAGTCAAAATTTTTTTTTTTTTAAACAAACATTTGCCAATTACCTTGTAGCGTAATCATGTTGCTACTTTTTTACAAACTAAAAACGTTAAAATCCTTTTAAATTCAAAAGACGCGATGATGTTATATCACGTGCATGGCGTAGATTTAATATATATATATATATATATATATATATATATATATATATATATATATATATATATATATATATATATATATGTCAGTTGTCTGTGCCTATTATATGGAATAATATAGTTTTAGTTACCTCCAATAAATTAAATACGGAAAAATGGTGACCATGACCAAGACTCCTGTATTACTAGGTTTCCGCTTGAACACTATCAGAATGTATCACTCATTACTAATTTTCAAATCAGGCTAGATCCATAGACACGTCAACATTTCGGCCGTCTCCCTAAAAGAACCTGTACGTATTACTTGCTTGAACAACTTTCTACAGTATACGATGAAGTTATCTAGCGCCGAGAAAAGTAACCGAGGTTTTAGTGAATATACTGTTAAAAGCTCTTGATAATTTATTAAAAAAAAACACCCTTAGATAATGTTTACACTATAAATAGCCTTGACTGTTGGGTTGACCTACAGAAATGTAAAATTAAATTTTGGTCAATTGCATTTTAAAATGTTGCTACATCCGTAATAGATTTTATACAGTGTTGGTTGATTGCTTTTGATATTGAGACCCTCAAGAATTTGTAGTATTTGTTTATCATTTTCATGGTCTATTATATTGGTGTTGTCAACAAGGATTTCCTTGAATTGTGAAGGCGGACGTGAATATGTTTTTAAATAATATATCCGACAAATGAAATATAAGACGTCTTGATAATGTTGTGGTCGTCAAAGAAACATATATACTTAATTTTCTCTCAGTTAATCAATTTCCCAATGAGCATTTGAACTAGTATACAATGTTGGTCTTTTCCAAAATACTAGTCAACGGAGAAGAGATGGAATATACTTGGTCAAGGAAAAACTACGGCGACTTCATTGATGAAAGGATTCTTATAACATTAAATAGTCTGTTTCTGAGATGAGGTATTATGTAAACTATTTACATTATTCGGACTATTGTCCCCATCTTTGTCGCTATATTTATTACAACGTTTCGGCCGTTGTACGCCCCTGCCTTCTTCAGGTGGTTGGAATCAGCACATATGCTAGGCGACAAAAATCCCCGAGCCGAACCAGCATAGAAATTAATACAATATGGGAACTAGTAATAAGAAGTGTCAGAGAAAAGCGATAATAACAGCAAAAATTGCAATATGAGCAGTGGTAAAAATGGTGCTGAAGACATTAGGTTTATAATACCCAGAAATTCATACACAGATGTCCTCAAGGACACATGGCACAGTGAATAAGGGCGTTGGTTAGATCCAGTGACTGGACACAGAGTGTGAGTTCAATACCTGCTTAAGGCGGTGGAGATCATGGAGAGGGGAATTAACAGGAGATAACTGATAATTGACACCCATTAGATATGGCACGTGGAACTGGAACTGTCTACCCCAGTGAGCGAAATAAAGGGTTTAGTTCGACATTACAACCATCTGAAGAAGGCCGGAGCGTACAACGGCTGAAACGTTGTAATAAATATGGCGACAAAGATGTAATAGTGAAAAGTACATAGACATTATATATCTATATTAT
>OZ038505.1:86639485-86659485 GCA_964036315.1 Acanthosepion esculentum | reverse complement strand
CTCCAGGATTGAGCAGCGGTCAGTTATGAAGTTTTTGGTTGCTGAAGGGTGCAACCAGGTGAAATTCATAAGAGAATGTCAACTGTGTATGGTGCCACATGTTTCAGCCAAACAAATTTCTACAAGTGGGCTAAATTGTTTAAAGAAGGACGCAGCAGTGTTGAGGATGAAGACAGGCCTGCGAGGGCTACAGAAGTGAGGTCTCCTGAGGTGATCGATTCAGTCAATGACCTCATTCAGTCTGACAGAATGGTGACAGTGGATGACATTGCAAGGACTTTGAGGTTATCTGTTGGGACAAACGCAGGGCTCATCAGTCAGAAGTAGTCATCTTGCATCATGACAATGCAAGGCATCTCACAGCAGCCCAAACGGTGCAGACCATCAAGAAGCTGGGCTGGGACCTGCTCACTCATCCCCCTTACAGCCCAGACCTTGCGCCTTCAGACTTTCACCTGTTTGGTCCCGAAGTTTATAAGTGACGATAAAGTCAAAAGTGTTGTGAGCGACTGGCTGAGATATGAGTCCAAACATTTTTACGCTGAGGGAATACGTAAGCTTGTGCACAGATGGGAAAAGTGTGTGACAGTGCTGGGAGACAACGTTGAAAAAAAGTAAGATTCTATCTGTATTAGAAGTCCTTATACCGAAAAATTCACCTTATTTATTGAATGACCCTTGTATATATATGTAAAAGGGAACGTTGAAGTCAACACTTAGAGGCGACAGTCTGTTTCATGCTAGACGCAATCGTCAGAACGGACGATTGCGCCTACCATGAAACAGACTGTCGCTTCTAAGTGTTGACTTCTATGTTCACTTGTATATTTACACACGCTCTATCTCTGAAATTGAGCTTTTTATCCCATAAATATAACACACGTTAAGACTATATTTCTTCACACACACACACACACAAACATATATATATATATATATATATATATATATATATATATATATATATATATATATATATATATATATATATATATATTTATTTATATATTGATAGATATATATATATATTTTTAAAGTACACAGGCTGTGTGCGTATGTATATGATATATGTATATTTCGACATATGGCTTAACACTGGGCTTGACTCTGTATTTGTGTAGTGGACGTAATGTCATTTTAATAAAATAACACATTCCACGATATTAACCATAAGCTCATAGTAATTTGTCGCACTGGCAAGATCATTGTGCGATTTACAAGTTTTGAAACTGGGGAGAAATTTAAGAAAAATTACCCAAAAATAATTTGATTCTTAAGACTTGAAAATGACAACCAATTACTTTTTCAAACATAATTCTAAAATTGGGAGAATAAAAAAAAACACGAAATTTTGCGGACCAAGACAAAATCCAAAATCTATGTAAAAAAAAAAGGTGTTTTTCTTTCAGAAAAGAAATTGCTATAGGATGAAAATTTCGAAGGTATAATCATAGCCGATTACACGTGAATATAACGTTTATTTCAAATTAGAAAATATTTCCTACTTTCCTTACAAAACATAGTAAATTGGGTTATTTGTTGCTTACTCTTTTCACCGAAATTATCTTTACTAACGTGTATATATATATATATATATATATATATATATATATATATATATATATATATATATATATATATATATATATGTATATGTATATAAATATATATATATATATATAATATGTATGTATATACATATATATATATATTTATTATATATATGTATATATATGACTATAATTATAATATATATATTGTATATATATGAATATATTGTATATATATATATATATATATATATATATATATATTGTGTATATATTGTATATATATGAATATATATACATATATATATATATATATGTGTACATATATATATATATATATGTGTGTGTGTGTGTGTGTGTGTGTGTGTGCAAATAAAGACTTAGAAAACAAACGAATTAGAAAAGTGAATTAGGGAGGTGAATGGTGTGTAATCATTTATAAATTTATATATATGTGTGTGTGTGTGTGTGTGTGTGTGTGTGTGTGTATGTGTTTGAGTGTGTGTATGTGCGTGTATGTATGTATATAATTTTTTGGTTTAATATTTGATAGATTTCTTGTCAAAGACTGTTCAGTAACGCTTATAGGATCCAGGTAGATATAGTGTGTTCTTTGCAGTAATGTTCACTCTGTATAAGGACTAAGCTCTACTCAAGATTGAGGGTTACAGTGAAAGAAATAAAAGGCAGGCTTTATGAGGATACGTGCGTTAGGTAATGGTTAACCTTAAAATTGAACGGGTAGCATTTTAATTATCTCTTCGGAATGCGTTCCACAAATCATCTGATTGTGTGACGAATCTGTTTGAATTGAACTTAATTCTCAGCATTTATTATGCCAATTCCCTACAATGAGTGTCGTATTGGAGCTCTTCTTCGTGAAGGTGTGAGAAATGATTAGATTTAAGGAATGTAGTTCCTCTGAACACTTTCAATGGAAATGTTGATGCAAATGAAAGTGGCTTGCATCTGTGGAAAATGTATTTTTGGGTTGAACATAATTTATCAATAACAAGGCCGCAGAGAGGCATTTCCCTCTATCCAGACTTGAAAGTGAAGCCTGGGTAACTCCTACACATATATGACAACCATGCACTATCTAAGGCCTGATTTGGCTCTTGTAAATGTAGAGGAAATCGTAAGGAGTCACGTACTTACTAGAGATAAAGAAAGGTATAATAAAGGGAACCTCTTAGTTTAACATTTCAAGTAATCAACGGACCATCAGCTGATGTAAATCTCCCTTGCATTGTAAAAGGGCCAGCCACCCGGAAGTGTTCATTTTTGAGCCCACGGTGTTTATTCCTCTCATGAAAAGTTATTTCCTATGTCCAACCTATTTTATATACAATGCACGATGGGTAAATCGTCGCCATTATATATTTTTTTAAATTTTACAAATGTGTTTTGTTTGTTTTTGGTTTAGTCGATTGCAAAATACAGTGGGGTCAGTTGGGCACCGTCTGCGAGCAAAAAGAGCACCATGACGTAAAACGTGCCAAAACAGCATGGTGTACTGTTTGGCATTCGCACCGGCAGGAACATTTCAGAATGTTTGTGGGTCAAATTTAGGACAGTGCAGAGGATTAGGAAAGTGTTGAATGGTGATTCTGAAGGTGTTTGGAGTGATCACTAGTTCTCCTCTGGGTCAAGTAGGTGTCTGCTGGAAGAACCTATGACTGGAAACAGGACTCTACACCATGTCACACAAGCAAGATAACAGATTCATGGCTGTCAGATAATTTCTGCGATTACATCACAACTTTGCCACCAGACTGCAACCCATTGATTATTATGTGTGGGTATGAGTTAACACAACTCTTGTAACACTACAGATAAACTAAAGGCAAAGATTATGGCAGCGTTCACCAAATTAAAATCGTGAGATAGTCCAGAAGAGAAGCAGGAGATCCCTATTTCATCTGGAGCCATCCTTGAAGCCAATTGAACAAATTTACTGTTTAGTATTTCAAAAAAATATTTTGTAAATATATCTGTTCAAATGAGATGTTAATGATATCCTTTTTTATTTTTGCGTAATTCAGATGTTAAACGCTGATCTATTTATGGATTCTTATTAGCATATTTTTTACTCAAAAGTCTAGTCCAACCACCCGAATGACTCAGAAGAAATTGGGACTCAGAGAATTTTGGCATGCAGTACTTTTAATGTACTCACCTGTCGACCTCTATATTTGAACTTCAGTTGCCTTCCTATCAGCTGGAACTGGCCAGTTCATTCTCCTCCTAAATCTATCACCAATTTCTACCTACAAAATAGCCACTCCCATAATTTTCCGTTTGCTGATCATTCTCACGTTGAAGTGGCTAAAGATCTTTGTAGACCAACAGTTATTGAACTATTTCAATCAGTACATCTGAGAGCCAAGAAAAATGCCGCCTGCAAAGTCACTTTAATTACCTGTGAGTTTCATAGTAGTGAATTAAAAAAAAATCACCTGTCTGCCATGACTATGATCAAGTCCCTATAAACATAAGATCATTGGTTATTTAGAAAAGTATATAAAAGGGTATTTATAAGTTGAGATTAGCGTCAATGTGATTTGTTCATGTCTAATTCTTCAAGTGATGAGTGAGTAGGTATATATGTATGTGTATATGGGTTTTCAGAGTATGTATCTCTTAGGTTTTGTATCTGTCTGACCGTATCTGCGTTCACATTAGTCATATCAAATTTAAAGTGAAACTGTTGGTATAATGTAGACGTGTGCCTGTTCGTATATAAATAATTATTAATGTAAATTGGATTTCTACTACGGACCATTTATTCGTTTTTTTATGGTGACATTGGGGAACAAACTTCTCGGTGTCTCTTCGGTATGTCCGTTTTCTTTTTTCTAGATCAGTAGTAAGCAAGGTTAAGTAAAGATAATAATCGTTAAACTGGTCGAGCTCACGTCAACATTGCGCTGAGTTGGAACGACCAAATTATTTCATGGGTGGATCTGCAAAACCCGTCGGAATGCTTTGCGTTGGAATGTGGTAGGCGAGTTGTTCCCTCCTTTCCGAAAGTGAGGCCATAAAATTGTGCAAATGACCAATATTCCTTTCCAGTTCCATTAATACTTGCAGCATGGAAAATGTATTTCTTTCTTTCTTTATTATTATTTAATTTCTTATTTATTTTTACAATAGTCATACATATTATTTTTATCGTTATAAAACCCTTAATATTGCAAAGTGAATTTTCTATTCGTAGTGTTAAGAAGCGTTATCACTTGTACAGGAAAATGAGATAAAGAGGTACATATTTTTTTTTTATTTGTACTTGTTTCTGAATGTGGAATTTGCGGCTATTTTTACCAAACTTCTTCAATTGTTGTGCCACTTCAGGACGTAGGCAATCATGTCTCTTCCTAGCATCCTGCCCCTTGTAGATTTCAATATATGTTCTTTTACTGTTATTTCTCCAAACCTTGTTCCGCATTCTGTTTGCTCAACCTCTTTTTCACTCAGTCGCTTTTGCCTTCAGTCTGTCCTGTGCGAATCAGATTTTCAAAGCCTGTTTCCTCCTTTTGTGCTCTATAAAGCTCAACTGTCTCCTCCTGATGTTAAGTATAAGTTTCCTTTTTGTTTCCATCTTCTCTAAAACTTGCTCATATGCTAGGTTCTTGGTTTCTTCAGTATCCTTCCGCACAACCACATTTCTTTTGATTCCATTCTCGTCTTTATCTTTGTGGAGTTTGTCCAGCACTCTCTGCCACAAAAGTCGATAGATATCACTTAACAACTTAGTACTCTTTTCCTTGATTCTAGTGAAAATTTACAATGTATCAGTCCTTTGCTAACTTGCTGGAATACACTCTTGGTTATCCCAATAATCTAAATATACTTAACTAACCATGGTCAAATTACATTCGTCATTGTAATTCCTTAAATAGGTCACGTGTTTCCATAATTATTGTAGGGGAAGTCTTTTGGGGTTAATAGTTTTTTTTTTATGTCTTGTGTTTATTCTTCAGTTGTTTAAGCAAGAAAAGAACTACGAATACTAAATTGAATATATGGATATAATTATATTAATTTGAAACTTAAAATTTATAGAACACATACTGCGACTTTGAGTAAAATCTAGCATAATGGCGTCTATTTAGTTCCAGGTAGAATTAATATCAGTTACAGCTTTAAAGTTAGATATACCTATTAAACCCACCTGGCCATATACCTAGGAGAATGGGAAATCAAAATTATATCTACGGTCAAATAAATGTGTTACTATCGGTCAATTTCTCCAGTCATGTGAGGATACCCATTGTTTACGCTTCGAAATTGCATGTACACCCGACATTGCAAATTTAATTACGTAGGTAAGGACGTTTTCCAGAGTCCAAAATATTATAGAAATGACAAGTTCATAACACCATTATTCCCTCCGGTTCTTAGATATTCTCTAGCAATATTTATCGAACATCTCGTCTCCACTTCTTCTGTGGAGAAGTCTTTAGTATTCATTGTCTTATACTAGGTTTGATATTAACCCCAAATTCAGCAATCTTATACTTCCTTCAAAAGAAAATTTCTTCTTTCTTAATATTTTCTTGACTCTTAGAGGACATCTTTTGCTATTCTATAAAATCCTGCGGGTTTACATTTTCTATCGCCTCTTATAAGATTTACCGAAGGGTTAAATTTCAGCATTTGCCTTATTTTCACATCTTGTTAATTATTTGATTTATAATGTTCTTCAAAGATATATAGTCGATAGGTGACTGGGTGATTTCTATCCGAGGTTGGTTTAACATGTTCCAACTACGTTGTCGCGACGGAAAAAAAAGATTCCAAAACATGAAAAAATGTCTCGGAGTATCGCATATCAGCTAAATTCCATCAGATAACGTTAGGAAAATCTTAATTCTCACCTAAATTGTGCACGCCATCGATTTATCCTACGTGGCGCACTTGTTATATATATTTTTTTTTTTACTGACTCACTTAAATAGTTTTCTTTTCCTCTACAAATGATAAAATAAGTTTAAGGGAAGCTTAAAAGCCATAAGCTTTTATCAAATTTACTTCAAAGGCCAAAGGCAGCGGCGAAACTTGTGCGTCTGCAATCTATTTGGCAGATTTTATAGATCGAATCTTCGTATTGATCACTCATTAACAAATTTTGTTTTAGCCTTATAGTTTTTCATGGAAAACTTAATGTAATAAACATATACAAAACGACATTTACACGTTGACACAGAGAGTTATATATATATATATATATATATATATATTAATACATGTCTCATTAAATAATATAGATAAGCGTTGTCTATATATTTTATGCAAGTTTTTTTCATATAGTCTGATAATCTTAATAACATTATCATTAAATAATGAAAGAAAATCACAATATTGATACATACTTTTTTTTATTTAATCCGATCTGAGCTTTCGGCTTACATAAGCCATTATCAAAGATGACAATTACACAATATATTTATGCAATACACGAACAAGAAATTGATGATAGTATTATTTGTTTACATGGATGATATCCAGGCAACGATAAACACGTGCATATAAAACGCTGAAAACGAAAATCGCACGACAGCTCATGACGTCACACATGACCACGCGAGAGTGAATCCGATGAGTATTGAGTATGGAAAGCCGTTGGTATGAACCAATGACTTCTGTTACTAATTATAGGCATTTAAGGATATTTTTGGAGATTTCATAGTTTATTTTGTTCAGGTTAGGTTTCAACTGTTTTATGTATATAGCTTCAAGAATTTTTAGTTTTTGTTTATTGTTTTCATGTTTAAGTATAATTGTGTTTTCGACGAGGATTTTCCGGAATTGTGTATGCGGCCAGGCATGTTGTTTTAAATGTCTAAAAATGTTAGAGTTATCATTCAAATGTAGTGTCAAGCGTCGTGAAAGCGAGTTTGTGGTGTGACCAACATAGATATTATTTAGTTCGTTGGAGATACAATCTCCCAAAGGGCACCTGAATTTGTAAACTATGTTGGTTTTTTTCAAATCGCTAACCGGGGGAGAAGAATCATTTCGAATAATTGAGTTGGATATTTTAGATTTAGTGTAGTATATAATTAACTTAATTCTTTTGCTAGGATCTGTTGTGGATATGTTAGTATTTACTAATTTTTTTAGTATATTTTCATCTTGTTTATAATTAGTATGCATTTGATTACGATATAGGAGATTAATATGTTTGAGATTAGTAGAAGCAGTATTATGTACTATTTGCTTAGTATTGAGATTTCTAAGAAAGCATCTTATTTGTTCATCAATTATATAGTTTGGAAAACTATTATTAACAAGTGTTTGTTTTATATTCTTTAGTTCACTGTAAAAAATCTGTTTTGTGGATGAATTAGTTTCTGCACGGTGTATTAGATTTTTTATAATTGCTATTTTGTAGTAATATGGGCATTCGCTCTTGTAGTTAAGTGTACATGAATTTATGCTAGTAGGTTTTTTATATGGCGAAATAGTAAATTTGTTATTATTTGTGTTTATCAATATGTCAAGGAAAGGAATTTTATTATTAGTATTGAGTTCATACGTGAATTTGAGGACAGAATTATTTTGGAAACATTTTTGTAGTTGAAGTATTTCATCTGTATTTTCAACTAACATAAGAATATCATCAACGTATCTTACATAGATGGATGGTTTTTTAAAGTCTGTAAATATCTTATTTTCCAGGTTCGACATATAGAAATTGCTAAATGTCGGACCCAGTACTGAACCCATAGAGACACCATCACATTGTATATATATATTATTATTATGATCTAAGAAAGGGACTTCAGTAGTACAAGCTAATAGTAGTTTCCGTAATATATTAGGATTAATTTTAAGTGGGGGTAAAGATGAGTTACTGTATATATTTCTTATAATTATGTCAATAGTTTCACTAACAGGGACATTGGTAAATAAGTTTTCAACATCAAGTGAAGCTATGATTTCATTGTCGGGTTTTTCGCTTTTTAGGATTTGGATTACTTCTAATGTTGACTTAACACTATATTTACTAGAAAGATAAGGAGTAATGAGTTGGTTGATGTATTTTGTTAGTTGATATACAGGAGTTGGAATTTGTGATATGATAGGACGGAGAGGATAGTTAGGTTTATGTGTTTTTATATTGCCGTATATTAAAACTCCCTAAGATTGTTGGTGATTATAGGCCTGGTTACATATACGGCAATATAAAAACACATAAACCTAACTATCCTCTCCGTCCTATCATATCACAAATTCCAACTCCTGTATATCAACTAACAAAATACATCAACCAACTCATTACTCCTTATCTTTCTAGTAAATATAGTGTTAAGTCAACATTAGAAGTAATCCAAATCCTAAAAAGCGAAAAACCCGACAATGAAATCATAGCTTCACTTGATGTTGAAAACTTATTTACCAATGTCCCTGTTAGTGAAACTATTGACATAATTATAAGAAATATATACAGTAACTCATCTTTACCCCCACTTAAAATTAATCCTAATATATTACGGAAACTACTATTAGCTTGTACTACTGAAGTCCCTTTCTTAGATCATAATAATAATATATATATACAATGTGATGGTGTCTCTATGGGTTCAGTACTGGGTCCGACATTTAGCAATTTCTATATGTCGAACCTGGAAAATAAGATATTTACAGACTTTAAAAAACCATCCATCTATGTAAGATACGTTGATGATATTCTTATGTTAGTTGAAAATACAGATGAAATACTTCAACTACAAAAATGTTTCCAAAATAATTCTGTCCTCAAATTCACGTATGAACTCAATACTAATAATAAAATTCCTTTCCTTGACATATTGATAAACACAAATAATAACAAATTTACTATTTCGCCATATAAAAAACCTACTAGCATAAATTCATGTACACTTAACTACAAGAGCGAATGCCCATATTACTACAAAATAGCAATTATAAAAAATCTAATACACCGTGCAGAAACTAATTCATCCACAAAACAGATTTTTTACAGTGAACTAAAGAATATAAAACAAACACTTGTTAATAATAGTTTTCCAAACTATATAATTGATGAACAAATAAGATGCTTTCTTAGAAATCTCAATACTAAGCAAATAGTACATAATACTGCTTCTACTAATCTCAAACATATTAATCTCCTATATCGTAATCAAATGCATACTAATTATAAACAAGATGAAAATATACTAAAAAAATTAGTAAATACTAACATATCCACAACAGATCCTAGCAAAAGAATTAAGTTAATTATATACTACACTAAATCTAAAATATCCAACTCAATTATTCGAAATGATTCTTCTCCCCCGGTTAGCGATTTGAAAAAAACCAACATAGTTTACAAATTCAGGTGCCCTTTGGGAGATTGTATCTCCAACGAACTAAATAATATCTATGTTGGTCACACCACAAACTCGCTTTCACGACGCTTGACACTACATTTGAATGATAACTCTAACATTTTTAGACATTTAAAACAACATGCCTGGCCGCATACACAATTCCGGAAAATCCTCGTCGAAAACACAATTATACTTAAACATGAAAACAATAAACAAAAACTAAAAATTCTTGAAGCTATATACATAAAACAGTTGAAACCTAACCTGAACAAAATAAACTATGAAATCTCCAAAAATATCCTTAAATGCCTATAATTAGTAACAGAAGTCATTGGTTCATACCAACGGCTTTCCATACTCAATACTCATCGGATTCACTCTCGCGTGGTCATGTGTGACGTCATGAGCTGTCGTGCGATTTTCGTTTTCAGCGTTTTATATGCACGTGTTTATCGTTGCCTGGATATCATCCATGTAAACAAATAATACTATCATCAATTTCTTGTTCGTGTATTGCATAAATATATTGTGTAATTGTCATCTTTGATAATGGCTTATGTAAGCCGAAAGCTCAGATCGGATTAAATAAAAAAAAGTATGTATCAATATTGTGATTTTCTTTCATTATTTAATGATAATGTTATTAAGATTATCAGACTATATGAAAAAAACTTGCATAAAATATATAGACAACGCTTATCTATATTATTTAATGAGACATGTATTAATGAAAAAATGCTGCCTAAATACACACAATATATATATATATATATATATATATATATATATATATATATATATATATATATATAGTTAAACCTAGAGAGCCAGACAAACCTACCAAGATTTCACCTAAGCAGATCGGCAGGGAAGGCTAGGTCTGCTCTACTTACTGTATTGGGCAATTTATTTAACTATTTTGCCTACTCGTATCGGTTTTTTTTTCTTTGGAATTTGGACTTGCATGCTAGACGATTATTTTCGGCTAACGTACATGTTCTTGGTTCTTTCTTTTTTATAGATTTTTCCCTTTGGTATTGGTTTTATTAATTGCAAAAAAAGACACCGATTTTTTCCCGAACAAGTATACTTTCTTATACTTAAAGGATTACTAATACTAAAAATAATATATGTATTTTTTCCTCGGTAATTTTATAATTCTAAACTTAATATAGATTAAAGTTAAATTTAAAAATGGGTAATTTTTAATTTTTAATTTCAAATTTTATCGTACAATTTAATATTTATTAGTTAGAATAAATTCTATTTTAGTCTATCCCAAACATTAAAGCATTAAATTATTATTAGAACCTTAGTTCGTTGTTAAGATTTTTGAATTCTCGTATACTTGTAATTTGATTGGTCATTCCAGCTTATGTAACAGCGTTTCAATTAGCGAGAGTTGTTTGATCGATTTGAACCTTTTAAAACCCTTTATTCTACATTCAACATCATCATGTGATAAGACACCAGAAGTGTTGAAACAAAATGGCTATTCTTGTAGTGATTTTATAACATATTTATGTTAAAATTTCCGAATAAACACACACACACACACACACACACACACATATATATATATATATATATATATATATATATATATATATGTAAATATAGGTAACTATACTCGTGTCGAAAAACCTTCGAACTCTTGATTTAACAACAGCCAAATCAATCACGAAGGAAAAGAAGGTTTTAAAAAAAGAAAGAGCCAGGAACATGAAAGTCTGTCGAAAATAATCGCACAGATACAGGTTCAAGGCCCAAAGAAAAAACCCCGATACGAGTAAACTACTAACTAAAGAGCTCAATACAAGCGTAGAGCAAACCTAGTCAAACCTAATGAGCCAGACACACCTACCAAGGTTTCACTGAGGCAGATCGTCAGGGGCGACCCTGACGATCTGCCTAAGTGAAACCTTGGTAGGTGTGTCTGGCTCATTAGGTTTGACTATATATATATATATATATATATATATATATATATATATATATATATATATATATATAGATAGATAGATAGATAGATAGATAGATAGATAGATAGATAGATAGATAGATAGATATGCTCCTGCGGAGTATATCTATCGTGTTGACAGAAAGCGTGAATTTGTAAGCAATGACTAGTACGGCTAATACTGCAAAGCTCTTCTATGAATCGAGGCATCTTATTGGCGTGTTATCGTAACAATTCGCCTTAGTCTCTACCGGGCGCTGATAGCTCAGGGGTAACATCTCCGACTGATGCAAACAGATTTGTCGTCTAGTCACAATGATGAGCTGTGATAGAGCAAAACAGTATGTCTCTGGATTATATATATGAATATAAAAGTGAACATAGAAGTCAACACTTATAGGCGACAGTCTGTTTCATGCTAATCAGTGGTGCATTGTGCGTCGTATATATAAATAGCCGAGAAAAATAACAGCACTAGTTGCCTAACGATTGCATCTAGCATGAAACAGACTGTCGCCTCTAACTGTTGACTTCTATGTTTACCTTTATATTTACACACGCTCTATCTCTGATATTAGAGCACTTTATCCCATAAATATAGCACACTTTAAGACTATATTTCTATTGAGATGTCAGTGTTATATATACACACTACAGTTCACAAATTGGAAGCCACTCCAAAAATTATTATGAGATAAACTTGACAGAAGATTGCGGCTGAAATGAAAAAAGTTCTTTGAGTAATTGAAAAAAGAATGGAATCAAACTTATACTCTGATAATCCTTTGCAACTTTTGCAGTAATCAAGGCTAAAGGAGGATATTTGAGGAGAGGAAAATTTAATCATTTATTTTGTTTTTGTCACAAGAAATCTCTAATACATATCATGTTTTCCTTTCAGATTTAAGAACTTAAGTCCTTGGCAATTTCAAGCATGGAAAGAGCAAACATTACACAACGTGTTAAAGTATCGAAGCCTATTACAAAAATGGACGTTCAAACAGAATTTGGATGAGAAGTTACCAGGTCGCATCATCTCTCGAAACAGCGAAGTCAGTTAGCCACCACGATCGTGCGACTTGACGCCATTAGATTTATTTCTTTGGGGTCATCTCAAAAGTAAGAGCTATGCCAACAAGCCAACAACAATTCAACAGCTGAAGGACGAGATAATAAGGCATATTGGTGAGATCGAGAAGCAACTATGCAGAGACGTCATCAAACATTTTGACCATCGAGTGGAGGTGTGTTGCCGAAATTTTGACGGACATTTGGGCGATATTGTTTTTCACACATAATTGCCATGATTTACATAACATGAAGCAATAATCAATAATTTTTTGTCCACTAACACTGATGTATTTACTGCTGAATATGATCCGTCTTAATGAAACACCCATTATAATAATTTTCTTATATTTAAAATACAAAACAACTACTTTGGGAGCAAAATACCAGTGATGGTATCAGACATTTGAACTGTAGTAAATATATCGAGTCATGCCATACGATCGAGTCATGAATGACCAAACCGTTTCTATCGCCATAAACAGCATTGTGCGTGAACATAGAAATAAGTGTGTTGATGTGCAGACGCCCACTGAGAATGTTGGTTCCCTACTGTTTGTGAGATCATCCATTTCGGAGATGCATTCTACACATTCTGTAACAGAGGATTTAAATGATGTTATGTTTGAACCTATTTGCTGCCACTTGAATACTCCTAAGTTCTTTGAAAAGTATTCAAAATAGAGCCCAAGCGTTAAGCACAATGAATTCATTCATATGCCTTAAGCTTTTTTTTTAGGTTTATTACACTAACGGTTTAACACAGTCAGTTATATGTCATGCGTTTTATACGTCAGACGATCATGAAATAAAGATAAATGATCGCTTGATGAGGCAGATTTTTTCCCGCACAAGATTGTCATTTCTTTCTAAGACCATTAGCCAGCCTAGGCTACAAACCCTCGGTTGTCCTGCTATTTACCCATAACTTGAAAAAGATGATTCATACCTTTCCAAAGGGTATTAGCTTGTAAGTGAATGTAATGGATTCGACTCAATTCGAACTCATTTCTCCAATTCCTCAACCCAAGCCGCTATATATTCTTACAACTTGCCTCCAGTGCAGTTTATTACATAGCATATAATCAGTGTCTGAGGATTTATTCTTCAAAGAATCTGTGATGCCTATGAGGCGAAGCATGAAGATATCACAAACCAATACAAATTTTGTTATCACTTTTTAGACAATTACTCGTACGCACAATATGGTAAAACGGCTAAAATCTCAGGTGGTCTAAAATGTCACATGGAAATATTTCAGGCTGCCGGTGCCCAACTAGCAATTTTTGTGCTTAAAAAACACGGCAGGTGATTTAAAATTTTCTGTCAAGATTTATATAAATAATTTGCAGGAATTTAAAATCATTAATATGCCTCTCCATTAGCTGCTGAAAACTGATTCATTATTTCTTTGCCAAAATTTTCAGATACAAAATAATATATACGAATAAAAATTAGTCACACACACCTACTTTTCACTCCCAGACACGCACATTCATATATATATATTTCATTTATAATAGAGCATATCTTATATTTATCATATATATATATATATATATATGTATATGTGTGTGTGTGTGTGTGTGTGTGTGTGTGTGTGCAAAAGTATGTGACTGCTAATAATTTTAATTCCAGCTTGATAAAATTGTATAATGTGGTTGTAATTGGTTTAATAAAGTTGTCTCTTTATGAATATATAGTTTCGTTAAGATTTTTTCATCATCTAGAAACAAAGACAATTATATTAAATATTATCTTAGGGGTTCACTTACATTTGTACAGTACTGTGTGTGTGTATGTGTGCATATATATATATATATATATATATATATATATATATATATATATATATATATATATATATATATATATACACACACACACACACACACATACAGTGCTGTGCAAGTATATATGCTTTGTATATATATATATATATATATATATATATATATATATATATATATATATATATATATATATGTGTGTGTGTGTGTGTGTGGGTGGGTGCGTGCGTGCGTGCGTGCGTGTGTGTGTGCGTGTGTCAATAGAGAGAGATAGAGTGAGAGAATGAGGGAGAGTACTGCACGGGGAGTTCTGATGGCGATAGTACGTTGCTCGATGCATAATAACAGTACTAAGATTTATGTTAATAATAAATATACATTTTTACCCAATATTTCTAACTACACACACACACACACACACACACACACACACACACACACACACACACACACACATATATATATATATATATATATATATATATATATATATATATATATATATATATATATACAAACAGTGCCACGCAATATTTTGCCACACATTTAAATTTAGGGTTGCTTTCGTGTGAGGGAACATTGGATTAATTGAAGGGAGGAGGAATGGATCAAGCTACAGAGATATTTTGGAGAGAAATTTACGTCAGAGTGCACATTCGCTGGGCTTGAAACCAGGTTGGGTTTTTCAAGAAGATAAGGGACCAGACACATACTGCAAATCTTAGTAAATCATGGTTAATCGCAAATAGTGTCTCCAGAACTCAATCAGCTTGCAACTTTATGGAGGGAGCTGAAACTGAGAAGTCAAAGAAGGAACCCGCAAAGCCTGCATGAACTAAAGGAAGTTTTTTGGTGAAAAATGGAAAACTATTCGCCAGAAACATGCAAGAAATTAGTATGAGGCTACTTTAAACGCCTATATGCTGTAATTAGCAATACCAATTAGGCTACGAAATATTAGGTTGGTGCAAAAATAATGTCGTTTTCTCACATGAAGTTGAACGTCAAAAAACGACATTATTTTTGCCCCAACCTAATGTTAATAGATGATTTAATAAATGCATTTAAATCTTTTGCTTTATAAATATTGATTTTTCTTCATGGGATATATTTATTGATTATTTTTTTACATCCGTTTGTTTGAGTAAAGGGCTAAACATATATATTATTAGCAGTTGAATTGGCATTAATCAAACTGCGCTAGAAAAACCGAAAGAAATATTTTTTTAAAATATGTTTTAAAATTTGCGTGGCCCTGTATGCATGAGTGAATATTGGGGTGTGAGTCAGTTCATATTTGGACGCAGTCTTCGGGACTCGAGTGTTGATTCTCCTGGCAAATCTTTTTATATGGTAGTCAATGTAATATAATGGCTGGTAATTACCATAGCATCCGCAATTATCTATACTAAATAATTTAAAATATAACAGTTAGGATAATACAATATACGTATACACTAAACTTAATGCACCATTGAATAGCATATATAAATGGTAGCAGTAATTAACAACGCTAATAGCCTGAAGATTGCTTTCAATGATCACTTTTTCTTTGAGTACTTTCATTTATAATAGAGCATATCTTATATTTATCATATATATATATATATATATATATATATATATATATATATATATATATATATATATATGAATTTTTGTTTGATAATTAGTATAGATAATTCCAAAGAGCATATAAATCCAAAGAAAACTCAATGTAAGAACAGACCAAATAATAATGCTGAAAAATAATAATTTAGAAATCCATGGTAATATTATAATTCGCGAGATCATATCGATCGTGTTCATCAGACCCAAAATTTCCCATCAATAAACAAATTTCAAATTTATCCAGGTTTCTGGATTAATTTAACTTCATTTATTGATGTGAAATTTTGATACATTTTTAAGTCATCCTTTTTCATCATTATATATATATATACATATATATATATATATATATATATATATATATATATATATATATATATATATATATATATAATGGACTCTCCTGTCGGATTCGACGTATGAGGATCTGACAGCTTAGTTGATTCAGTTATGAAATTTTGTGCGATAATCTTGTGGCATTTAAGCCCCCCTAGTGATTTATAAAGGAGGTTTCATATGGAGCAAGAGTCAGGATTGTGAGATGATATCACTGTTAGAGTGGCTGACCTTTTAGTTCTTGCTCTCGCTTCTTGATGATGATTCAGCCCAGCAGATTGAAAACTGCTGAGTCCACTGAAACACGTTGATCTCAATTCTACCACTCCAAGGCTAAGCGTTCAAGGGTGTTTTGTGGTATATTGACTACTAACTTTCCATTATACTTGTTTCTGATGAAGGTTCAAATATAAATTGTCATATGTTTTAGTATTTTCGGTATTCACAATACTTGGCATAGAATTATAATGCTTGTGATATATCAATTTACATCATTTTACAAATATCATGGATTTGCATGTCATTTCTGGTTTATCGTGTATTATGAAGCGATCATGGGGAAAATGAAACATCATTCGTTGAACCGCATTCATTCATTTTGTTTGTTCAGCCAATGCCAATAGAAAAATACAGACCTAGAGATCAGAAACTTAGAGATTATTTTTCAAATGCTATAGATAGAGTTTCAACAAATCATATAGAAACTATACAATATATGAAATTCTGTAATAAGATTAAGCCTCTTAATAGAACCGTTTCCTTCTGGAACAGGATTAGAATTCTAACTTCTTTTTATGCCGTGTTCCCTCAAAACGAAGGCAGTCCTGACTCTCCACAATTCCTTCTTCTTTCTAGCTCTTTATATTTTCTTTGTACTTTGTTTAGGTTTTTATTATCCTGCTATCCATCTAGATCTTCTTTGGGAACATACAATAGATTTTTCATCAGAAATAATTATTTATTTGAATAAAAATATTTATCACTTATTAATTGCTTGCTTGAACATTTTTAAAGAAACCCTAGAATAGCTGGAAAAATATAAAATTAAAAAAATGGTTAGAATTGAAACCCTGCAAAGAAATAAATGATGTGAAAATTTTTGGTGTATCGAAAATGCATTTGTTATTTTCTCTATGAGGGAAAAACAACAAAATTTAATTGCGTGAAAAAATTTACATTAACACAAATAATGAACGTTGATATTCGGAAGGATGAAAATATTCAAGCGCTGTATCACAAAAGAGAATTTAACGCATTTGTTCAAGACAATTATGACAATATTTACCCAGTTAGAATTATAGAGACGGTTGTATTTGAACCTTCATAAAAAACGTTGACGAACATTCTGAAAACATTAGGGATTAGGGAGATGTTTTTGGTGGTTTTGCTAATCAAGCAAATAATCCAAATTTGATAAAAGCTGTTAAATAATCATTTGAAGCAAAGAAAATAAGGCATGTCAAACTGTCGGATAAAATGTTCCAGCAGACCAAGGAAATATAACGATTTATACATTCGTTGATCTGTTTAAATTATATACATCATTCGGACTGTTGTCCTCATCTTTATTGTCATATTCACAACTTTTCAGATATTGTACGCTCCGACAAATCATCAGGTAAAATACGTTAGAATTTCGAACCGAATCCTTTATATTATCCACGCATACAAGACCCAGTGGATAAGAGCATTGGCTGAGTAAACAAAATGTGACTTGACACAAGATCTTTTTGAGATACTAAAGGGAATTAACTCGAACAGAGTTAGTAAAAAGAGAAATAGACATGACGCGTGGTATTATAACAATCTAACTGTGTGGATTAAATAAAGCGTTCGGTTGAAAAACCCACCGGATATCACCAAAATATTGCCAATTCCTACAACGTCCGAAACTTTGTGAATATGGCAATAAAGATGAAGACAGTAGTCCGAACGA
Organism: Acanthosepion esculentum; assembly: GCA_964036315.1. Lineage (NCBI taxonomy): Eukaryota > Metazoa > Mollusca > Cephalopoda > Sepiida > Sepiidae > Acanthosepion > Acanthosepion esculentum. The sequence goes on along the minus strand of OZ038505.1, from coordinate 86,640,889 downwards.
TCTAAATAGTGTAAATATTTGCAATATCTCGGCACAGAAATATAGACAATTCCTGAAGAAGACCGGGGTGTAGAATGGCTGAAATGTCGTGAATGTGCCAATAATGATGCAAACAAACCGAACGATGTAATTAGTGTAAAATGTTGCAATACCTCATCACTGAAATAAAGACAATTCCTGAAAGTGACCGGAGAGTAGAACGGCCGAAACGTCATTAATATAGCAATAAAGATGAGGACAACGGTCCGAACGATTTAAATAGTAACATCGTCACAGAAATATATAGACATGTGTTCCTTGCTATTGACAGTTATATGTATCATGTTCTTTTTCAAAAATGAGATATTTAAACATTATTCTTGGTCAGAGGACAAAAGGGACGGAAGAGAACGGCGAGTGAACTAGCGAGCAAAAGATTCTAAATCGATAGCAGAATAGCATGTAGGACGGATAACAGAACTACAAAGGATAGAAAGTGGTGGAGTGCCCTAATCAACAACTTCCGGAAATTATAAGGCACATAAAGCGTCTGGATACATTTCAGATATATTTTTTCGGCAAGAAATAAAAAGAGGCCATACGCATATTATTTATACTGTTAGATGTAGACGTCTCTTCTACACTAATAGCTTCATGTCTCGCACATCTCGCCTGTGAAACTCCCTTCCTTATTCTTGTTTCCCTGACAAATGCAATCTCCAACTATTTAAGTGTAACGTCAATCGACATCTCCAATTGCCTTGATCTATCCACTTCCCTTCTCCATACCCTTTCCCCTTTCATTCCTATCTGCCCTCGCTCCAAATCTTCTGTAACCCCCTTAACTTGATCGATCCACTATCTTTCTCCACATCCTCTCCTTTACCACTCCTATCTGCTCTTCCTCCAAACCTTCTGTAACCCCTTGCGTGCTAGTGGACTCCAGCCTTGCTTGGGGTGATAAGCTTAAAAAAAATATGTTAACGTATGTTTAGCGACAAATTCATTTAGCTGGAGTACATAGGCGCACCTACCACCCAGGTCACTCTCATCTACTCTCTTTTCAACAGAAAAGGTATATCCTTTGTTTCCTGTTTGGTATTCGATTTCCTGATTCTTCAAAAGTATTTTTCTTTCTCTTTCACTCCCAGTAGTCCCTTGCAAATAAGTGTCGTTGTCGCAAAAAAAAAAAAATTACAAATGGATATCTCGGGAGAATATGGAATTTACTCTGGTATGGATCTGCTTTTCTAGATCATTTTTTCCGAATAAAAAAGAGGGAGGAGACGATTTGCAGATACTCGATGTGACAACTATATTTAGTAAATGCAATTGATGCAAAGATTTACAAATTAATAACGATAATGAAAACTAAAGCAACTTGTCAAAAGAACAGGCAGAAATGTAAATATCAAATCGCTAAAG